>JAVLUX010000009.1:15872500-16340000 GCA_032164185.1 Moxostoma hubbsi | reverse complement strand
TTCTCAATGGCGATAGCGGCAGTGAAGGCAGTGATCTTGTGCTCTTCGCTTTCAAATTACGTACATCACTTTAAGCATGATTGCGTCACTCAAGGCCAGCTAGAAGGCCTCCAACGGGACATATCCTAAAGATCACACCCACCAAGAACAAATAAATCAATCTGATTGGCTGATGAATCTGACAATCTGTCTTTAGTTGCTCATTCATTTACACTGTTGAGGGATTCTTTGGAAATTCTGAAGGCCTGATGGGGTGGAGCTCAGACTCATGCACTATTTCGGACATGTGATTTGTGAAACAGTTGTAACACTTGCAAGCCTCACCCTTTTTTCTCCAAACATAACAATGGTCATCATGGCCAAAAAGTTAAATGTTTGTTTCATTAGACCAGAGGACATTTCTCCAAAAAGATCTTTGTCCCCATGTGCACTTGTAAACTGTAGTTTGGCTTTTTTATGGTGGCTTTGGAGCAGTGGCTTCTTCCTTGCTGAGTAGCCTTTCAGGTTATGTCAATATAGGACTGGTTTTTACTGTGGATATAGATACTTGTCTACCTGTTTCCTCCAGCATCTTCACAAGGTCCTTTGCTGTTGTTCTGGGATTGATTTGCACTTTTCACACCAAACTATATTCATCTCTAGGAGACAGATTGTGTTTCCTTCCTGAGCGGCATGATGGCTGCGTGGTCCTATGGTGTTTGTATTTGCGTACTATATTTTTTTACAGATGAACGTGACACCTTCAGGCGTTTAGAAATTGCTCCCAGGATGAACCAGACTTATGGTGGAGATACATCCCCCTCTATCTCTATAATTTACTCATCCCTATGTCATTCCAAACTCATCTAACTTTCTTCTGAGAAACGCAAAAGTTTTAAAGAAGGTTCCACTCTGCTCTTTTTCAATGACAATAAAAGGGAGGGATGCATGGTATCGACCTCCAAAAAAGCTTCAAGTACCATAAAGTCTGTACCATGTAGTCCATATATTTGTGTGCTGTATTGCTAGGATTTTGAAGCCATACTAAAGAGATATTTGTGTCAGGAACAGACATAATTTTAAGTTATAATTCACTGAAAGTGAAATTGTTTAGCTGGTGAAGTAATCAGGAGATGAGAATAGTTAATGGAGAAAGGCTTTAGATGTTAGCTGATGTTGTTAAACCCCCATCCTACACATAGGATGCAAAATACTTTTATAACCAAGCATCACTTCTCTCTTTTCTAAACTGAATAAACCACATTAAGGCCTAATATTTCTGGAGTGACATACAGGAAATACCTCTCAACAGTCGCATAAACATAAAACCCAGTTTCAACCAGTAATTTCAACTGATATAGTTAATGCAAAGTACAAAAGATAAGTGAGAGAGATAGAGACGCTTCCACATATTTAAATGTGTAATACTCTTCAGTTGATTTTCAATTTATGATGTTCACAGGGATATGTATACACAAACACAATGTGTGTGTGTGTGTCTGTGTCTTACAGTTACAGAAGATCCCTATGGACGGAGATGTGCACGATGGTGTGATGGACTTAGAAGCCTGTGAAGCCAGTCACTGCAAAGATACCCTGCCTGCGTGCTGTGTGTGAATCTATTGCTGTGCCACACACACACACTCACACTGCCCATAAACCAAAGTGACCAGTCCTCTTACGGAGTGGACAGCTGGTAAGTCCACACATTTTGCTCATGTCATCATAAAAGTGTGCTGTGACTGAATATTGAATGTCTGTTTGTCTTCGTATATGAGTGTATTGTCTTTTGCTGTGATCTTGCTGTATGTTATTGAATTAAATGGTGTGAGTCTAGGTATTTGCAGCAAGCACTATTGTGTCCGTGTGTATGCCCTTGATATGTATCACTGCTCTCCACACATGCCACACGGCTCTCTCACCTTGTCCCATCCATCATTAGCTGTGTGGAGGGTGAAATGGAGAACGAAGGTGAGCATTCTGTATCTTATTACTCTATGGACTCTGGTCCCTAGAATCAAGCACACTCTGTGTGGTCCACTGCCTTGACCTGCCTCCCTATGTAGCCCCCTGTGTAGTGGCTTAGAGATTTGGCTTTTACCTGATTTAGATGCACTGGACTGCTCCATTGTAAAAACATACCGAAGGGTGTGCTTGCAGCATTATTGTAGCCCATAATGGTGAATGTGGTTTGTGCAGAAGGCATATTATAAAACACACTGCGGTCAACTGTTTCCTTCATAAACAGGAGGCAATCATGTCAGCCCCAGATTTCTGACTGATGAGAGTTATTTTTTCCCCAAAACACATCACAAAGAGTGCACAGTGCTGTTTTAAGCTGAGGTAAGCTCAGTGTGTGTGTGCGTGTGTGTGTGTGCGTGTGTGTGTGTGTGTGTGTGTGTGTGTGTGTGTGTGTGTGTGTGTGTGTGTGTGTGTGTGTGTGTGTGTGTGGCGGTCTGTCTTAGAGACTGGTATGTCTTCACAAGAAGTTTAGCAATCAGAAAAAACATCTGTATACGTTTAGCATTTAGCACTGTGTGTGCACTGTGTTGAGAGGTAATTATCTCAATCTGAGTGTAATTACTGTATGCTTATCTGCTCTGCACTGCTCCCATCTTAGTCAAATAGCTCTATAATTAGAACAGAATACATTACGGACACATTTAGATTTTTATCTGGAGGTGGAGCAGCTCTGACATAAACCTGCTTAAACATGCCTGTGTGTGTCTGTGACCGCATACATTACTTTTCATGTCTCCTGGCTTATTAACTGAATTTTGAATCCAGGAAATCTTGTTTTTTGTTAATTATGCTTGGTAGGAATTTTGGTTTTGATACAGCAGTGGTCTTGGAGTGTCTTTTATAACGAGGTGATAAACCCGATCTCGAACTTTCATGCCAGTTCTGACTGTTGATATGGATACGCATGAGTGTTTGTCAGAAGAGTGGCTGCTCACAGAAGTTGGGGGGTTTAGTTCGCATCAGGGGAAGTGTGGCTATTTTTACCTCATAGGAAGTGTGTTTCTGTGTGTGCTGAAATAGCAGTGAGCATGCTTCTTGTTTAGTAGTGTTGCACATGCCTGGAGAGACTGAAAAGCCAAGATCGACAGCTCTGGTGCTCTCCATAGAGGTAAGGAAGGAGCTAGCAGCACAATGTTATTTTAACCCCTCTATCTGTCCCTTCCTGTGTGTCGCCAATGCTCACTCCATTTCCATGTCCACCTCTTCAAATGGCCCAGAATTGCCTTACATCGCCCCATCTCATAGACATGTCAGTGTTGACGAACATTCCTGGAGTGCTCTTAATGTGGTCCTCGGGAGAGTTGGATTGTAGCCTTACAATTATATAAGATCAACTCTCTATTTTTGTCTCACTTTCTCTGGCCATCTCTCTCTCTCTCTCTCTCTCTCTCTCTCTCAGTATTACAATGTGCATTGCAACACCACATCAGAAGGAAAGAAAGGTTACAAATTGACAAGATCATCAGCCTCATGTCATATAACATGGAGCAGAAGATGATGCAAGAGTCCAGGTCTCTTACAGAGCACATACACACAGTCATGAACTCTTGTTTGTATTGTGGTGTGCATATGCCACTCACACGGTCAAAAATCAATTCACAAAAGTGGCACTTCTGCAACCATAGACAAACTCACTGTTAAAAATGTTAAAGCATACACACGTACTGTATGTACATTGACAAACCAATAAGTAAAAACTAAGTGAAAATAAGCTTGTCAGTCTTCATTTTGAGTCTCGTTCCTTTAACGTCTCTCTCACCTTCACTTCCTGTCAGCTGACTGTCTACACACCTGGCTTGGTGTGTCTCTAAGTACCTAGTTTAACTCTGTAGTGTAAACACACAGAGCCCATGAGCTCATCTGTGTGTATTTAACACACTTACACGTGCGTACACAGGCACAGTTCTGCTTATGCCTGTTAACTTTAACATAACATCACAGTGCTTATGTACTAAAAACAGCATTCATGCTGTCTACAGATATGCACTTGCATATGCACTTCTTTTAACATTTTTTTTGCTTAATGTTATTTTAATGCTTCATGCTCAGTTCTGGGAATGTATTTTTAGAATGAAGGTCTCCAGTGAGTGGTGGCGCCTGGTTATTAACCAACTTTAGAAGAAACCGGCTTAGCTGTGATTCAGTGTTTCACACAGGTGCGAGTGCCTACATGTGTTTGTGTCTGGTATGGAAATTGCCACATACTGTTAAAACATTCATTGTCCTGAGCGCCATTTTGTTTTGGGTGGAACTGGCCACATTGTAAATTTACAGCTTTTTTTCATATGCTGAAGTTTACACTAGTTACTTAAGTACTAAATTGCATGTTGAGATTTAAGACTTGAACTCTTGGACAATTACAGGTTTTCTACTACTTTCATCTTAAATGTGTAAGAAGTTTCTGGAAACCTCACAATCTGACAGTTCATCCTCTGTAAACTTTGTTTAACACTCTTCAAGGCTCACTGTTGTTCGTTGAGCCTAATTTGTCCTGCTCTGCTGCCTCCAGTGGCCATTTTGAACTACAGCAACCCAAGCGACTGCACACAAAGAGGATGGAGGAAGAGAAACAAGTTATTGAATTAATGATAAGCCCTGCTGATGCAGTCATTTCAATGATCTGTTGAAAACCAGCAGGTGGCCAATTTTTCCACCATTGATTTTAATCAGTGCTCTTTCTTTATTATACTGTATAGTGAAGACTGACAGAAAATACTTGGGTACAAAGAAGGAATGTGATTGGGACATGTGCTGCAGGCTGAACTCAAACTTGATCACTACAACTAAACATGTCTAGAGCACATGCAAATGCATTATGGCTCTGACCTAATCCTCACTTTAAAGGAGTGTATTTTTCTGCATATGTCCCATGTATTTCTGTCAAGGGGAAAAATTAAAATGATTGAATAATTTCTTTCAGTAACCTTACACAAATCACCTCATGTATGTGAGACGTCTGTTCTTTATAGCTTATTGCTTTCAGTCTGTTGCCCTGACTGTCTCAATTCCCTTGAGGTTGACACAGCTGGGTGCAATCACTCTAGGGGCTGTGGATTTGTGTGATGACCTTAGGATACACCTGGGTCAACCCATCCCCTTCACTCTTCACTAGAGATCAGTAATCCTCTTGCCTTGTGGGACTAAACTACACCTGTCAAATACACACACACACACACACACACACACACACACACACACACACCATGCCTTGGTGCCAGTTTGGTTCACATGGCTGAACAGACCTTCCTAGAAAGATGCCACTAAAGTAGAGATTAGTCAGCCTGCACACACACTCTGTTTGTTTGTTTATCCTAGATTCTCACTCTGTGAACCACTGCCTGTGTTTAAAGGTAACTGTAAAGCTTTCTGGGAAGTAGGGATAATACGCTATGTTAGGGCTCTGCTGGGTGGGGGCTGGTGTGGCATCCTTTTGGATGGATTTCATCATAATTTGGCGACCAACTTTGACCTGTTTTAACTCTTGGATCAATTTTTGCCGCGTGCTTTTCTTTGTATGTACCTTTTTAAACAGTGGATTTAGTAATGCATTCACAGCATACATTTGTGGATTTATATTTATTTTATGATGTATACTTTGGGCTTAGTCTGCATTACTAATTTGCATATTTGCATTCCTCTTCAGAGGAAGGAGTGTTACTAGTGACTTGACCATACCATCGCACTGCTTTCATTAAATGTGCAATATGTAACAATTTTCATGTAATATTCCTCTTTTTTTGGCAAATGTGTGAATAGCAACTTGTAATGCAACTGAAAAAATTAGCCCTTCCTGGACTTCCTAGGTTGCCTATTAAAGCCGGGAAAATCCAAAGAATGTGATGTTTATGCGCGCTCCCAAGAGCCTTGCCTAAGTGCTTCTCTTCCACTATTCAACAGCGACAACAAACTGCAACACTAGGTAACATTATCTTAGAGATGGAATCCATCTGGTAATTTTAGCTAAATTGATCTTTCCCGCTAATGCTGATGAATTGCAAGCTACCTTGTTTCGTAACTTTTTCAAATAATTTAATCGATCTTCTCTTTATTCTAAAAGTCAGCTATACAAGATACATTTAAGCAAATATGCTGGTTTCTTGATCGTAGTACATCATATGATATACAAAACATATAACAGTGCAGTTCGGTATTGTTCAATAGTATTTAGCTGTATGTGTGTATCAGCTAGCACAGCATACTGATATGTAATTTTAGTTTAGTCTCAAAGATTGTAGTAAAACAACCATAACTGTGTAATTTTAATTATGCTACCTAATCTGTCGGCAAGATGCCGGTGAATCACGTTCAGTCTCTTTGTACGTTGCATCCTTATTTTGGCCGATGCTCGCTCACTCACGTCCCTATGACGTGTGTGCACGAGCATGAGCAACAGGTAGCTGGCTGCAGCTCACTTAATGGCCACAGCTATCATTAATAACAATAGTTTCTGAATCTTACATACGGCACCTTTAACCTATTTATGGGACGTTGGAATAATCCATTTTGCCAATTGTCAGTGAATGATTTGGACTAAAGCTTGCTTCTTCTTTCCCTACAAGGCAGTTTTAGAAGTTCCAAACAGAGATGTGCTGATGAAGATGAGTTAAAACATCTCTCTCCATATTGAACCATCTCGCCTATATTCAGCCACAGCATATGGAGAAGAATACATATATCTGATCCTGATGGAGATTAGGTTGTGGAATATGACTAAACCCGTACTAGTCAGGCAGAAAATGAGGGCTGATTTTCTGAAGGATAAACTCAAGCCTCCATAGGAAACTAAGATGAATATGCAAGCTCAAACCCAGCATTGTCCTCACTAGTTCAGGGGACATTATAAAGTCTCACCAGCACACTGAATTGTACAATCACAATCTACTTACTCATCTGTTTTTCACATTTTTCACAACACAACGTAAAGTGTGAGTGGCAGGGTAAATTAAAGGGGGTCGCACACCAGACGTATCTGGCGTATGACATGGCACGTTCGTAAATTCGGAAAAAAATATTTGGTAACACTATTTTACAACAATTGTCCTTTGTTATACATATTACATGTAATGACTATGGTAGTAACAGTAAATGATGCATAATTACAAGCAACTAACCCTAAACCAAACCCTAACCATAAACCTAAAGTAAGTACATGTTGTTAATTAATATTACTCTGTACTTATGTGTGTAATTATACAGTAACAAGGACACTGTAGTAAATAAAGTGTAACCCAATTATTTTCTACGAAGATACACTGCCGCTGCCCGTCTACATAGGCTGTTCAAAATTCTGCAGCGCCATGGGGCTCAACTAAATATAGTTTTCCATTTAATTGGACCCAAATTATTATCGAAAGTCAAAGATTATTTACTTTAGACATCAGTGGATTGCATATTGTGTAACTTTATTTTTCATATAGCCTACTCAATGTATTTTCAGTTGGAAGTATGTCTTTTTGTGATTTGACAGATTGAATAAAACTTATTAAAAGCTACATACAGATAAATTGCATAATAAGTTCTAATTGTTCAGTTTGCGCAGTTACCCCAGTTTTGTAGCTTATCTCCTCAATGCAGAAGTAAAGGGCATGTACTGGTTTTGACTACTTAAGAATGAATAATCACATTATTCAGTTGAACTGCCAAGGGATTAAAGTAAAATTTGCTGAACTGCAGCATTTATCTGATGTTGTTAATCCCGTTGCTTCTTGTCTTCAAGAGACTCACTTGGTACCAAGCACCCCATTTACCAATGAAAGATCTTTCATAAGTTTTTCTTTTGAGTGTAGACATGACCAGACTGTTTACACAAGATTCTGTATTGGTGATTCCAGACTTAATCATATGTTTTTACTGAAAGGGGAAGTGCCACCAACCTGTGATTTTTGACAGTCACCACTATCAATAAAACACATTTTTCAGGAATATCCTACTTTTAATGCCATACATATAACATATAATGTTCATTGTGTGTATTACTGTATTATATATTGTGTATTACCTTTTAAAACTTCCTTGATCTTGCCATGAAAATAGCCAGTGATGCTGATATGGCAATACAAATAAATAAGTTACCCCAGTTTTATACACTAACCTGCACACTCATCAGTGCCACTTTGCTTATTCTTGAAGTACCAAAACTTTTATGTGTATGGTGACTTGATCCACAACTGCCACCGGCATCTCAACGATGCGTTCTGTCTAATGAGAACTGTTGTTTGTTCACTTCTTGGTAAATGTTGTATCACCCTCTTGTGGTCTCCCAATGTTATGTCAGACTACATAAAACAAGGCCAACTGAGTGAATTGAAAACACACAAATTATGTTTTTAATTAAAAAAAATGTTATGTTAATATATTGATGCTGTGGATAGCTCCTCGATACTGTGGTTAGGTTAATGTTAATAGTCTTTTATAAAAAAGAAACTATAGTATTTGTTTAGAAAAAACGAATAGCCTAAACATGTTTAGAAACCATTAACTACAAATTTCACAAGTCAAATAGATTCATCCTAATAGATTTAATATGAACCTATACAACTTACAAGTTTGTGTTACTGCAAAAATTAATTATAATTAAAAAAAATAATTTTAGTAAGGATAATGTGTTTTTTAAAATCTGATGACGTGTATTTGTCTGATCTTTACCTTGTCACTGCTGTGTATAATGTAGGGTCTGTCTAGCAGTTTTAAAGGTTTGAAATGTTTTCTTTAGAATTAAATGGGTCACTTAAGTTTTATGGTCTCCTCTGTCATATCAAGTGAAGCCTGACTGAATCATGCAAGTTTCGCGCTGCATTGTCCAAGAGCTCTGGTTATATTATCTCTGGAGCACGCTGATGTGCGCCAAGGCGATTTTGCCCTGCGCAAATTCCCCAGATCTCAATCCGATTGAATATCTGTGGGATGTGTTGGACCAACAGGTCCAATCCACGGTGGCTCTACCTCGCAACTTACAGGACTTAAAGATGAATGTAGTTCAATTTGCTTCAGCAGTGGCTTCGAGTTGTCTGATGTTCACAGACTTTTCGATGCAGGAAAAACCCTGAAAAAATCACCCAACAAAGTGGCTGGTAAGAGTAACGGAGTTACCCTTCATTGCCAATTTTTAACCGCATTTACAGGGTCGGCAGGTGTTCATTTCAAACCCTGGTAACAACCATTCTTTTTTTCCTTTACAGCCTGCTTGAACTTGATTTTGAATCAGTGTGCTTTTATACATGGGATGATGCATATAGAAAAATAATCTCCTTTGTAAAATGCAGCCTTTGGAAATCTGATGTTAGTGCTGGATTTTGTATTATGGCTGAAACATACTCTATGCAAGTCTGAACGCAGATGCGAGCGTTTGGCCACAGCATTGCCAATGGTTGAGCATGCTTAACATGGTTTCTTGCGTTACCGTGATGGGAAAAACCTCAGTACTCAAGGGGGCGATCGTTACCTTCAAACGTCTGTGACATTAAACTGACTGTTATTATCCTGGGGCGGCTGTGGCTCTGGTGGTAGAGCGGGTCAGCTGCCAATCGCAGGGTTGATGGTTCAATTCCTGGCCCACATGACTCCACATGCCAAAGTGTCCTTGGGCAAGACACTGAACCCCAACTTGCTCCCAATGGCAGGCTAGCGCCTTGTATGGCAGCTCTGCCGCCATTGGTGTGTGAGTGTGAATGTGTGTGTGAATGGGTGATTGGGACACAGTGTAAAGTGCTTTGGTAACCTCTAAGGCTAAAAAAAGCACTATACAAGTACAGACCATTTACCATTCTGGTAAGATGCAGTAAATATATTGACTTTAACATACTTGCTCAGGTATTTTCTCTACAATTATTCTCAAACTGTTGCTCTGCCATTGACAGTAGTTGAATTGAAAGAGAATAATCACTCTAGAAGTGGACAATTCACATTCATCTTGTAAAAGCACCTCTTGCAGCAACATGGAGAATGCAACACGTAGTTGCTTTGAGTTATAAATTATGGTCTGATGCATTTTTATAACACATTGGCACGAGCTTGCGTTGCAATATGTGTCTGCGTTCATGTACTTGCATATGAGCATGTTTCGGCCCTTAGTCTGCACATAGCTTTACCAAATATGTTTTCCATACCTGTGTGAGTATTCTTGTGGGATATCAAATAGCCTGTTTTAAAGTTTGATCTGAGAGAACTGGTTAGAAGCACCATGGGGATGGACTATAACATACATCCACTCTCTTTTTTCCCCAATATTGTTCCACCTTTTATCTTTTCCTTTTCTTTCAGTGTCCTATATCTTGGTGCTGCTGTGAGCACCAGATGTGGCATTAACCAGTGCACTGTTTAAATGGGCTTTGTTTTAGTTGTGAATTGGATCATGTCATTAAAGCTTTTTCTTTAATAGCATGAGCTACACTAGATCAGTTCAGTTTAACATAGCCTGTTGATTCGGAGTGGAAAAAAGCACAGTGTTGTTTTTATCCTGAAGAATGTCCATGAATGAAAACAGTGTTGGGGTGAACGTTAGTCTGTCTTTGTCACATTGATGTGTGTGGTTATGGCCCGGCATCAGGAGAATATCCCCTAACAGTGGGTGGGGGAGGGGGAAATGTGGGTGAAGTGGGATTAAATGACATTGCTGTTGATACTTCAGCCATCTGCTCAGAGAGAAAGTCCTGATGCAAGGCGAGCTTAGAAACGGAGAAAGAGTGAGGGAGAAAGGGATGAGAATGGAGACCAGGCACTAATACAGGCTCTGCTTTGTATAATACAAGTGAGGACGATGACCAGGTTAGACTTGAAAGGAGAAAGAAATGCTAGAATATTTGAAAGATAATGGTCTCTTCTCTGTTATTGTACCCTTTCAGCTTATTTATTGTACTTTGTGTTAGGTTAACCCCCTGCTTGATTGCACTCATTTCAGTTCTGCCAGCACATTTTCTATCGGAATGAGGTCAGGGCTTTGTGTTGGCCACTCCAATACCTTGACTTTGTTGTCTTTAAGCCATTTTGCCACAACTTTGGAGGTATGCTTGGGGTCATTGTCCATTTGGAAGACACATTTACGACCAAGCTTTAACGTCCTGGCTGATGTCTTGATATGTTGCTTCAATTTATCCACATAAGTTTCCTTTCTCTTGATGCCATTTATTTTGTGAAGTGCACCAGTCCATCCTGCAGAAAAGCACCCCCACAACATGATGCTGTCACCCCCGTGCTTCACGGGTGAGATGGTGTTCTTCGGCTTGCCAGCCTTACCCTTTTTCCTCCTATCATAACAATGGTCATTATGACTAAACAGTTATATTTTTCTTTTATCAGACCAGAGGACATTTCTCCAAAAAATACATTCTTTGTCCCCATGTGCACTTGCAAACTGTATTCTGGATTTTTTTTTATGGGAGTTTGAGCAGTGGCATTTTCCTTGATGAGCAGCCTTTCAGGTTATGTCGATATAGGACTTGTTTTGCTGTGAATATAGATACTTGTCTACCTGTTTCCTCCAGCATCTTTACAAGGTCCTTTGTTGTTTTTCTGGGATTGATTTTGCACTTTTCGCCCCAAAGTACATTCATCTCTAGGAGACAGAAGGCATATTCTTCCTGAGCGGTATGATGGCTGCATGGTCCCATGGTGTATATACTTGCATATTATTGTTTGGTAAAGGTATGAAATCATTTACTGGAATTTTCAAGCTTCTTAAAGGCACTGTTAACTTGGTGTATGTAAATTTCTGACCCACAGGGTGATTATAGTCAATTAAAAGTTAAACAATCTGTCTGTAAACAATTGTTGGAAAAATTACTCGTGTCATGCACAAAGTAGATGTCCTAAACTACTTGCCAATACTATAGTTTTTTAATATGAAATCTGTGGAGTTGTTAAGAAAAATTGTTTTAATAACTTCAACCTAAGTGTATTCAAACTTCTGACTTCTTCGGATTTTGTCCTCTTTATTGTTAGTAAGCACGCTTAATAAAATCTTTTAAGTCAGGGCACAAGCTGAATAATCGTTTAAGATCTAATGATTAATGTTTTCAATAATCGCCGAATAGTTGAATAATCGTTCTAATAATCGTTCATCAAAATAATCATTAGTTGCAGCCCAAATTTGGATGTACAAGCAGTCAGCGATCATTCCACATTGTGTGTAACTGTATAATAATGCTGTGGCCACAGAAAGACTTTCTATGTAATTTTAATGACAACAGAAAAGTTATGGTAGCTGAACAATCATGCTCCAGTGCACAAAATATCCACCGCTGCAAAAACTGTATTCCACTGAAGCGTTCAGATTTATTTCCTTTTACAGCAATATTTTGCAGTTTTTAAAATGTAAATCTAAGGGTTGGCTAAAACCTAGAACTACAGTACCCATCATGCACTACCCTAACATACTACAATATCTCCTCCCACACAGTTTGCTCACTTTTACTCCTGATTTCTCATAATACGGGGAAGCAGAGGTGTACAGAAGCATCATGTTACTTGTTTAAAATAAAATACAAAATATTGGGTTACTTGTTACTCTAAAAATAATTATTTTTACATAACACGCGTTACCCCCAACACTAATGAGTACTAGTTCTTTTAATTGGTCAAGCTCCCACTTAGACTTTGGGAACCATTTAATGCTACTTAAATTGGCATAAATTATAAAATTTTATTGCATTTCTATTTTTATACTGTGGAATGCTTTGTTTGGAAAATGTTAATAAAACTTTTGTTACATATTGTTTTCTTTTCTAGAAAAAAAAAAAAACCTAAATGCATTTTGACAGAAAAAGAAGTGTGTGTGTGTGTGTGTGTGTGTGTGTGTGTGTATATATATATATATATATATATATATATATATATATATATATATATATATATATATATATATATATATATATATATATATATATATATATATATATACAGTGAGGAAAATAAGTATTTGAACACCCTGCTATTTTGCAAGTTCTCCCACTTAGAAATCATGGAGGGGTCTGAAATTGTCATCGTAGGTGCATGTCCACTGTGAGAGACATAATCTAAAAAAAAAATCCAGAAATCACAATGTATGATTTTTTTTAACTATTTATTTGTATGATACAGCTGCAAATAAGTATTTGAACACCTGTCTATCAGCTAGAATTCTGACCCTCAAAGACCTGTTAGTCTGCCTTTAAAATGTCCACCTCCACTCCATTTATTATCCTAAATTAGATGCACCTGTTTGAGGTCGTTAGCTGCATAAAGACACCTGTCCACCCCATACAATCAGTTAGAATCCAACTACTAACATGGCCAAGACCAAAGAGCTGTACAAAGACACTAGAGACAAAATTGTACACCTCCACAAGGCTGGAAAGGGCTACGGGGAAATTGCCAAGCAGCTTGGTGAAAAAAGGTCCACTGTTGGAGCAATCATTAGAAAATGGAAGAAGCTAAACATGACTGTCAATCTCCCTCGGACTGGGGCTCCATGCAAGATCTCACCTCGTGGGATCTCAATGATCCTAAGAAAGGTGAGAAATCAGCCCAGAACTACACGGGAGGAGCTGGTCAATGACCTGAAAAGAGCTGGGACCACCATTTCCAAGGTTACTGTTGGTAATACACTAAGATGTCATGGTTTGAAATCATGCATGGCACGGAAGGTTCACCTGCTTAAACCAGCACATGTCGAGGCCCGTCTTAAGTTTGCCAATGACCATTTGGATGATCCAGAGGAGTCATGGGAGAAAGTCATGTGGTCAGATGAGACCAAAATAGAACTTTTTGGTCATAATTCCACTAACCGTGTTTGGAGGAAGAAGAGTGATGAGTACCATCCCAAGAACACCATCCCTACTGTGAAGCATGGGGGTGGTAGCATCATGCTTTGGGTGTGTTTTTCTGCACATGGGACAGGGCGACTGCACTGTATTAAGGAGAGGATGACCGGGGCCATGTATTGCGAGATTTTGGGGAACAACCTCCTTCCCTCAGTTAGAGCATTGAAGATGGGTCGAGGCTGGGTCTTCCAACATGACAATGACCCGAAGCACACAGCCAGGATAACCAAGGAGTGGCTCTGTAAGAAGCATATCAAGGTTCTGGCGTGGCCTAGCCAGTCTCCAGACCTAAACCCAATAGAGAATCTTTGGAGGGAGCTCAAACTCCGTGTTTCTCAGCGACAGCCCAGAAACCTGACTGATCTAGAGAAGATCTGTGTGGAGGAGTGGGCCAAAATCCCTCCTGCAGTGTGTGCAAACCTGGTGAAAAACTACAGGAAACGTTTGACCTCTGTAATTGCAAACAAAGGCTACTGTACCAAATATTAACATTGATTTTCTCAGGTGTTCAAATACTTATTTGCAGCTGTATCATACAAATAAATAGTTAAAAAATCATACATTGTGATTTCTGGATTTTTTTTTTAGATTATGTCTCTCACAGTGGACATGCACCTATGATGACAATTTCAGACCCCTCCATGATTTCTAAGTGGAAGAACTTGCAAAATAGCAGGGTGTTCAAATACTTATTTTCCTCACTGTATATATATATATATATATATATATATATATATATATACAGTTAAATTATAGCCTAGGGTTGCAACGGTATGAGATTTGCACGGTATGATAACCGTCTCAGAAAATATCACAGTTTCACGGTATCCCGGTACACGGTATTACACAATTAGTATTATCAGTGAAAACAGAAGGGTTATTTTATTTATTTGTTTATTTTTGAGCAAACACTTTATTATAATTGAAACTTGATACCATTTATTTTATTGAAGTGTATGTAAAAAAAGAATGGACACAAGAGTAGCCGTATAACACTTTTCTTTGAGCAGAATATTGCACTATAGATTGCTAAATTTGTTCAAAGGGGAAAGCAGAATATTTCCAATTTGCGCAAGTATAAATCTCAAACTGGTGGTGTTGCGTCTCTTATCTGGCAACCATGAGCACCATGAGCATGTTAAACGCTTGTGGAGACGCGTTATGTCCCAATGCAAGTTAACTGAAATATCCAATGAAAAATAAAAACGCTTTTACGATAAATGAGCCACGGGCCACATTAATCCATTTGGAGGGCCTGATCCAATTGCCCATCTCTGCTTTAGCTGTTTGCGAGATTATCATTAAATCTGCCTCGGCAGTCCTAAATAGTCGATCACTTGGGAGGCCGCCGAAATATCTTCAATGGGAGAACCATGACATTGCACTTTCCCTTCTGTCTGTGACCCAGTCCGAATAAACCAGTTGAGAAAGACTGCTTTAACACACACACACACACTCATGTTAGTCCCCCTTGCTTCTCTCTGACATTTTCTCCGCTGCATTTTTGTGTGTGTGTGTGTGTGTGTGTGTGTGATGCAAGTTGACGAGTCTGACAGGCAAACAAGGAGGAAAGGAGATGCACATGTGAGATTCTCCATCCGGTTGCATTTTTTTCCTCAATACCGTAGATCAGCAAATGTACATGGTATGATAACCGTCAAATTTCAAACCGTGGTATACCGTCGCAACCCTATTATAGCCCTTTCTAAATCTGCAATTAATTGCTATTTACTATGCAAAATCCTGCAAGTAATTACGAATAAATATTTTATTGGACTGACAGCACTAATAATTTGCAATTAAATTGTTTTATTTTGCACCAGAATCACCACCCGATTTTAGGGATCCCCCAACCCTGAAATCCCAGTTTAGACGGTTTGTATGACAATGCATAATTAAAGATACACGTTCAGAAGACTTGTTGTGATAAATGTTTTTTAAATAAAAATGTTAGAATATGTCACAAAAATAGTAATGTTCTGTTTAGTTTGCAGTCAATAGGTCCAATTGTATTCTGGTTTAGTGAGAGAGGGAGAGAAATTCTATTTTGTACCATTACACATGCTCAATCCTCCGTTGGTACACACAACAATGTGATGCCCTCTTAGATAAGCAGGAGATGAAGAGAAGGTAGAAAAACAACTGCACAGATGCATCATGGGAAGGAGTGCAGTTAAAGAGTGCAAACTGGCATCCTGTTGACCAATTGTTGAAAGGATAGATGTGGTGGTTTAAAATGAGCTTTGTTGTGGAAGGCAGGGCCCAGAGATTTGCATATGAAAACCTCTAGATGGATGAGAGTGTGTGTGAGAGGGAGGGGGGGAGAGAGAGAGAGAGAGGGCAGGCTTGGCAGGGTGACAGTGATCATTGTCAGAGGAACAGAGCGTAATATTTTGTTTTCACACCTGGGTGGTGGTCAAGGTTTAGTTCTTTCACAGCTTAAAGCTTTGAGACATTAGGCATCACGTGGAACCAACTTTCTCTTTGGGAAGACAAGATGAAGGCCTACTCAACTTCTCCAGAAGTTCCGGCGAAATCTGTTCTACATGACTACAGATCAATAAACTGACACAGCGGATGTTTTTGTATCCTAGTTAAGACTTTGCCTCAGCGGGTCAAACGAGTGAAGACCGCTGGTATGGTGGATTATGAAACAGCAGAGAAGCGGCAAACAGGCTACCCTTCACCTCCCACCTCTCCCCTCATTCATCCATCTAAATGCATGTACTGTGAGCTCCCAAATGGCCCTGATTCTTTCTCTGTGTATGTCCCTATTTCTCACTTCCCTCTCTCATTCGAGCGTATTTGCTCACTGGATTAAAGCCTCCTCATCAAGAAGAGCCAATGTGCATTCTGATTGGTCGAGAACCTCAAGCCCACCGCTCACTGTCTAGTGCCCTTATCGAGTGCCCTTGCTGTGTTGTCGGGGGCAACCACTCACTGCAGCAGCAGCGACAGGCAGCCAGGGCTTAAAAAACAAGAGTAAGGCAAAGGAGGGAGAAATGAGAGAATAAAACATGACAAAAATATAAAGGTATTAGCCCATGGCATCGCTGAGCCAGTAGGACTCCATTAAAGAAAACTCCCAGCGCACACAGCTGTTTGTGAAAGAGGGAGAGGGAGGAGTGATGGACCGTTTCAAATAACCTCGCTGAAAGAGCCAGGTTGAAAAACAGCTCGGGAAAAGAGGATGTGTGATCTGCTTTGTACACAATAGAATTCGGAAATGCTTGTTGACGTGATGGACTCTTCTGATAGTGTGGGATCACACACAAATACACACCAACATGGCATCGAGAAACCAGGGTCAGCAGCCCGTTATGAGGAGCAGAAGTTAGTGGCGTCCCCTGTGTGCAGAGCCATGTCCATGTCGATTTGAACAGGAGGGCTGACAAGTGACGCGCCAGGACTCTTTGTTTGACCTTAACATGTGGGACACTGCAGAATACAAGCGTCTGCCAAGCGATTGCGATGAGGATGAGGTATTACAGCTCTTTGAACATATCGTGAGACCATCCAGATTGCCAATAACAGTTTTATCGAGATGTCATCTGTTTTGAAAATGCTCATTTTCTGATGGTGGGTCAGCGAGACATTTTTCTTATCGTCTGATTTTTGTAACCACATATATTAAAAATTAGATGCTCAGGAGTTGATTAAATGCGCTAGACATGTGAAGGTCTACAAGTGTGTCAGTGTGTCTGTAAGACGTTACATTAACCCACATGTGGATGAATTGTCACGTGACTTGTGGTACTCTGTGTCTATCTGAGTGTGTGAGGTCAGACGCAGCTGAACAAGGTTGCATTTTTTTGCAGTCAGTCTGGCAGTGTGTGTTTACAAAGCACTGTTTTCTTTGGATGCTGTGTACAAAATGGAATGCAGAGCTTGTCATGGGAGATCCAGAAAAGGGATGTAGGTTAGGGTTTTTACAATTTTCTTACTCTCCAATCGTTAATGTTAATGATTGAAAATCAATTAATCATATAAACAGTAACAATAATAAACTGTAAGTGGTAAATAGCTTGAAACTCAAATGCAAGACACATTTTTCTTCAAAGTTTTGTTTATACAAAGTTTGACTTTTGACTGACTAATCATTCTAATGCAAACTTGAAAACATCAACATTACCTCTAATATTACTTCCATGAAAACATGAAACAGCCACTGATGCAAGCATGTGCATGTAGCCTACTTATATCATTCAAATAAATGAAAGTAAGAAATGGGAGTATTGGAATTTTCCTCTTAATATATTTTCAGTTCAGATTTTTTTTTAAATATTAATTATCTATTAATATATTACTGTTAGTAGCAACTTGTATAGAATATATAGATTCAGTTTCATAAAAAAAAAAAAAAAAAAATCACATTTTAGATTGTGGGATATTTCTTGACAGTGACATTTCATATGAATGAATGTAACTGCATGCTACAAACAATGCTTGTTGTCATATTGCACTTAAGCACACAATCATGGTTTAGGCATTAAACGTAATGTTCGTATTTAGAGAAATGATTAACATTGACACATTGCTTTCTTTTAGCTGTAAGGTTTGGGTTAGGGTTAGTCTGTATTCATTATAACTATCTTTACTGTATAAAGAAGTTGTTTGTTGGCCCACTACTCGTGCTCTAAACATGAAGCAGCGGTTTGTTTAGAGATGCACATATTCCATTGCATCTTCTCTGTATGTCTGATCATACACAGGATAACACAACAGCTTGTTCAAAAACAGAACGCAATGATAAAAATCTAAAACGTTTTATTTTTTCTTTACATTGTGCCAAAGTTACTGGTATTTAAACTATGTTATTCTAAAGATTTTTTGTTGTTTGTTTTTTAGAATAATATCATATGGAAATGTCTGTGTTGAATAAAATTTCAGGACCACACAGGCTGGTGAAAAATATTAACCAATATTGAAGCCCACTTTTCACAATCCAATTAAATCATGTAGGATATTTGATTAAGTCTACATTTAATCCAATTGAAGGTTCTTTTTTTCACTCAAAAATCTTGCACATTAGAGCAGTTTTGTTGTCTTTAAAGCCGAGTACTGGTGAATTCAGCTGTATATTCATTAACATTTACAAAGCTGAATTGTGCAGTACAATGGTGTTGTTTTTAAACAGAAGCATGTGGTTGTCTCTTTAGCCATGTTCAAGTGTGTATTTTTCAGTCTTGTAACAATTATGAGATTTCCAGATGAGCTTTAAAAGAGCCAGTTACGGTTACTGCTGTTGTCCTTAATTGTAAAATGCTTTCTGGAAGCAAGAGTGATGGCTTCAGCTCATCTCCATTCTGGCTGTGTGTGACAGAGAAAGAGAACGTACTCAGTCCCTTTAGTTCTGTGTATGTGAATAGGGGTGCAAATGTGGACAATTTAACACAACTACAAAAGCTAGATGTAATGCAAAGGACCTATGGCTTTCTTGTTACGATGTGGTTACAAAATTTCTGTTGTATCGAATTTGTAACATCATTTACTTTTTTAAAAGTGGAATATCTTGTAAAGATGGTCTTGAAAGATGTTTCCAGGTGCCATTCAAATGCCACGTTACAACACTTCTGTGTGGTTGCTGCCCTCTGGAGGACTGTTCGAACACTGCAGCTTGGAAACATGATCTGTGAGACAAAAATAACAAATCTGGTTAAGAAGAACAAGCATTACAATAGTTAGAAGTTTAAACCCCGTTCACACCACAAATGGCATCGCGTGACGGTATGACACAATCCCGTTCATTTTCAACGAGAGCATAGCGACTTCCGGTGACATGAGTTTGAACTCAGGAGCTCAGATGAGCAGTTTGAATCAGATTCACTTTCTCAGCTAATCAGCCATCAGTGAGCTCACAACTGGGAGTGCAGACATTTCAAAATAAGAGTCCCATATGTATTTCGGGCTTCTTTATTATTAAAAGTCCCGTATTGTGTACCACTTTTTTTCTTCTGCTGGTAATTATTGATTGGGATTGGAGTAGCACAATAAACTGCATCTGGAATTTTATTAAATTTTCACTCTTGTAGTCTCGGAGTCTGTGTCATCCGTAGGGTTGCAACGGTATGAGATTTTCACGGTATGATAACCGTCTCAGAAAATATCACAGTATCACGGTATTACACAATTAGTATTATCAGTGAAAACAGAAGGATTATTTTATTTATTTATTTATTTTTGAGCAAACACTTTATTATAATTGAAACTTGACACCATTTATTTTAAGTATGTGTAAAAAAAGTCTCCCTTTTGAAAATAAAATAAATAGAATAAGAAAGCTAACAGAATTATTATAAAAAGAATAATAAACATGATAAAAAATAGCATGTAAATATAACATGTTATATAACTAAAGCATGTTAGTTTACATGTTAAATCAACTACTAAATGAAAAATAACATCAGCTGTGTGAGCTTTTGAAGTAATGATTATTAACAGTTAACATATACTGTAGACTGCTCCTGTCTGTACCTTTAACTCAGTGCTTCTCAACTGGATTTGAAGTAATGTCCTCTGATTATTAACAGTTAACATATACTGTAGACTGCTCCTGTCTGTACCTTTAACTCAGTGCATCTCAACTGGATTTGAAGTAATGTCCAATGATTATTAACAGTTAACATATACTGTAGACTGCTCCTGTCTGTATCTTTAACTCAGTGCATCTCAACTGGATTTGAAGTAATGTCCTCTGATTATTAACAGTTAACATATACTGCTCCTGTCTGTACCTTTAACTCAGTGCTTCTCAACTGGATTTGAAGTAATGTCCTCTGATTATTAACAGTTAACATATACTGTAGACTGCTCCTGTCTGTATCTTTAAGTCAGTGCATCTCAACTGGATTTGAAGTAATGTCCTCTGATTATTAACAGTTAACATATACTGCTCCTGTCTGTATCTTTAACTCAGTGCATCTCAACTGGATTTGCTTCAGGACAGATTTTACATTGGACATCAAGTGTCGACCTGCCATAGATTAAACATAACCTGTATTTAATGTATCCTGGGTTGCATTTCCTTTTATGTTGCATAGTTTTGTTCATGGTTTTCCAGTACAAGGACATGCATCAAGTTACATTATTTTTGTTGTTGATGTCAAAATCTACAGGAAGTTTTCTCTCCACCTTTTAAAAATTGAAGAATATATTTACATATATGAGCCCATTATTATCCCGTTTGTTACCGAATATTACATATTTATACACATATTACATAGGAGGAAAAGCTCCTCGTTACCATGGTTAGGTCAGTGTGCTAGTCTTAAATAATATTAATAATAATAATAAATTAATGCATTTATGAAAAATAAATTCCAGCTGAAACACATCTTGAAACATTAACTACAACTGCCACTGTTGATATAAAATGAGGTCTAATAGATTCTACCTTTAGATTATTTCATATGAAACTACACTCACCTAAAGGATTATTAGGAACACCTGTTCAATTTCTCATTAATGCAATTATCTAATCAACCAGTCACATGGCAGTTGCTTCAATGCATTTAGGGGTGTGGTCCTGGTCAAGACAATCTCCTGAACTCCAAACTGAATGTCAGAATGGGAAAGAAAGGTGATTTAAGCAATTTTGAGCGTGGCATGGTTGTTGGTGCCAGACGGGCCGGTCTGAGTATTTCACAATCTGCTCAGTTACTGGGATTTTCACGCACAACCGTTTCTAGGGTTTACAAAGAATGGTGTGAAAAGAGAAAAACATCCAGTATGCGGCAGTCCTGTGAGCAAAAATGCCTTGTTGATGCTAGAGGTCAGAGGAGAATGGGCCGACTGATTCAAGCTGATAGAAGAGCAACTTTGACTGAAATAACCACTCGTTACAACCGAGGTATGCAGCAAAGCATTTGTGAAGCCACAACACGCACAACCTTGAGGCGGATGGGCTACAACAGCAGAAGACCCCACCGGGTACCACTCATCTCCACTACAAATAGGAAAAAGAGGCTACAATTTGCAAGAGCTCACCAAATTGGACAGTTGAAGACTGGAAAAATGTTGCCTGGTCTGATGAGTCTCGATTTCTGTTGAGACATTCAGATGGTAGAGTCAGAATTTGGTGTAAACAGAATGAGAACATGGATCCATCATGCCTTGTTACCACTGTGCAGGCTGGTGGTGGTGGTGTAATGGTGTGGGGGATGATTTCTTGGCACACTTTAGGCCCCTTAGTGCCAATTGGGCATCGTTTAAATGCCACGGCCTACCTGAGCATTGTTTCTGACCATGTCCATCCCTTTATGGCCACCATGTACCCATCCTCTGATGGCTACTTCCAGCAGGATAATGCACCATGTCACAAAGCTCGAATCATTTCAAATTGGTTTCTTGAACATGACAATGAGTTCACTGTACTAAAATGGCCCCCACAGTCACCAGATCTCAACCCAATAGAGCATCTTTGGGATGTGGTGGAACGGGAGCTTCGTGCCCTCGATGTACATCCCACAAATCTCCATCGACTGCAAGATGCTATCCTATCAATATGGGCCAACATTTCTAAAGAATGCTTTCAGCACCTTGTTTAATCAATGCCACGTAGAATTAAGGCAGTTCTGAAGGCGAAAGGGGGTCAAACACAGTATTAGTATGGTGTTCCTAATAATCCATTAGGTGAGTGTATAACATTTTGTCAAAATATAAGTTACTTTTACTCATGTAAAATCCTGAAACAAATTTGTAAAGGTGATGGTGTGTAATTATTAATATTTTTAACTATTTTGGTAAAGGGGACACATGGGGCTGTAAGTAGTGCATAGGAGGCAACATTTTATTCCTTTTGAGATACAATGTTCTGCATTGATTTGGTTTCTGTATCTTTTAAGCCCAGAAATAGTTGTTTACTCAATTTTCTGAAGTGTATCTGTGACTAATGGGACTATTCTGCAATTGTTTTAAGTATTGTATTGCTCTACAAAGATAGATACTTTTCTATCATGCATTAAAAAACAGAATAAAGGTTGAGCTTATAAATCTACTTCCCTGTTAATTTATTATTTAATTTAACACTTTCTACATCAGGGGTCTCTTTTAATAAAAAAAGAATTAAATTTATAGAACTTTTAATGTTTGTCGCAAAGTGGGTGAGTTTACTTGGTTTACTGGTTTTTCAACACTCAACAGAATAACACAGGCTGCATGACTATGATAAATGAATACTGCAAGAGTTAGATTAACATACAGGTGCAAAGGGACTTCAACATTTCTATATTGCACAAATAATAAATACATATACATATTCATCTCTGGCTTGCTTTTGCTCACATGTCAATGATGCCGAGATCCACTTTTATATTTAATTTAATCACTGAGAAGGTTTACCTGCAAAATTAGTATAACCAAAAATCACAAGCAACCTCAAGAATGGACACAAGAGTAGCCGGATAACACTTTTCCTTGAGCAGAATATTGCATTACAGATCATTAAGTTTATTCAAAGGGGAAAGCAAGAGACAGAAATAGCGCACTCGCGTGTATGGTTGCCAGATTGCACAAAATAAGTATTAGATTACACGGAATATTTCCAATTTGCGCAAGTATAAATCTCAAACTGGTGGTGTTGCGTCTCTTATCTGGCAACCATGAGCATGTTAAACGCTTGTGGAGACGCGTTATGTCCCAATGCAAGTTAACTAAAATATCCAATGAAAAAATTCCACATTAAACCATTTGGAGGGCCTGATCTGGCCCGCGGGCCATAAATTGCCCATGTCTGCTTTAGCTCTTTGCAAGATTATCATTAAATCTCCCTCGGTAGTCCTAAATAGTCGATCACTTGGGTGGCCGCCGAAATATCTTCAATGGGAGAACCATGACATTGCACTTTCCCTGTTGTCTGCGACCCAGTCCAAATAAACCAGTCAAGAAACACTGCTTTATCTCACACACACACACACACACACACACACACACACACACACACACATACACACACACACTCATGTCAGACCCCCTCGCCTCGCTTCTCTCTGACATTTTCTCTGCTGCGTGTGTGTGTGTGTGTGTGTGTGTGTTGCAAGTTGACAAGTCTGACAGGCAAACAAGGAGGAAAGGAGATGCGCAAGCGCGTGTGAGACTCTCCGTCCGGTTTCATTTTTTTCTCAATACCGTAGATCAGCAAATGTACATGGTATGATAACCGTCAATTTTCAAACCGTGGTATACCGTGAAACCGGTATACAGCTGCAACCCTTGTCATCCGGTAACAGTAAATAAAGACTAAGGCAATACTGTAAAACAATTAACATTATATATATATACACTACCGTTCAAAAGTTTGGGGTCACTTGCCTGAAATGTTTCTCATTATCTTAAAAACCTTTTGATCTGAAGGCGTACGCTTAAATGTTTGAAATTCTTTTTGTAGACAAAAACATAATTGTGCCAACATATTAATTTAATTACAAAAAATAAAATGTTATTTAAAAAAAAAAATGTTTTTGGAAAAATGGATGACTTGGACCGAATAATTAAAAGCAGCCACTATGTGCCCAACATATAGATGGGAACTCCTTCAATACTGTTTAAAAAGCATCCCAGGGTGATACCTCAAGAAGCTGGTTGAGTAAATGCCAAGAGTACATTTCTGTAAAATCTAGGCAAAGTGTGGCCACTTTGAAGACGCTAAAATATAATATAGTGTTTAGTTATTTTATTTAATTTTTTTCACAGCATAATTCCCAAATTTCCATTTCCATTATTCTATAGTTTTGATGACATTACTATTATTGTAAAATGTGAAAAAAAAAAAAAAAAAAGAATGAGTAAGTGACCCTAAACTTTTGAACGGTAGTGTATATATATATATATATATATATATATATATATATATAAAACAATCTAAATCGAGCAATTCTGTGATTTGGCTAATAAAAACTTAATGTTTCAGTTTAATTTTTAAACTGTAAAAAGTAATTTTTTTGTATGGAGCCCTATATGGCCAGTTGTGCAGTCCACCAATAATGTTAGAGCGGCGGCAGCAGTAGGATCTTCCGCCAGCGACGCAGATCGCAAAGAATAGCGACATGCCGACCGCGGTGTGAATGGGGCTATATGGGTTTAACATACTCAGCAAATCTCTAATTGCATCAGTCAGATTTGGACACTTGCACTATGTGGATCCTGTAGGCAGACATGAGAGTAAGGTTGGATTTTTCTTCTCTATGAGGTGCTACATATGGAGGTGTAGTGTGAACATGGCTCATCCGGTCCAAATGTGCAAAGCTCCAATCTGGTCACATAGACACATTGAAGTAAGTGTTCCTTGGCGAGGATTGTTACCATGTTTCTTTGGTTTATAATTTTAAAGAATTAGAAATGGCCTCAAGGATGCATCTGGTGTTAAGATAAATATTCAGGTCCATTATATTGCAAATTGTTTGTTGATATCATAGTATCTGGTCTGCAGCTGGTTAAAATGTACAGCCGAATCTCTGAGCCAAGTCACAGGAACCCAGACTTTCCCTCATTTACAGTTGGCATTACCAGATTTTTTTCAAACTCTGTCTCTTAAAATAAAGCTCCTTTTTAAATAAGTCTCCATAACATTCCTTCTGCATTATACACATGGTGTGAAGCAGCGCTGGAAATTCTTTGTGTTAGGGCAGTAATTGGAGGCAGACTGTTTATGACATGCAGGGCCTAGCTTTATTGTCTCTGTCCCTGCTCACCTCATCTTCCCTCTGGCTCCAAAAAACCCCAGCTCAATTGGCATCATACATTTTATCGCTTAAAATGCTGCACATCTTGTTTAGTCTGTGGGCTTGATGAATCAGTGGGGAATGAGGGAACGGGGTTGAATGTAAATAAAATTGTTTATTCTGCTCGTGATGATGAAGCCAAAAGTTTGAGATAGAGGGAGGAGACAAAAATTGAGAATGGGTTTGTTTACAGGAGGTTGAGGTAACATTTTTAGAAGGATTGAGATAGTAGAAAGTTGTGAACCAAATAAAGAAGAAAAGAATTGTGGGAGTTGAAAGAAGAGTGGGAGAGAGAGAGTGAATATAAAAGAGAGTTTTAGTGGATTGGAGAGAGGGAGAGAAAGATAGGATAAGATATGGTAGTGTTCAGGAGGGGGATTTGATAAGAGCCCAACATATGGAAGGAGTACAGGAAATGAGCTCTCCATCCTGCAGTTAAATCTGACCTTTTGGCTCACAATCAAATGCTCCTCCATCCGAATACCATAGAGTCTCTGTCCTGGGTATGGGCTGACAGAGGGAGAGAAAGTGGGAGGGAGAGAGAAGGGACACTTCCCCAGCATCTGTTTGTAAGTTGCAGGAATTACACAGGCATGCAGTAGAAAAAAAAAAAAGAGTTCTAGCCACTCCTCCTGCTCCAATAAAACACGCCCCCTCTCTGACACAAACATCCACACTGAAGAAAAAAGCCAACCTACCTTTTCTAGCTAAACAGACCTTTCAGACACTAAGGGATGGAATTGTACCTCAACTTTGCTGCTCTTCCATTTCTCTTATCACTTCCACTGTGGCTGTCATCTGAGTGAGGGTATCGGGGAGAGAAGAAACCATCCTATTAATAGCCGACTAGTAGACTGAGTAGATGGACAACCGAGGGAAATTACTCCAATATCTTCATGTTTTTCAAAATCCTTTCAGCCTTAATTTAAAACGCTTCTTGCACAACAAGGAGTTCTTTATCTTATGCTGCTTCTGACACAGTGTGGAGTGTAATCTTTCTAGGCTGCCAAGAAAACACTAACCCTGTAGCAGACCCCTCTGTTGTTTTCTTGCCTAGCCTCACACGGTTCCCCAAACTGAACTTTGGTTAAATGAGCTTAATGTGGATTGTCCCGTGATGGAATTTAGTCTGTGGGCTGCACTAGCTGAGGAGACCTTCAAACTGAGGAGACCTTTACAGTTCTGGAGCGGTCTCCCTGTACCAGCTCCCGTCTTGAACACTGTTCTCCAGCAAAATAATCTGGGACATTTAGACCAATCTTGACTTTTTGAGGATTTTCATGTGCCTTTGAACGATTCAAGATGCGTCGCTTTGACAAGCTCAAGAAATCATTCCCATTTCTTGCTCATTTCCATGTTTACAGAGTAAGTCTATTTTTGGTTATCTTATTTGTTTCAGTATGGGAAATGGACCTGGACTTTTCTGACAGCATCTGTGTTGGTGTGAAACCACATTATTCCTTACATGTGTGCAAGATCTTAGCTGTGCACATGGATATCATCAGACCATACCAGAGCCTGACCCCAACAATATTGTGCATCAGATTTCACATTGCATAACTTTAGAGCATCCTGTGAAACACAGTACACGCTTGATTTATAATGCACATGCTGTCAACAGTCAGGCCGTTATGCACTATATCTATTTTATCTATACGTCTTAACTGCTTCACCATAATGTTGATACAATCTTTAATGTAGTTGATTTCTTGTATCACATTATTGCCATTCAATTCTAATTCTTTCTTGGTGCGCAGGGTGTGACCACTCTTGGTTGTGACTCATGGCCTTTTTCCAAGGACCATGGCAATATTTCCTTTGGGATTAGAGACAGCAGCCTTCTAATAACATATGCATTACTTCACACTGCTCAAGCTTCACTTGATACCACTGGACTATGGTTCTGTTTAATTGTTTTTGCTATGATGTATTGAAATCAGACATCTTTCCCTACTCTGGAAGACACTAGCTGGCAGTAAAACAGACATTATTTAGTTTATTATCATTGCTCTTTCTTAATGCCTGCATATACTTAGTTTTTCTGGGTTCCGGATTGGATAACACCTTTAAAAGTGTACTCTTGACTGAGAGAATAAAAAACACATTTGATGTATGAACACTATGACTACTCCGTGATACTCATTTTTTAAAAATTTAGTGTGAGGTGCATGCGCCAATGCTGCGCACAGTACTGAGTACTGTGCGCAGCATTGGCGCATGCACCTCACACTAAAGGTAATTTGCATCATGCATACTGTGCAAGGAGCAATCTGCAACGCGGACAACTGAAGTATAATTTGGCCTTTAAGGTTAGGTTTTTTCAAAGTTCAAGGAGGGACTTGAGCTATATGTAGAGACCAGAGTATCATAGTATCTTTGGGGTAGGCTCTTTTGTTCTGGGCCAGCAATCAGCCACCTGCAACTGTATAGCAAAGCCCTGGCAAGGCAACAACCCACAAAACTGTCTAGCTGTTGGTTGGTGTTGGTACACAGTATGTCTTGACCATCACTCTTTAGCATGATGCTGTAGGCATCCGGTACCATTGTTGAAGTACTCGAGAACGGTCGGTCTCAAGACCACTTTTTTAAGCTCTCTGTCTCATCTCGGAATCGAGCATATTTTTACTCAATCTTGACTTGGTCTCAGATAAAGAGGACATTGGATTTTATTTCAAGACCGGTCAAGATCACAACTGTGGAATGTCACTAAATTGCATGTGCATTGTCTGATTTATTTGTTAACAACATTACTGTGATTGGATGTAAAACTTCTTGCTTCAAATGCAAGCCATAACTTGACTAATTTCTAATTTGAATTTTTTGTTACTGTTAACGGCTGTCACCCCTGCCCACCCCCCCTTTACACACTCCAAAAAAGACAGGAGAAGAATCTGTGGCTGCCTGAGAGATGTCAGCCAAATCTTTGGCTGACATCACAATTTGGCTACCTGTGTTTCCCAACCACTGTGCCCACTAATGTACCATGAAAGATTGTCAGGTGTGCCAAGGAAAATGATCAAATTCCTCTAAATAAATAAATACAGTTTTTTTTTTTTTCAGGGATCTTAGTGTAGGCATAGAGACGATATAAGCGTTTTATTCATTATACAGGTCATTATACAGCTGTTTTTTTGAATAGCCGAATTTCAAACATTACAAGTTCACGCTACTAAGACAGAAAACATGGACACTATCTTAAAAAGGAAAACTATCGATGATGGTTATGTGGGATAGTGGTGTGCCATGGACTTTTTTATTTGTAAAAAGTGTGCCATGGCAAAAAAAAAGGTTGGGAAACACTGACCTAAACCACAGAGTTCATCTACAAAAAAGTGTTCAAAAGAAAACCCACAGCAGTATGTAAATTCTGCAATGCGATGTTACCGAGACGGCTCGGACCATGTCAAACTTTTATCACCACTTCGAAAGGATTCATAAAGAAAGATGAGCTAAGTGTAAGTGACGTTAGCAATCTGCCTCTTGCTGCAATTCTATTCAAATTGGAAAGTTACTATATTGTTTAAGAAAAGACTTGAGCATTGAATAATTGTTTGATATATTCTGTACTTAATGATGGTTTCTAGGGGAAGAGTCATCTAGAAAACCTGATGTGATGCTTGCACCAGAGTATGTGAGTGGAGAGGAGTGGAGTTTTAAAATATCGGAGCATCATTGTTTTCTCTCGCTCCAAGAGCGCTTCACTAATGCTCTATCATGGGCAAAATACCTGTTAATGGACTTCAATGCAATAATTCACCACGTGTTAAGCAGTATTAAACACTATTGGCATGAAGGAATAATGGAATTTCTGATATAACCAGAAAAAAAAATACAAATTTAAACTCTAGCAGCACTTGGTAATGTTCGACCTCCAGTGCAAAGGTTACTTTCGCTTTCACGCTGTCACTGTTTTCACGCAACCTATTATTGAGTTAAGCTTGCGGTAAAGCTTGACTTAACTACAAACGTGTGTCTCGTATATTTATTCTCGCGTCAATTGGCATATAGTGAAAATTAATGATGTGATGGCGAAGGAGAACACTAGTGGGGAGGTGATTGCCACGATCAAATGTTTGTTGTGAAATCACGATTATAATCCATTCACATGTGGAGAGAAAATCTAAAGGTCAGTAAAACAAATATCCCCTATTAAATATTCTGAATAATCATATCAACATTCTAATCGAATGCATCTCAATCTTAACTCTAGGCTATTATGTCCTGCTTTAAATACAAATGTACTTTTAACGACGAAAAACACCAACTGAACTAATCAACATGTTAATATTGCATAGTTTGACTATAATTGATTGCCATCTAAATTTATTTTAGTGCTGTATAGGCTAATTTATGTGTTATACATTTGCAGATGAAGAAGCTCAGCAAATGCGAATAGAGGACAATTTAAAAACAATAGTATTTCTAAAAGTGAACTCTGCATTAAACATATAATTTTGACAGTCTTCTCTAGTTTTGATAAAATAAAAGTGTAGAACATTCTGAGAATGTGTATTTTTTTTTTTTTTTTCGTTCACAGAATTACAGGGCAAGGTTAATTAAAAGAAGTGCAATAATAGAAAATAATAGGCAATATTACATAAGCCTAATAATGTTTTTTTGCGGGGAGGGTTTATTAATTTGATTTAATTTAATGTTTTGTTTTTGTTTTGGTAATTTATATTTTTTATTTAATGTTTTTTTGTTGTTGTTGTTGTTGTTGTTGTTGTTGTTGTTGTTGTTTTGTTTTTTGCATCTAGCAATTTATTTAATTGATCAAACCCAGAGAATGCTGCCGATGTATTTTAAAAGTAAGCTATAAAAATTATTTAATTTAGATTTGGGCTAATGTTAGTGTTCTAATAAAGCACATTGTAGCTTAACTTCTAGTATTTTATATTTATTTTTCATTTAATACAGCTTCTGCATGGAAAGTTGTGATATTAAAAACATACTGAAATAACTTTACAGTGGAGAGGTAGTTTGCCATGTAGCAAACACGGAGCGGGGTTTCTCTGATCCAGGAAGGAGCGAGGAGCGGGAAATGAACAACCCGGAGTGGAGCTAGAGAGGAGTGATTAAAGAGGGGTAATTGTTGTCGCTCTACTCCACTCACATACTCTGGCTTGCACAAAAATTGTATTGTTTTAGGTGGATGGTAAAAATCGTATTTTACACACGGTCACACAAACTGACCCATTAGAAAATGTATGTATGTATTTTTATTTTTCTCCCCAATTTGCAAGGCCCAATTCCCACTACTCATGGTGGCATGGTTACTTGCCTCAATCCGGGTGGTGGAGAACAAGTCTCAGTTGCCTCCACCTGAAAAGAAGTGTTGAATAAAGATGATTTCAGCTCCTTAGTTTTTGTTTGTATTTGTTTGCTCATAGAAAACAAAGGAAAATTCACACACATACCATTCACCTCTGCAATGACTTTTGATTATTTTATCAAGACATTTTGTCATGGTACACTGATTCACACACACACACACACACACACACACACACACATACACACACACACACCTATGGCAGTAAAAGAGGTGAATGAAGAGGAATCTTCATTTGTTTTCTGTGGGTGTTTTTATGGGAATGTTGACCTTTTCAGATCAATTTGAGGAGTGCCTATGGTTTGCGTGTTCCATATTTTATCGTAAGTGTGTCATGCAGTGTGTGACTCGCACTGGTCTGGTCTTGGTCTTGACTCGGTCTTGCTCTGCCTTGGCCTTGGCCTTGGACTCGACTTGGTCTCAACCACTCAAAGTCTTGGTCTTCTCTCGGTCTCGATACACTCTGGTCTTGGACTTGACTTGGTCTCGGTTTTGGTGGTCTTGACTACAACACTGTCAGGTATTGTAGATCAGATAACATTTCAGCCAAATTTCATGGATACTTTGGCACAGTGAGAACAGATTACTGCTTGAGTAAGTTTGGTTTGGTATAAGAATTTGCACATAGTTGCAGTCGGACAAAAGCAGAAGGTTGTAAGTAATTTTCTGTAGTTTTGACTCCTGGCATATCTACTTGCAGCCACTACACATTTACTCTCTTCCACTTCCAATCTGATGACCCACTTTGCAGAGGGCAAGTGTTGTTTTTTCCACCATCAGCTGCTCTGAAGAGGTTTGGTTTCCTCTTACTCTTTCACACATTCCCAGCCCCCTTTTTTTAATAGGAGCAATGTTTCCTGTATATTCAGAGGTATGTCTGAACTTAGACGTCAATGCCTTTCAGTGACTGTCTATTTGCAAGCCGGCAAAGTAGACAGGAAACAGTGAAGGATATTGTGACGTCACGTTGGCTCTTTTACCAGCTTAAGTGTGAAAGGTTACTGGGAAGTTCACTGTTACGGGAGAGAGATGTGTATGGTTGAAATAACAAATTTGGATTTGAGAATTGGTATATTTCAGAAAAACTTGTTGACAATATGAAGTCTTATTATTTGGTGCTTTCTAAGCAGCTTATTTTGCTCATTATTGCAGTAAGGCCTGTATTAGTTGGTTCAAATCAGAGGTGTGAAGACACTTCTTTTTTGGAGGCATTAAACAGCTTAGAGCAGGGGTAGGCAGCCTTTTTGACATGGAGTGCTATTTTTGGTACAAATTTGCTTACCAAACACAAAATCTTTTTTTATCCCCTTTTCTCCCAATTTGGATTCACAATTCCCACTTAATATGTCTTCATGGTGGCACAGTTACTCACCTCAATTCGAGTGGCAAAGGACAAGTCTCAGTTGCCTCCGCTTCTGACACAGTTAGTCCAAGCATCTTATCACGTGGCTCGTTGTGCATGACACCGCGGAGACTCCCAGCACGTGGATGCACATGCTACTCTCTGCGAACCACACACAACTTACCATGCACCCCATTGAGAGCGAGAACCACTAATCGTGACCATGAGGAGGTTACCCCATATGACTCTACCCTCCCTAGCAACCGGGCCAATTTGGTTGCTTAGGAGATCTGGCTGGAGTCACTCAGCACACCCTGGATTCAAACTCACGACTTCAATATTGGTAGTCAGCGTCAATACTCGCTGAGCTACCCAGGCCCCAATTCTGTGGAATCTTAAATATTTCTTATATTATGTCATTGTAATCATGTAATCACTAGCATGCAAGCAAAATTGAGAGAGAAGCAGGCTATTTTACTTATATGAAGTTTTTCACACCTGCATTCCAATCTACAGTACATCTTGATGTAATCCTTCCTCATGATCACGCAGTGTGATTTCATCAGCTGAATGGGAGACTAAACACTATTAAAGTGTGAGAGACTCACACTGCGCATGCAAGCCATTCACGCATTACAAGCTGATAAATTATTTAGCCCCTTATTTCCAGGTTTCATTTTTATTTTGAATTCCACAATGTGGGTTTATGTTTTCTCTTTTAATCATTTAATGTAATTTTGAGTGTGACTGTGGTTTAAGGAGGGTGTACCTGTATGCTGAGTTGGAAATCTCAAGGATAAATAGTGGTGTTTTCCTTATTACATCACGTGTTGTTCTGAAAGCAAAAAGAAACAAATGAAACACATGATATAGGGTGTCATCCGCTCAGCCTGACCACAGCAAAGCGGGCACGTTTACGTGCACGATTAACCGAATGTGACGTGCTGCCGGCTTGTGATGCACGAATGGCTTGCATGTGCGGCACGAGTCTGTTGGGTCTCGTCACATTTAAACTTTTTGTTCAGCCTCCCATTCAGCTCATAAAAACGCTCTGTGTGATCATGAGTAAGGATTACATCAAGATGTAGATTGTAATGCAGATGCAGAATTTATATAAATGGAATAGTCTACCCTGTCGCTGTTGCTGGTGTGCTAGTGATTACCCCTCTGAGTGCCAATGCTGGCTCGCGTGCCATAGGTTGCCAACCCCTGACTTAGAGAATGGCTCAGCACATTTGGCCAGGGCCAATGCCATCTGTGTTTTATGAACTTCAGGTGTGTCTGTTCATTTGTGTATGTGTGTGTGCTGACTAGATGTGCGGTACAGTCGAACAGAGAAAGCCAACTGTAGCTATCTTTTTATATGAGCCGTTTTTTTGTAGCACACTCTGACCTAAATCATATCAATAGCATGATGAATGTTCAATCACACTTTTGGACTTGGTCACTTGTTGCTGTCCAGGTGGACACTACTTTATTTTTGGCTAATGGGTTGGGGATTGTTAATTTGCAGGTAATGGCATGACTATTTTTGGTTCCAGACTTTGGGAAAGTAATATCTCTTGCATGTTTGTGACTTTGTTAAAAAAAGATTGTAATGCATTGTGTGTATAAAACTCAGTATTACCCCTTAGGGTATAGCTCAGTGGAGTTCACTGGTCAATTTCTCTCTTTGCAGAAGCTGGGCAGCAGTATGCAGTGTGAGGAGGGCACTGAGTGGCTGCTAGAGCTGCTGATGGAAGTACAACTGCAGCAGTACTTCCTGCGTATCCGGGACGAGCTCAATGTTACACGCCTCTCGCATTTTGATTATGTGAAGAATGAGGACCTGGAGAAGATCGGTATGGGCCGACCTGGTGAGTCCAGTCCAGGGTTTATAACTAATATAGCTGTTCTTTACATTGTCTGCTCAAAAACTCAAAATCTAAACTGTGTCACTGTTACATACAGACAAAAAAGCAACAGAATATTTTGGTATACTTCGGACTCAAATCTTGTCATCGGCAGTGTGCTTGGGCACTGCATGTGCACCCCGATTTTTCTAACCGCACATCTTTGAACGCACAGAATGCACATGCGCCTGGAGTTATTTGCACTAATTAGTGGGTCCACAAGGTGGCAACGCTAACATTTTGAGCCGTTGCTGTCATGAAGAAGCATTAGAAGATGTAATTGCCATCAGGAGATGAAGATAAAAATAACAGTGGATGTGCAAGTCAAGAGCATGTGTGTGAGGAGTTCTGGAGATACCTTTATTTGTATAACTCGAGTCTGAAGGAATATAGACATCTTTGTGGGTCTAAACTCATGATGAGATATAGTTTGGTGTTTCATAGAAGTTGTAGCGTGCATGTGCCAACTGCCTGCTTATGCATGCACAGTTGTATGCAGTATACTTTGACAGGCTCATGTTCAACTGTACACAGACACTGAGTGTTCACGTCAAATTTGAAGAATGCCTAAGGCTTTAGTGTACAAGTGTAGTAGATACTGATTTTTGCTATGTTGTGCACTGTGCGAAAGCTTGTGCCTGCCATTCACCAGACTAGAGACACTCTTGCTTCCTTCTTTTCTTTCCATCTCTCTTTCCCATTAATACCTCTCCAGTCAGAGCTGTTTTTGTCCCAGCTCTGAATACCAAATCAGATGCACATTACCTCAATGTCCGGTAGTTGTTCTCCAGAACACAGTTCTGCGTGAAGCTATAAACAAGAAATGACATTGCATTTGGCCAATTCCATGTAAATTTTAACCATACCATGAAACAATTAATTTTTGAAGCAAAAGAACAAAACTCCTATTTAATTGTTCATACTGTACTACAATGCTATAATGGATTTTTTTAGGAAATTGCGTTATTTAACTTACCTTTAACTTAATAGGTGTTCACCATATTTAAAACAACATTTTCGACCATAGATATTTCATGGTTGCAAAAGAGGGTTCAAAGGACTTTTTTTACATTCACTTTATATATTTTTAATCAATTTCCAGAATGGTAAGGAAAGGACTAAGAAATATATATATATGGGTGTACTCAAAAGTGAATACCCCCCTCACATTTTTGTAAATGTTCGATTTATATCTTTTCATGTGACAACACTGAAGAAATGACACTTTGCCACATTGTAAAGTAGTGAGTGTACAGCTTGTATAACAGTGTAAATTTGCTAAAAATATCATTCCCCTAAAAAAAACAAAAATTCCCCTAAAAATAACTCAACACACAGCCGTTAATGTCTAAACCGCTGGCAACAAAAGTGAGTACACCCCTAAGTGAAAATTTCCATATTGGGCCCAATTAGCCATTTTTCCTCCCCGATGTCATGTGACTCGTTAGTGTTACAAGGTCTCAGGTGTGAATGGGGAGCAAGTGTGTTAAATTTGGTGTCATCGCTCTCACACTCCCTCATACTGGTCACTGGAAGTTCAACATGGCACCTCATGGCAAAGAACTCTCTGAGGATCTGAAAAAAGAATTGTTGCTCTACATAAAGATGTCCTAGGTTATAAGAAGATTGCCAAGACCCTGACACTGAGCTGCAGCACGGTGGCAAAGACCATACAGCGGTTTAACAGGACAGGTTCCACTCAGAACAGGCCTCGCCATGGTTGTCCAAAGAAGTTGAGTGCATGTGCTCAGCGTCATATCCAGTGGTTGTCTTTGGGAAATAGACGTATGAGTGCTGCCAGCATTGCTGCAGAGGTTGAAGGGGTGGGGGGTCAGCCTGTCAGTGTTCAGACCATACGCTGCACACTGCATCAAATTGGTCTGCATGGCTGTCGTCCTAGAAGGAAGCCTCTTCTAAAGATGATGCACAAGAAAGCTTGCAAACAGTTTGCTGAAGACAAGCAGACTAAGGACATGGATTACTGGAACCATGTCCTGTGGTCTGATGAGACCAAGATAAACTTATTTGGTTCAGATGGTGTCAAGCGTGTGTGGCGGAAACCAGGTGAGGAGTACAAAGACAAGTCTGTCTTGCCTACAGTCATGGTGGTGGGAGTGTCATGGTCTGGGGCTGCATGAGTGCTGCCGACACTGGGGAGCTACAGTTCATTGAGGGAACCATGAATGCCAACATGTACCGTGACATACTGAAGCAGAGCATGATCCCCTCCCTTCGGAGACTGGGCCGCAGGGCAGTATTCCAGCATGATAACGACCCCAAACACACCTCCAAGACGACCACTGCTTTGCTAAAGTAGCTGAGTGTGAAGGTGATGGACTGGCCAAGCATGTCTCCAGACCTAAACCCTATTGAGCATCTGTGGGGCATCCTCAGACGGAAGGTGGAGGAGCACAAGGTATCTAACATCCACCAGCGCCGTGATGCCATCATGGACTCCAGTGGCAACCTGTGAAGCTCTGGTGAACTCCATGCCCAAGAGGGTTAAAGCAGTGCTGGAAAATAATGGTGGCCACACAAAATGTTGAAACTTTGGGCCCAATTTGGACATTTTCACTTAGGGGTGTACTCACTTTTGTTGCCAGTGGTTTAGACATTAAGGTGTGTTGAGTTATTTTGAAGGGACAGCAATATATATATATATATATACACTTTCTTATAACAGCACTGTTTTTTATTGTAAGAGCCACATTTGTGATGTTGCTGTGTTTCAATGCTGTGCCAAGTTCATCACTCATACAATATTCATACAAACATTTCGATACTTTTTGAACAAAGCTAACATATGTCGATGTTAATTATGATGAACAAATGGTCTCCCTCCTTTACTTTAAGTACCCATAATTTTGCATTACAGACACATCAAATCGTGTATATATTTATATAATTTAGGGGTGTAATGGTTCAAATTTCTAACAGCTCGGTTTGTATAATATTTTTACGGTCATGATACAGTTCAGTATTTACTATGTTCAGATATGTTTTTTCTTCTGCCAAATCCAAACTAAGAATACTCTATATGGTAACACACTTCAACCAGTTTGCCCATACTTAAAATCGCCATGGTTTTACTACAATAGCAATAGTTTTCTACCATGATATTTGTAGTAAAATCATAGTAACCACAAAATCAACATGGTTACTGTCATGGTTACAATATATAGTAAAATCATGTTTACTATATGGAAACAGTATTACTGTTGTAAACAATTAACATTTTATCAAAACCATGAATTCTGATGAGAAAACCTTGGTGACAGCAGTCATGGTTATTACAGTCATTGTTACTACAGTATTAGTAAATTACATGGTACTAGTCTTAGGAGTGCCATCCCTTTTACATTCTGTGGCTATTCATATTTCTGGATTGTGCATTTCATTTCAAAATGTATACAAAGTGTGCAGTCTCTCAAAAACATCTGGAACGCCTTTTCTTTTCCTGATCTAAATTGAAGAAAAAATTGTCTATTCTGAATTGTCTGATGTCTGGACTCTGCAGGGGGTTATGATTATACATACAAATGGTTAGATATACTGGCAATGAATACATTTATGTACATTTTCACTGCAAATGTCACTTCCGTAATGTTGGAATTAACAATTTGTGTCTACCAACACGATAATTGAAAAATTCCCCCAAAATTAAAAATTATCTTTCTCTTTTCTCTTTTGAAGAATATCCTGGTCATTCTTTTCCATTTAATGACAGTGAAAGGGGATTAGGGCTGTAACACCTATTACCTAACCATTCCTCAAGTACACAAAAGGTAGTGAAAGTACATTTATGAAACTACCATTACTCTATAAAGCAGAGGGGTGTTTTTCACTGGTAGCATAAGCTTTGAGTGTCTGCCAAATCCTAATCAGTGTGTCAGTCCACACTCAGTACTCAGCATTTGTGTGAGGTGTAAACTCTACTAATGTAATTTCACTTAAGCCAGTCTGATCACATCTCGTCTTAAACTCATTACACGCTGTTTCTAGCACTCTCTCTTTTCTCTCTTTTTTGGTCACACTCCATTTGCCTCACATCTATTGCACCCTCCCTTCATCTGTCTCTCGCTCTCAGTCTGTCTCTGTTTTTCTTTTCATGATGGTGACATCTTTTTACATACTTTTTTGTAGTTTAACATTTTGTAAATGCATTATTGTAGACAATTCTTATTTTTGTAAAAAGAGTAATGTGTCAAAATAATTTTCTTTATTGACTGCATGTCACAGTTGGAGCATAGATCATACATTTTTAATTTGAAACATTCCTTTAACAATAACACCCTGCCATTTGTTTTCTCTGACAGGGCAGAGACGACTGTGGGAGGCGGTGAAGAGGAGAAAAACCATGTGCAAGCGCAAGTCTTGGATGAGCAAGGTATGTCAACAACCTTGCTCGCACACTGACCGAACAATGACGCTTCTCATACAGGATCATGTCTCACACACAAACACACACTCACACTCTCCCTTACAAGCATACACACTCAGTTCAGTCCAGCCGGACAAGGACCTTGTTTCATTCACAGGAGATTCAGCTCACAATTTCCCTCAAGCGCTTTAGAGTCCGTGACTTCCACAGTCTCCCATTGAACCTGAAATGAATAAATCAAGAACTAACGTTTAAATCACTTGACCTAGACAATTTCAGCTGCCTCTCATCTTTTGTACAACATTCATGGTCGCTTTTGTCAAGCTGAGGTCACAGTCGTGATACTTTTCAGAAGATAACTCACGGTTCTGGAATTCTATACAAATATCTTTGAAATAATGACCAGGATACTGTACTACTGTATACTGTACACTACATTTGAATGAGTCCAAAGATCAGCCTACTATCCACTCAAAAGTGGTTTGTGCTTCATTTATTTTAATGTGTCCCCTTTTATTTGCATTCTTATTTTCCAACTACTTTGAACACAGAGGAGCTGAAATGTGCTCTCTGTCCTGTGCGTGCCCTGTTGGCAGTTGCTCTGTGGATTTTTGTTTGATGTAGCTGGTCACTTGGATTTAGGCATGAAGTGACCACACTGGCCTGCTGCTCATACCTCTCAAGCACTAACCTGGTTAATGCTCCATCAAATGCTGCAGGCAGAACTTGGTCTCAGTCACAAGCAATAAATCTGCACAATGTGGGCTATTCTCGGAGGTTTGTGTATGTGTGCATGCTTGCAGATAGATTCATAATGCAGAGGAAATGAAGTAAGTGTTTGGTTCTGTGAGCCAGTCTGAACTTGATGTGTAGCTGCAACATTCTGCACAAATGAAATATGGCACATGTTAGGGCTGGGCAATACATTGAATGGCATTTTGTTTGACAGTACAGAGCGATTTTGTAAATATTGTGATCATTTTAACACGCTTTCAAGTTTCCTGGAGAGTGCTGCAGTAGACTAGTTTTACAACTGGTGAACAGTCAAGAGCAGGGTTTCTCAACCACTGGGTCACGATTGTCTGCTGTGTCGCAAGATCTTTTCTATCATGAGAACAAATGATCAATTAGAAGTAGTGGTCGACCGATATATCGCTGAGGCCGATATATCGGCCGATATTTGGATTTTTTTAGGTATCGGCATCGGCCGATAAATATTTCCGTTTGGCCGATATATTTCAAAACAGTTTGTGACAGTGCATTAGCGCTTATTTCCACTGGCGCGAGCAGAGCGAGCATGAATGAACTGAATACGCTGGCTCTGCTCCGCCCAGCACCGTAAGACAAGCCACTCAGAAGTGAAGCAGACATCTGACAGACACAGTAAATGACCAATCAGCATTCGCCTTCTAACCTGACGCTACATTGTGTTACACACAAAAACACTCGGCGTGCAGCGAAGTCTATTCAAACAGTACCGTGATATGTCAGATCCGCAGCCCAGCGGTAGCTCCAGTGGGGGTCACAGATGTGATATAAATGAATTCAAACAAAACTGAAAACATTTAACAAACAGTCAAAAATCCTGTGACTGGCTGTTCCTCAGATGCACGCGTGCTGTTCTCGGTTACGTTTAAACTAGACGCTGTTTACCCACGGACTGAAAAGCTGGGTCGCGTGCACTACAGATCAGTGTGATCGCGTGAGACACATTCTCACACCTCACACCCAACTCGTCACATATGGACGCTTGGCCAGGACACTTGGCGTAACTTTTTAACGCACTGGGTATACCTTTGGCGTCATTTTTCAACGTGCAGGGTAGTCCGATAGACTTCTATAGAACTCTGAACCGCAGCCTGTAGTGTTGAAATTTGACGTCTTGGGTAAGCTCACCGCAACCCGTTGTCTGCTGTGAATGGCTCGAGACTACAATAAATAAAAATAAAAAGGAATTGGCTACAATAAATTATCTATGCCACGGCTAGTATAATGGTGGCCCCCAGATCATCTTTATCTGGCCCTCCAACTGTTTTTTTTTATGTTTAAAAACCCTCGCAATCTGTTATCAAACTGCCCTCTGTGCAAAGGTTTAGCGCGTTCATAGGCAACCGCATTCATCGGTGAGTTTAACAACGCTTGACTCTCCGCCGCCGCCGCTTGACTCTCCGCCCTGCACGTTGAAAAATGACGCCAAAAGTATACCCAGTGCGTTAAAAAGTGACGCCAAGGGGTCCTGGCCAAGCGTCCATATGTGACGAGTTGGGTGTGAGAATGTGTTGCGAACACTGTATGGTAAGTAATAATACGTTTGAAAAAAATAAATAAAATATTCCTTAATCTGAATTAAGTTATTCACTCTCTCTATCTGCTGTATTTAATTATCCATGATTGGCGTAATATTGTGTGTAGTATACCTTTTCATATGTTCTGGTCGGATTTGATGCTAATCGAGCATGCAAATACATGTGACGGCTTACAAAGTTTCAAAGAAACAAACAAGCAAAACTAAACAGACATAAATCATTATTATTTAAATATACTTAAAGTAAAACAACCTGTTTAAACTAAATAGTGTAAATAAACTATGTGAGATGTATTTTTAACTATGTATTGTACATAAAATGTATGGAATTGCACATACTATTTTGTCATTAATTTATGAATATTGTTTAGATTGGTTAATTAATGATAAATGTTATTTGTAACCTGCAGTAAGCAGCAGTAATTGTTTATGTGACTGAAAAATCAAATTACCCATAACAGTTTAATCTAAAATGTTTTTTTGTGTGTGTGTGTTTTCATTCTGCTAGATGGCTGGACCAAAAACAAATCCCCTGTGGGAATACTTTACCATACTCATTTACTGTATTCACATGTATTGTATCGGCCTCATATCGGCCAATTGGCCAGATTGCTTTCTCAATATCGGCATCGGCCATTAAAAATCCTATATCGGTCGACCACTACTTAGAAATATATCATTGTACATTTGCAATGTTTGGAGAAACAGTGGCCTCTATTTATTTGAATCATGTTAATATCTTCAGATTTACGTAAACAACTATAAGTAAGATGCTGCATTGCTCTTACATTAATTATTAGCTGTCCAATCACAGTAATCCATCAATGCTATGAATTTTTCTTTTTGGACAGTCTCTTTACATAGTGTTGCATGTGCTAGCTCCATGCATTACCTGCTAGTCTGAATGCAATCCAATCTCTGGACAGCATCATTTCAGAGCTCCAGTACTAAGTTAGGTTGCCATCCGTACCGTAAAATATGGTTTCGTCCCGTATTTAAAGATGAAATGATTCGTCCCTTATCGAATTGATACGGGACACAATTTCCTGTATTTAAGCTGGTTCAGTGGCGTCACCAGGAAATCGTTTATGATAATTAATTTAACCTTGATATTCGTTTATATTACACTTGATATTAGTGATAAATTGTGCATACGGTGGGTAAGGGACCGTTAGAAAAATCCTCACATTGTGCTAAAACAGTCTAAAACTCTGAAGGGTGTGGTAGGGACTATCTTAACTTCAGCCAGCAGCACCAAAGCTACAAAAATTGGGCTATAGATATTAGGCCTCTATTTTATAAGCATAAAAACACAACTAGATTAAGTACTATTAATTTATTCCACCAACCACAGAAAAAAAATTAACTGCAAAAAAAATAAAAAAATATTATTATAAATATTACAAATATCTAAAAAAAAACAAGATACATTTACCCATGAAACAACATATGAGATATTTACACTTGTTTTCAGAATATACTGTACCTTAAATATAAATGTATTTTGTATATAATGTAAGTGTAGTTGTTCACTTGTTTTCACTTCTTTTTTTTTTTTTGCAAGATATAATGGGCTAAGCATACCCACTCTCACCTTTTTGTTCATTTGATTTTGATCCATATTTAACTCACAAAAAACAAATGTTCTTCATAATATAGCTGGGTATCACAAATTCACATAAAATACACTGTATATAACATACAGTACATTACGATTTAGTGCTTTGCATCACATTATCATCTGAAACTGCAGCAAATGTGCGGGAGACAAGCTTCTCCGTGCGAGAAAGTGCATCAGCCGGGTGGAGTTTCAATCTCTCGCTCTGTTAGCCTCACTTCACTTGACTCGTACAAGCGGCTCTGATCACACAGAGAAATGTCCATTTCATACATGTGTCTTATATGCAACACTATCAGTTGAGCTACCACACAATTTGATCACAAATAAACAAGCTTATAAAAGTAGTTAGTTATCTATTGCAAAAGTTAAAATGAGTCATGCGCTATAGTAAAAGTGTTTATATGTCATAAGATAGCACTTTGTGAAATGTGTTTTACTCGTGATTTGAGTGAAAGGGGATAAAAGTCATTGCTGTTTTAGTGCCTCTAGTGTTCATTTCACAACAGGCCACATACAAATAATTTAGCAAAAATATAGGCTAATTATTGTAAGATGATTGTATGACCAGGTTGCGAATGTAACTAGGGGAGAAAAATGACAGTAAAAAGGTGACTTAACAAATAAATCGTATTTAACAACAAGTCAAGTGGTTTTTATTGTCATTACAACCATATACAGTTAGTACAGTACACAGCGAAACGAGACGACGTTCCTCCAGGACCATGGTGCTACATAAAACAACATAGGACAAACCCAGAACCACATGAGATTACACAGACTAAATAAAATACCTATGTAAAGTGCACGTGCAAAGTGACAGTACAATAAATTACTAACAATGAACAGGACAATAGACACCAACCAGTACACAGTAGTGCAAGAGATGACAGTTCCTAAAAATGCCAAATGTAAACATAACATACTATGAGATAGTGCTCTATGGACATAGCAGTTATTGAGGTAGCATCCAGTTATAAAGTGACAGTAATTAAAGTGCAACGCAGGACACGTGTGTGTGTGTGTGTGTGTGTGTGTGTGTGTGTGTGTATGTGTATGTGTGTGTCAAACCAGTCTCTGAGTATTGAGGAGTCTGATGGCTTGGGGGAAGAAGCTGTTACACACTCTGGGGTGTAACATAAGGGGTATAAGGGTCCGAATGCTTTGGTACCTCTTGCCAGACGGCAGGAGGGTGAAGAGTTTGTGTGAGGGGTGTGTGGGGTTGTCCACAATGCTGGTGGCTTTGTGGATGCAGTGTTTATTGTAAATGTCTTTGATGGAGGGAAGAGAGACCCCGAAGATCTTCTCAGCTGTCCTCTGCAGGGCTTTGCGGTCCGAAACGGTGCAAGTCCCAAACCAGGCAGTGATGCAGCTGCTCAGGATGCTCTCAATAGTCCCTCTATTGAATGTAGTGAGGATGGGGGGTGGGAGATGTGCTTTCCTCAGCCTTCGAAGAAAGTAAAGACGGTGCTGGGCTTTCTTGGTAATAGAGCTGGTGTTGAGGGAGCAGGTGATGTTCTCCGCCAGGTGAACACCAAGGAATTTGGTGCTCTTGACGATCTCCACAGAGGAGTCGTCGATGTTCAGCGGAGAGCGGTCACTCTGTGCTCTTCTGAAGTCAACAACCATCTCTTTTGTTTTGTCGACATTCAGAGACAGGTTGTTGGATCTACACCAGTCCGTTATCCGCTGCACCTCCTCTCTGTATGCTGACTCGTCGTTCTTGCTGATGAGACCCATCACGGTCGTGTCATCGGCGAACTTGATGATGTGGTTCGAGCTGTGCATTGCTGCACAGTCGTGAATCAGCAGAGTAAACAGCAGTGGACTGAGCACACAGCCCTGGGGGGCCCCAGTGCTCAGTGTGGTGGTGGTGGTGGAGATGCTGTTCCCGATATGGACTGACTGAGGTCTCCCAGTCAGGAAGTCCAGGATCTAGTTGCAGAGGGAGGTGTCCAGGCCCAGCAGGTTCAGCTTTCCAATCAGGTGCTGGGGAATGATTGTGTTGAATGCTGAGCTGAAGTCTATGAACAGCTTTCGAACGTATGAGTCCTTTTTATCTAGGTGGGTGAGGGCCAGATGGAGGGTGGTGGCGATGGCATCGTCTGTTGAACAGTTTGGACGATACTCAAACTGTAGTGGGTCTAGTGAGGGGGTCATCTGGGTTTTAATGTACCTCATGATGAGCCTCTCGAAGCACTTCATGATGATGGGTGTGAGTGTGACGGGACGGTAGTTGTTGAGGCAGGACACTGAAGACTTCTTTGGCATGGGGACGACGGTGGTGGCCTTGAAGCATGTTGGAACGACGGCGCTGCTCAGAGAGATGTTGAAGATGTCGGTAAGAACGTCTGCCAGCTGGTCTGCACATCCTCTGAGCACTCTGCCAGGAATGTTGTCTGGTCCAGCAGCCTTCCGTGGGTTGACTCTACATAGCGTTTTCCTCACATTAGCCGTGGTAAGACAGAGCACCTGGTCGTTGGGAGGAGGGGTGGTCTTCCTTGCCACCATGACTTTCTGCACTTCAAACCGAGCGTAGAAGTCGTTCAGCGCATCTGGAAGGGAGGCATCTTTGTCACAGGCAACTGATGTTGTCTTGTAGTTGGTGATGGCCTAGATGCCCTGCCACATGTGCCGCGTGTCACCGCTGTCCTGGAAGTGACTGTGGATTCTCTGTGTGTGTGCGTGCTTTGCCTCTCTGATTGCCCGGGACAGTTTGGCCCTCGCTGTTCTTAGGGCTGCCTTGTCACCTACACTGAAGGCGGAGTCTCAGGTCCTCAGCAGCACGCGCACCTCCGCAGTCATCCACGGCTTCTGATGTAGCTGGTCACTGATGCTGTGTATTCCTCCAAGTTAGTAGAGTTGCCATATGTTGATCGGTAAAAATCATGATCGGAGCATCCCTACATATAATATTTAATTGTTCAAAGCCATTCTTATTGTTTAGTACTTCAGTTCAGTTATTTTTTTAGCTAATAATATTGTGGAAAACATCACTTGATTATTGTGAACTACATTTTTATTTTACTTCTCCCTTTAAACACTTTGAATCTACTGGACAGCAATGGCTGTTTGGTCAAAATTATAAAGATATATTAAAAATAAATAAAATAAATCAGGGCAAAAACATATGCTGGTGGCCAAATGTTTGTAATAATGTACAGATTTAGCTGTTTCAGAAGGAAATTGCTACTTTAATACACCAATGAGGCATTCAACTGATCACAAATTATAGTCAGGATATTACTGATGTAAAAAAATGACACTATCACTATCAAGTCATTTTTGATCAAATCTAGACAGGTCCCAATTCCAGCAGCCATCACTACAACACCTTATCCTTGAGCAATAATGCTAAATTGCTAATTTAGTACTAGAGATATCAAATGCAATTGAAAGCTATTTGGTTCATTAAATTAAGCTTAACATTGTCTTTGTGTTTGAGTTGCCACAGTATGCAATAGACTGGCATGTCTTAAAGTCAATATTAGGTCAAAAATGGCAAAAAAGAAACCACTTTCACTAGAAACTCATCAGTCAATCATTGTTTTGAGGAATGAAGGCTATACAATGCTTGAAATTGCAAAAAACTGAAGATTTTATACAAAGGTGTACGCTACAGTCTGGCTCTAACAAGGACAGAAAGAGATGTAGAAGGTCAGATGTACAACTAAACAAGAGGATAAGTACATCAGAGTCTCTAGTTTGAGAAATAGATGCCTCATATGTTCTCAGCTGACAGCTGTTTCATGTTCAATAGTAAAGAGAAGACTCAGTGGTGCAGGCCTTATGGGAAGAATTGCAAGGAAACACAGACATTGAACAACAGATAATCAGAAAAGAGTTTTATGGATCTCAAATCAAATCAAATTCCTTTATTGTCACACTACCATATACACAAGTGCAACAGTGAGTGAAAGTCTTGGGTGCAGTTCTGAGCAACATAGCAGTCATGACAGTGATGAGACATACTGTCACAATAAACATCAGATTTACACAACACAACAGTATACAATTCACACAATATAAAATTGCATACAATATAGAATACACAATATACAATAAAAATAGTATGAATAAAATATACAGTAGGTTGTATGTGCTGTATTGACATTCAGGCTGTCAGTTGATTGTCAGTTTGCCAGTGTGTTGGTCAAGAGAGAATATAATTTATGACAGTCCAGTATAAGATTAATAAAGTGCAGTGCTTATGTATATTGATCATGAGAGATCAAGAGTTCAAAAGTCTGATTGCTTGGGTGAAGAAGCGGCTGGAAGTCGGCTGGTGCGGGTCCTGATGCTGCGATACCGCCTGCCTGATGTTAGCAGTGAGAGCAGCCCATGGCTTGGGTGGCTGGAGTCTCTGATGATACTCCAAGCTTTTTTCACTCACCGCCTGGTATATATGTCCTGGAGGGAGGGATGCTCGCCTCTGATTATGTGTCTGGCAGTTCGCATCACGCTTTGCGGTTGAGGGCAGTGCTGTTGCTGTTGGATCTTAACCCTATTGAGCTTTTATGAGATCAGCTAGACTGTAAGGTGCGTGAGAAGACAGCCATATCTATGGCAAGTGCTACAGGAAGCGTGGGGTGAAATTTCACCTGAGTACCTGGACAAACTGAACTAGAATGCCATGGATCTGAAATGCTGTCATTGCTGCACATGGAGGATTTTTTTTTATGAGAACTCATTGAAGTAGGTTAAGAAGTTCTGATTTGTTTTATTTTTTCAAATTGTAATGGTAATTGTTCATGTTATTAATGTCCTGACTATACATTGTGATCAGCTGAATGCCACTTTGGTGAATAAAAATATAAATTTCTTTCCATAAGAGCAATTGAGCATTTGGCTGCCAGTGTAAATATTTAAATATATTGTGAATATCAGAAGCAGCTTTATTGCCAAGTATGCTTACACATACAAGGAATGTGTCTTGGTGACAGTAGCTTCTAGTGAACAACAATACAAAACAGCAACAAGACATAGATAATAATAAAATATAATAAAAATTACATACAATATATAAAAAATACATTCATAATTTGAATAGAAAATAAAGTATACAGTGTGTGTGTGTGTGTATGTGTATGTATGTGTATGTATATGTGTGTGTGTGTATATATATATATATATATATATATATATATATATATATATATATATATATATACACTCACCTAAAGGATTATTAGGAACACCTGTTCAGTTTCTCATTAATGCAATTATCTAATCAACCAATCACATGGCAGTTGCTTCAATGCATTTAGGGGTGTGGTCCTGGTCAAGACAATCTCCTGAACTCCAAACTGAATGCCAGAATGGGAAAGAAAGGTGATTTAAGCAATTTTGAGCGTGGCATGGTTGTTGGTGCCAGACGGGCCGGTCTGAGTATTTCACAATCTGCTCAGTTACTGGGATTTTCACGCACAACCATTTCTAGGGTTTACAAAGAATGGTGTGAAAAGGGAAAAACATCAAGTATGCGGCTGTCCTGTGGGCGAAAATGCCTTGTTGATGCTAGAGGTCAGAGGAGAATGGGCCGAATGATTCAAGCTGATAGAAGAGCAACTTTGACTGAAATAACCACTCGTTACAACCGAGGTATGCAGCAAAGCATTTGTGAAGCCACAACACGCACAACCTTGAGGCGGATGGGCTACAACAGCAGAAGACCCCACCGGGTACCACTCATCTCCACTACAAATAGGAAAAAGAGGCTACAATTTGCAAGAGCTCACCAAAATTGGACAGTTGAAGACTGGAAAAATGTTGCCTGGTCTGATGAGTCTCGATTTCTGTTGAGACATTCAGATGGTAGAGTCAGAATTTGGCGTAAACAGAATGAGAACATGGATCCATCATGCCTTGTTACCACTGTGCAGGCTGGTGGTGGTGTAATGGTGTGGGGGATGTTTTCTTGGCACACTTTAGGCCCCTTAGTGCCAATTGGGCATCGTTTAAATGCCACGGCCTACCTGAGCATTGTTTCTGACCATGTCCATCCCTTTATGGCCACCATGTACCCATCCTCTGATGGCTACTTCCAGCAGGATAATGCACCATGTCACAAAGCTCGAATCATTTCAAATTGGTTTCTTGAACATGACAATGAGTTCACTGTACTAAAGTGCCCCCACAGTCACTAGATCTCAACCCAATAGAGCATCTTTGGGATGTGGTGGAACGGGAGCTTCGTGCCCTGGATGTGCATCCCACAAATCTCCATCAACTGCAAGATGCTATCCTATCAATATGGGCCAAGATTTCTAAAGAATGCTTTCAGCACCTTGTTGAATCAATGCCATGTAGAATTAAGGCAGTTCTGAAGGCGAAAGGGGGTCAAACACAGTATTAGTATGGTGTTCCTAATAATCCTTTAGGTGAGTGTATGTATGTGTGTATATATATATATATATATATATATATATATATATATATATATATATATATATATATATATATATATATATATATATATATATATATATATATGCGCACATACATACACATAAACATACGTTGTGCATATTTTATACAGATCTGTTATATACAGTGCAAGGGAATGTAATTGCAGAAGAGGTTGGATGTGTAAATATAAAAGACTAAACTGTGTATTGCACATAATTATTGCTTAATGGGGCAATTTTAACTGTTCATGAGATGGATAGCCTGAGGGAATAAACTGTTCCTGTGGCTTACATGCTCGGAGCTCTGAAGCGTCTGCCAGAAGGCAACACTTCAAAAAGGTAGTAGGCTGAGTGAGTGGGGTCCAGAGTGAATTTTCCAACCTTTTTCCTCACTCTGGAAGTGTATAGTTCTTGAAGGGACGTGGGTCTCCCACTTGAGGTCCTGTGAGATGGTAGTGCCCAGGTACCTGAATGACTCTGTTGCCACAGTGCTGTTTAGAAAGATGAGGTGGGTCAGTGTTGGGGTGTTCCTCCCAAAGTCCACAATCATCTCCACCGTTTTGAGCGTGTTCAGCTCAATTTTGTTTTGAGTGCACCGGACAGCCAGCTGTTTAACCTCCCTTCTTTATGCAGACTCATCATCATCTCGGATGAGGCCGATGACAGTGGTGTCATTTGCAAACTTCTGGAGCTTGACTGAGGTGTCCTTTGTGGTGCAGTCATTGGTGTAGAAGGAGAAGAGTAGTGGGGAGAGCACACATCACTGGGGGGCACCAGTGCTGTTTGTACAGGTGCTGGAAGTGAATTTCCCCTGTCTCACAAGCTGCTGCCTGTCTGTCAGAAAGCTTGTAATCCACTGACAGATAGACGGGTGAGCAGGGAGCTAGTGTATTTTACTCTGGAGTATAGCTGGGATGATGGCGTTGAAAGCTGAACTGAAGTCCACAAAAAGGATTCTTTCATATGTCTCTGGTCTGTCCAGATGTTGCAGGATATGATGCAATCCCATGTTGACCATCCTCCATAGACCCGTTTGCTTTAAGCAAATTGAAGGGGATCTAGAAAGGGTCCAGTGATGTCCTTCAGGTGGGCCAACACCAGTCTCTCAATTTACTTCATGACCACAGACGTCAGGGCGACAGGTCTGTAGTCATTAATTCCTGTGATTTGGTTTCTTTGGAACGGGAATGATGATTGAGCGTTTGAAGCAAGCATGGGACTTCACACTGCTCCAGTGATCTATTGAAGATCTGTGTGAAGATGGGGGCCAGCTGGTTAGCACAGGATCTAAGACACACGGGTGAAACACCATCTGGGTTGAAGCTTTCCTGGTCTTTTGTTTCCAAAAGACGTGGCACACCTCTTCTTCACAAATTAACCTTAAGTGCAGGTCGAGCATTGTGCAGGAGGTGTTGGTGTTTGTGTGAAGTGACGGTAAGAGGGGGTGTGGGGTTTGAGATTGGGGCTTTCAAATATACAGTAGAACACATTCAGGTCTTCAGCCAGTTGTTGGTCCACCACAAGGCTGGGGGTAAGAGTCCTGTAATTTATAAGTAGTTTCATGCCACTCCACGCTGATGCAGGGTTGTTAGCTGAAAACCTGTTTTCCAGCTTCTCGGATTATTTTCTTGTAGCCACTCTGATTTCCTTATTTAGTGTGTTCCTGGCCTGCATTGGATAAAAGTGTCTTCCAAATGAATAAATGTAAATGTAATTATTGTACAAGACTTTTTGTAGACTTATTGACTTACAAGACTTATTGTACTTTATCCCCACCCCTGTAAGCATCCTCTTTGGCTTGACAAAGCTGCCTGAGCCCTGCTGTAAACCATGGTTTGTCATTGTTGAACGTTAAATAAGTCCTAGTAGGAATGCATATATCCTTACCTAAACTGATATATGATGTAACAGTATCTGTGAAGAAAACTCCTGTGGTTCGTAGAATGGCTTACAATTAATAAAGAGCCCTTCCAAATTAGGACAGCACACAGAGATTTGCTTGATGAATGCTCTGAAGCGCTGTTCGAAAGCCGCGCCGACGGAGCTTGACCATCGCGCCTGCTCGTCTCCTTTGTCTGCATCTCTTGAACATTAAAGCTGCGCCTCTGACTCAAATGTCCAGCAAAGCATCTGAATATTCAAAAACTGGGAAAATATCAGTTATATGCTGCCGAATGTTCAGCAGTTCGTCCTTGGTAAAACTGACTGGAAAATTATTACTAAACACAGGACAAACAAACAAAAACTTGCGCTCCATATCGAGGCTGCCATCCACTGCGCCTTGATGCAAAAAATAAATAAATACATTTGTCAAAAGCCAGACACATATATACCAAATATCAATAAATAGCCCTAGTTGATATGTAAGCCTTGCTAATACCTGTATAATATTCAGAAGAATGACCTGTTTGAGTTGCTGTGAGCGTGCAACTCTTGAGTGTTGATTTGGTGTGGGGAATAAAAACAGGCGATGAGCCTTATCAGGAAAAAAAGCAGCTTTTTACGCCCAAAATATTTTGTGACATACCATAAACTGACCTCAACAAATTTATGATTTCCTATGAGCTGTTTCTGTGTGGCTGGTTATAGTGTGGCCTTTATGTGAGACTTGGTTTTCATATGGCTGGATGTCTGGTTAGTAAAGACCTTTTTGGAGCCAGAGTCAGTTTAAACCTGTGTAAACAGCAAACAGTTACTGCATTTGTAGTTGTAACAGGCACATCTATTAATTTCTTTCTTTCTTTGTCCATCCTCATTTGCTTTTTATCTGTTAATACACCTACAGGTTTTGTGTTTATGTTTCTGTGCTGGAATGTACAATATGTGGGGGGGGGGGGGGGGGGTGTATTTGACTGGTAGCTCCTTTATAACACTGCATGAACATGGTGCCAAAGATAGAATTCGAGAGACCACTGAATAAGTCAGCCCCTTTCCTGCTCATTTTGATGTTCCACGCCATTAATCTCCTATTCACACATATATTTAAGGATGATGGGCTGTTGATGTGTGTGTTCATTTACAGTGTGTTTGAAGGAAAGTGTGTATGTGGGAGTGATATACACGCAGGTTGGGGAGTGAAATGATTGCTCTTCTCTAAACCACTAGTGCGCAGTGCACATTCCTCTCTCTGTGGGATGAGAGAACATCTTGAACTTTGGCCCCAGAAACTGCACATGGCACAAATTTGAACCCGGATTGGGTTCACAAATTTGAACCCGGATTGTATGACACATCGTCAACGAATCTGGGACTTCCACAACAGATACAGAGCAGCAATCGTTGTGATATCAGCCATGGTTGATGTTGGAAAGATACGTTGTTGTAGATGCCCCACCTCCTGTCCTTTTCTGGAAGAGCGAACGCGAGTTTAACCACTAAGTTAATCCAGCGGTCAAACTCAAGCGAGCAATGCGAGGCAACATTTATTTCTGCGTTGTATGTGAACGCACCATAACATCTTTGTATGATTGTCCCTGCAAAGACTGACTGCATTCTGAAAGCATAGGTGGCTGTTTAAGCGTTAGCTGAAACCACTGTAATAATGCACAAACACAATACAGACAGAGCAGCGTACATAAACTTAGAAGCGATCAGACTATTTATTTAATACAATCGCAGTAATTTAAGGTTTAATAAGGCCATATCGCAATTTCGTGTTTTTTTTTTTTTATTATTTAATTATGCAACACTAAATATATACAGTACTGTGCAAAAGTTTAGGCTTGTGAAAAAATTTACATAGTGAGGATGTCTTCAAAAATAATGCCATAAATAGTTTTCATTTATCAATTAACATCATACAATGTCCAGTAAACATAAAAAAGCTAAATCATTATTTGGTGTGGCTACCTTTTCCTTTATAACAGCACCAATTTTCCTAGGTACACCTGGACACAGTTTTTCTTGGTTGTTGACAGATAGTATGTACCAAGCTTCTTGAAGAATTTGCCACAGTTCTTCTGTCTGTTGTCTCAATTACTTATGTGTCTCATGTAATCCCAAACTGACTCGATGATGATCTCTTGCAGAGTGCCCTGTTCTTCTATTTTAATCATTTCTATTTGAAAAAGTAATGTTTGTGAGTCTAAAATGTATTTTTAATTTGACACACTAAAGCTGAAGATATAAATACATTTTAAGTGCCTAAAACTTTTGCACAGTACTGTGTGTGTGTGTGTATGTGTGTGTGTGTGTGTGTGTGTGTGTGTGTGTGTGTGTGTATATAGGGCGGTCAAACGATTACAAAAGTTTGTAACATGGTTCCATTGGTTAACGTTATTAACGTGAACCAACAGTGAACAATACTTTTACAGCTTTTATTAATCTTAATTTCAACACATACTAATACATTACTCATCAAAAGATGAGTGTTTGTTAGCATTATATCATGCATTATGAACTAACATGAACAATCAAACTGTGTTTTTATTATTACTTCAAGCTTGAATTGCTCAGATAGAAGGAAAATTCCTTGTCACGGTATGGAGACATGATATATTGCGTTTTTTTTTTATACAGCGTTATTTTATATATAATTATATAAAGCGTGTGCGTGACAATAAAATCGTCAATAAAACAATAAAATCTACAATATGTTTATGATATAAGAAAACATGTATGTGTTTGGATTTTCTACACATTTGACAGTGTGTAATGTATGTTTCCTATGTGTATGGAAATCAGACTATCGTCTGGGGTTCAAGGCTCTGTCTAGATCCTCTACATTCACTCGGGTCTCTGTTCAGTTCATCTATTTTCAGCCTGTCCATCAAATCTGGGCTCACTCCCAAGGCTGCGAACATTACATTCCATTCTCCTCTATTTCTGTTTACTCTCCTTTTTTCATCATCGTGTCTCCGGCTAATCTGATGTTGTTTTGTTTGTTTATTTATGATTTAGGGTTACACTGCAAAAATTTTTTTCTTATTGAGTATTTTTGTCTTGATTTCCAGTAGAAATCTAAACATTATTAAAAGACAAAGGACTTGCGAATAAAAATGGCAAGATATCTTGTCTTGTTTTCAGAGAAATCTAACCGATTTAGTAATGTTCATGCTTATATGATTTATTTATATATATATATATATATATATATATATATATATATATATATATATATATATATACATACATACATACATACATACATACATACATACATACATACATACATACATACATACATACATACATACATACATACATATACATACACACTACTTGAAAGTGGGGTAAGGGAAATAAAACTTGATTCAGGGCAAAAACAAGTTATTTTCCCTTACCCCATTCAAAGTTATTTTCATTAACAAAAATCCTTACTATGACAAAAACTGGCAGTGAAAACATATTTTTGTCAACTAAAATAAAAAATTTCAAAGTAAAAAATTTAAATGAAACCACAAATGTGCACTACAGTACAAACTAAAACGAAATATTATAAAATAAATTCGAAAATAACTTTTAACGTTTTTCTATTTTCAACCTATGTTGATATAATCTTATTTAAATAATCTCTTAGGCTTAATTTCTCAATGTAAGAACCGGTGAGCAGCCATCTGATTGACATGTAAAACAACCATACGGGATGTTTAGTAAAGTAATATCACATTCGCAATTGTGCTTTATGTCACTATATCAGCAGGACTGTGATTCGGAAAGTCTGGTAAAGTTGTATGCACCTGCATGCTCCAGAGATAGTATAGTGCACAACAGATCATTGGCATGATTCTAAGATGGCTCACGCGATACTCCCGTTAAACCAGCCTTCAACAGCAGATGCAAATCTTAGATGAGAAGCATATTTAGTGCTTATAAAGCATAGGGGGTAAATTGGATGTTTCATCATGATACGATCTTATTTCGATTCTCTTGGCCTGCGATCCAATATTTGCAGATACTTCAAAGTCTGCTGCAATTTTTATTAGATTCAGGGCGCTGTGATCGATATTCCAATATTATGTGCATATTTGACACAATATGTAAGACATTTTTGCCCTCAAATGCAAATGTTTTTTAATATTTTATTGAGCTCTCTGAAAAGTGCAAATTTAGTACCCACTTTGGGACATCCACAACAAAATACAAATGTTGAAAAAATTATACATATAATAATATTAAGAAAACATCACACACAAGTGATTACAGCTTATTTTTCAGTTTAATCCAATTCAAAGTACTTACATACCCATGACAACTGACTGTGCTATCTGCGGTTTTCTTGGCTACAACTTCCACAGTTGTAATGAAAAATTCTGTTACAGTTAGCTGGGATAAATGTTAGTAAGTGTGTTGATGTGTAGATGTGTAAAGTCTAATAACGGATGGTGGAGCTGAGCAGGTGTTTCTCTTTCCCTCATTACTGCTGTTCAGAATATCAGCATTGTCAAGACGTTTCACATGATAATTGAACTGCTCCATGGTACTTGAAAATTAAAATGGGTTGCATGTGCAAAGATATCAATGGAAACCCATTGCACGCGAGTGCTCTGTGTTTGTCACGTTCTAAAGAACGCCCAGTTGACGTGTTGGCACTGATCCTGTCAATGGAGCTCGGGTTTCACGGGAAGCCCAGTTGAAGCACGTGTACGGATAAAGTGCAATTTGGATTCAAAGACCCTGCGCATATCTGTGTCTCACATGAATAGCGTATTTAGTGCTTATAAAGTGAAATTAATTTAATATGGTTCCTTCATCGCCTGACAGAAATGCGTACGGACGTGGCTGACCATATTAAAATAAAGGTACATATATTTTTTTATCCCCTTTTTCTCCCCAATTTGGAATGCCCTAATCCCACTTCTTAGTAGATCCTCATGGTGGTACGGTTACTCACCTCAATCCGGGTGGTGGAGGACAAGTCACATCTCATCTCGTGGCTCGTTGTGCATGACACCGTGGAGACTCTCACTATGTGGAGGCGCATGCTACTCTCCGCGATCCACGCCCAAAATACCACCCACCACATTAAGAGCGAGAACCACTAATCGCGACCACAAGGAGGTTACCCCATGTGTCTCTACCCTCCCTTGCAACCTTTCGGTTGCTAGCAAAAATCTGTTTGCTTAGGAGACCTGACTGGATCACTCGGCACACCCTGGATTCGATCTCATGACCCAGGCCCCCAAAATAAAGGTACATCTTAAAATAATGTCTATATTGATATTTACGCACTGGATCATTGGTTATTCGATCGGTGCATCGGTCCAGATCAATGAATCATTACACCCCTAATAAAGCACAGAATGTGAGATGAATATAACTGAATTTGCTTTGGCGGCCCAAGATTTTCAACACAAGAAAAACTACGTCACTACGGCTTCCTTCACCCGCCTTTCTTGTCACTTGAGTTTGCTGGATCTGGCTTCCCTCAGCCCACACCATGCGTCTTGATAACTCTGCTCTCCCTGGCCGACCCACAAGCTTCTCATGCAAAGTGCCTCAAAAGCTGATAAAGAGTTGAAAAGAGCAGCGCTATCTGTAATGCCTTTCTCTTTTTCCGTGATTATTACTGATATCCTTCTTTTGGCTTTGGGATGTTAACTATTAATGGATTTCATTACTGCAATTGAAGAGAGACTAGCCAGACTCAATTTTGTAGAACCCACACAAAAGCGGCAGATTAAATTTTGTTACGGCTGCTCACAATTATACACTTAGATTCCTATTCTTAATCTTAGCACAGCAGTTTTGTGTTAAAATTAAAGTTTTTGTGTTTGTTTTCAAATCTTGAATTTGTTGTTTTTTCTCTTTCAGGTATTCAGTGGTAAGAGACCAGATGGAGATTTTAATCCCCAGCCAGCCAGTACGTTCCGGAAACTTTCCCCCACGCCACCTCCAGTGGATGGCCAGCAACAGGCTCTCACCTGCCTGATCAGTGAGAAGGACCTGGCCCTCTTTGAAAAACTAGGCGACGGCTCCTTCGGTGTGGTCAAGCGTGGAGAGTGGTTCACGCCAAATGGGAAAGTGGTGAGTGGATGAGAAGAGAAAGAATTGAAGTGTTTGGAAAAACAGAGGGGGCATTGTTAAAAATACAAGCTTTGCAGATGCAAAATTTAGGCACCTCCTCATTCACGTAGTGGAACAGATTCAGGATAAGGATTCTGTGCTGTTGATACATGAAGGATATGTTTATTTCTTTGAAATATGTGATAAACATCATGACACACACACACACACACACACACACACACACTAATGACTGAAACACATTTTTGGCAGGAACAATGTTTGTCACACTCAGAACCCTAGATCAGCTCAAGATTAGCTTTCAGACACTTTATAACTACGGTCCCACCTTTCCCTACAAATGTTCCAGGGCTCCATGTGTACATCCTGTTTCAGATCTGATCTCTGTGTGTCATTGTAGCAGCTGCGATCTTAAGAGAAGGCTGGTGGGAGAGACGGCCTCTAATGGCCTGATGAGGGTTCAGATGTCATGTGAACTGAGCCGGAGGATGTAGTGATAGTGCGTGTTGCTTACCAAAGGGTTCTTTGCACATGGTACACAAATGGGAACATCTTTCCTTTGGCCATCTGTGCCAATCAAGCACTGATTTATTGCGCTATACTGAATAAAATGAATGTAGTACAAGATGTATGTAAACTGCCTGCTGTTTTGATGCATGTTATGTTCTGTCACCCTCATTTGATCATGATTCAAGCTTCACGGTTATTGCAAAGGCAAAGATCAGTGTGCACACTCTTGCGACTAGCCCCCACTTGTCACAGAGGCTTCGACAGAATACAAAGCTGTTTGAAATCTAGCCGACGAGTTGTCAGGTGTGCACACTGTCCCGAGTTGCGAGAACTCAGTAATGACCAAAAGCCAATTAAATACTGTGAACACAAGAGGAGATCAATGTTTTGGGAAGCAGGAAACGATTAGAAAATAAAATTAAATCTAGGCCTGTCGTGATTATTAAATAACCATCTGATCGTAGTTAATTGATCTAACCGCAGTTATTTGAGACAGCCGTGATTATTTGGCATTCTAATTCCAATCACATTTTAATGCCCAAATAATGGAATTTTAAGCGAATATACTGTATAAATGCCATGAATGCCGCATTTGTGTGCCATTTAGTTGAACTCCTAGTCCAAGCGTCACTAAGGCACACTGCAGACGCCAACCAGCTCCTGTTTCGGAAGACCGCGTGAAGAGCCTCTGGCGCACTGATGCCCACACTGATAGCAGAGGCTCGTGCCAAACTCCCGCAAAAATATGAACGAACAAAAATAAACTGTGACAGTGAACACAAAGCACTTCAGTTTCACTTTAATCTATCGTGTAATGGCAAATGTTTCTGGTTCATACACGCGGTAACAGAGGAAATGCACGCTTACCTCTCTGGAGTGATGAAATGATAAAAAGAAATCTCAAAGGTTTTGCTTCATGACAAATAAGGGCTTGTGGGTTTAATCAGAGCATTAAAATAACATGAAAATGAAGAAATTAGGATATTTTACTATTGCATAATATAATAAAGTATTATATAAATATGTTAAAAAAATGTTTATGTTTATATATATATATATATATATATATATATATATATATATATATATATATATATACAAAAAAATGTGTAAATGTAAAATTTACCAAAACTAAAGATGACCAAAAAGACATATTTTAAGTATTTGAAAATATTTTGATATTTAAGACTTAATTTATTGACATATACCTGTTTTATTTTTTTATTTATATATTTCAAGTTAAATGTGTCAAATGACTTCTTAAGATGTATGAAGCACACATACATAAAAAACCCCATACCTTAAGAAATATGACAATTTATATGATAATTAATCTTGAAAGCCCTTAAAAAGACAATTAATCACCATAGCCATTAAATAGACAATTACTTGTCATAATCGCAATTATTTGATTGACATTTAATCGTCAGCCAAATCTCATAATCGTGAAAGTCCTAATTAAACCTCACGCACATTTCATGAACTGCAGTCTCATGATTAATTTCAGCTGTTTTTCTTGTTTTTTCACGTTTTGTGCAAATAAGTGTAATAAACGGGCACCAGCTCTTTTTTGATGTTTGCTGAGATCTTATCATGAATACACTCACCTTGCTATGTGTGCATGTTTGTGAAATAATTTCAGTATTGTATCTTTAAGTGCACTAGCATTGTGGTGGAAATGTTTGCATGGTCAAGCACAGCTGACATTTTCTTCAGAAAATGAAACAGTTAAGTTTAACATGAACAGTGTTGCGGATGGGTCTGGTCTTAAAGAGCCTCTGGCGCAAGTTATTGTACTTATTTAGCTTGAATATTGACCTGCGTTATTTCCTAAAAATGTGAGATGGAACTACAGGGAATAATGTTGTTCTGCTATTGTACTTCTCTAAAGACCAGTAACAGTGTAAATGCAGGTCTCAGAGGGGGGGTCATTTGCATTTGTGTGTGGCAAGGTTATCATTGTTTAGCATTTTCAATTCAGTTTTTTTTTTTTTTTCGGATTCAAATTTGCTATAAATTTCACTTTAGTTTTTGTTAGTTTCATTAATGATTTTGTTAGTTTTATTTTCGAAACACATTTCTGTTTCATTATTATATATTTTAGTTTTAGCTTTAGTAATTATAGTTTTGAGAGTTAACAGAACACTTCCAGAGTGTAGACCAAAGCAAGATATTTCAATTTAAGCTTGGCAAGCTTACTAAATACACTTAAAGCAAAACAAAACAGTTGAAAATTTGCACAGTTTACTTAGACTCAACATACTTGTGCATAATAACAGTAACATAATGGTTTGAAATTCAACAAAGTCACAAAGAACGTCTCAGTTACTGTTGTAACCTCCGTTCCCCGAGGGAGGGAACAAGATGTAGTGTCGAAGGAAGTGACACAAGGGGTCTTTCTTGGATGACGAACAATACCTCTGAACCTGAGAAAAGGCCAATGTCAAGTTGGCAGACAGAATTTGCATGCCCCGCCCCGGACAGACGGGTATAAAGGGAAGCAGGGCAGCGAATTAAAGATTAAGATTAAGATAATTTAAGATTATTTTGTTAATCGATTATTCTAACGATTATTACAATTATTAAACTATTCTGAGATTATTGCAATGATTAATCATTAGCTCTTAACTGATTTAAAGGGAAAAATGTATACATTTAATTCAGTAAGAAATTTACTGCAAAAAAAATCCTATTGTTATCCAGTGTTTTTGTCTTGTTTTCCATTTAAAAATGTCTAAAAAGCCTTTAAACACAATACATTTAATTAAGTAGAAACCTAAAAGATATTTAGACTTTATTTAGTGTATTTTTTACTTGGTCATACTTCTGGGAGTGCAGTAAAGACAAAATATACTTATATTCAAGATCTAGTCTCTAAAAGCAAGTATACATATCTTATATGCTGCTTCTCAGGTGAATGCATCTTTTTTTAAAGGATTTCAAGATATTGAAAAATATTTGTATTTTTAATATTATATTCAACATTCTCAGATAAAATTTTTGTTTTCTGCAGTATAGTTGCTAAAAAAAATTATGTCATTTTAAAGGAGTTTTAGATATTTTTATTGGAAAACAAGCAAAAGCAAATCAAAAACTTATTATGTTGCGGTGTATAATGGGGTGAAGACTTCCTCTCTCACTTTCTGTTCACATCAATCCATCTTTAACTCACAAAAAAAAAAACTTGTATTAATAAAGCTGCATATTGCCAATTTTCTTCACGATAAAAATGCACAATGACGTATATTATGTTTCAATAAGTCGCGAGCCAATACATTATAATCTAGCTGCATTAAGTGTGAGCGTTTGAGGGACGAGCGTCCCCGCGACAGAGTGTGCATGAGCCAGATGCAGTTTCGGTCTCTCCCCCTCAGATCGGGACATTCGCGCAACTCATAGAAGAGGCGCTGACCGCACAGAAAAATGCCAGTTTCAGAGTTTGTATTTGTTTTTACATGATCCGCTTCTGTATTATTTGAACATTAATAAAGCTATAATGCATTAAATATAAGTGCATTTTAGATGTAACATCAGGGTATTTCCTTTAAATACGCTCGACACAAGTTTTCCTTCAGTGAAGTGGAGCGGCAGCTCCAGCTCCACTTATTCTACAACGAGAGGGCTTCTGTATTTACTTAGTTTTTTTTGCATTATAATTCCCTCATACTTTGCGATCTACATCACCTGAAGCTGTTTGGAAAGTTTAGAGGGCATCTGGACTGTGAGCTGTGTAATTCTTCTTCTCTTAAGTCAGGTGCGATCTGCAGTTCTGCTCTCATCATTATAGTTTAAAGTGATCTCATGTTAAATTAAATTAGATCAAACGACTATTCAACAATGAACATTTTTGTAGACAATTTTTTATTGTCGATAATGTCGACCAATCATTTCAGACCTAAATGAATATATAGATGACTACGAAAAGGTATGGTCTGTCAATATTTTCCAAGCGATTGCTGGTATTTGTATAGGTTTATTGAACAGTTCTGGATCTGGCACTGGATTCAGGCTGCAAATTCTAGAAATATTTTGCTTCCTGCTTCATTCTATGAATGAAATACACATGAAATCAGTAAATGAAGCTGTTATAATTAGGGCTGCACCGATACCACTTTTTCTTTTCCGATATCGGAAAACTCAGTATCGGCAGATCCCGATCCGATACCAGTGTTGTTATATTACATAATTAGTTTAGAATATCTTTACATTATTGTGTGGAACTAATTGGGTGCGCTCGTAAAGAAACACAAACCTCTAGCTACAAATGATTTCAATATAAATGTATAGCTTATTAAGGAACACTTTATTATTAACTAGTATACTGGATAATGTAGCAGCAAAATTAACAGTAATTCCAATATAAGTCATCAGTAAATTAGCTTTTTTGCAAAACAAATTCAGCTTGTATCTGGACTAAAGGATTCAGAACTCTTTTTTTGTTCAATTTGGTTGTAAGATATCAGCTCACTTTTCATTCACACAGTAATTTTTTTGGAACCCATTCAACTTAAATATTAATATAATTATATATATAAAAAAAATAATAATATAGTATAATAGTAATATATAATTATAATTAGATAATATATAATTGCTTCTCATTCAAATTCTGGTCAAATGCACCTCCGGCACACTTCTAAATGCATATTATAAGTGAACCGAAATATTGAGCATGTATATCTGAGATGTTGTTTGTGAGTATTGCTCAAATATTGTGCACCGCGTGAAGGCTAAAAATAGTCGCGCGTGTGTGTGTCAAAGCTTAATATTTTGTAATATGTAATTTGTAATATTTACATGAGCTAACACTAACACGCTAGCACCTTTGCACAGTACGACCTGAATCCGCAGGAAACTGCACATCCGGGTTTTTTTGAGTAGCAGATTTCAATGGTGGAAATAGGCAGTACTGCATTTTTTATAATATTTTAAGCTTTGTAGAATGTAATAATGTCTGTTAATGTGAATACATTTTAATATAAAGGACTATCTATGGTTTACAGCAAAGAAATGATGTTCTTTTGTGAATAATTGGCAAAACAAGTTTAAACTCTGTTCAATGAGCCTGTATCATTATGCTGGACATGTAACAGGTTGATGAAAACACATCCTCACACATTTAACATACTTCTAAAACCTTAGAATTTGTGTATTTAGAAATGAAAACTACCATCAGACATACAATATGTGTCTTAACTGCTTAAATTATTTACCCATATACAATAAAAAATCTTATCAAAACATAATAACAGGCATTTTTGATAGAACAGTATTATTTACTGCATTCAAAATAAAGGCAAAGACATCATTTTAGCAGTATGATGTTATTTTTACAAACAGTAGTCCCATGTGCTGCTGTGGTGGAGACGGGATCTGTTCCTCCTGTTACATATTATCATATAACATCATTAGATTATATTTGACCTCACATCTGTCATATCGACAGCACTTTGTAAATTAAAAACAGCAGAGTGTTTGTGTGTGTAAACAGTACCTTAATTTATAGAAGATTGTGAAATGTAGTTTTATACTTGTTTTTAAATAAAGACTTGCTACCAGCCATAATTTATGTCTTCAGTCGTCTTCATAAATCAGTCTTATGTGCCTCCTGTGCATTACATGCCACAACGCCATCTGCAGGTATTCACCTAAAAAAACCCAATAGTGTACGACTCTGCGGCTTTGAAGATGAATATCTCAAACACACACAGAGATCAGATTTTTCCGACATGTGATGAGAGCTCGTTGATTTATGAATACAATTATTTATTTTTGAGAATTTGTATTTTATTTCAGTTAGTTTTTTAATAAATGCTGTTAGTTTCATGTAGTTTTAGTTTATCGTTTATTTTGAAATGTTTATTTTATTTCAGTTTATGAAAATGTTTTTTAATCAATAATTTTCATTTCAGTTTTAGTTAAAATAACCTTGGTGTGTGGGGGATTGTAATGTGTATAGGTCAGTCCAGCTGCTGACAGCTCTCCCCAGGAAAGACCTGCCCTTGGCCCTTAAATACAGATACAGGGTTTTTTTTATTTTTTATATAATATATTATGATTATATTTTAGTCTGAGTTTCATTCTCTCAACATGTCCTCCTCAGCTTAATGTGGCAGTGAAATGTCTGAAGACAGACGTGCTCAACCAGCCAGATGCTCTGGACGACTTCATCCGGGAGGTCAATGCCATGCACTCTCTTGATCATCAGAACCTCATCCGTCTCTATGGAGTCATTCTCACACACCCCATGAAGATGGTGAGTGTGTATGTGTGTGTGCACACTCATCTAAATTAAATTGGTGGCAAAGACAGGGTGCTAAAATATCAAGGTCTTGAGAAGGGAGGGGGTGGGCTAAAATAAGGCCTGACATTTGTGTGCTCTCTCAGACTATTCATGATTGGCAGTGTTCATTGTCTCCGATGGCAAGATGCTTCTTGTCGGGTTACTTTTTCAATAGTTATGAAATGAAATTTAATATGCTTTCCCCTTCCTTTTCTACCCTCCATGTCCCATCTATCTTTCTCTCTCTTAGGTGACTGAGCTTGCACCTCTGGGCTCAATGCTAGATCGTTTGCGAAAGACCCTAGGCCATTTCCTCATTTCCACCTTGTGTCAGTACGCCATCCAGATTTCCAATGGCATGGCTTACCTAGAGTCCAAACGCTTCATCCACCGAGACCTCGCCGCCAGAAACATCTTGCTGGCTTCCAGTGAGCTGGTTAAAATAGGAGACTTCGGACTGATGAGGGCGCTGCCCAAGAATAATGATCATTACGTCATGCAAGAGCATCGCAAAGTCCCTTTCGCCTGGTGAGATGATGGGTTGAGGGGTAAGGGCTAGACTGTTTAAACTTGGTTGATTTTTGGCAAGCCAGAGCTCAGGATTCATCTTGCAATTGTATGAGGTCATTGTTTGTGGCACCTGTTTTGAATAAATGAATTCTGCATGATCCTTATTTCATTTAGGTCATTCATTTACAGGCATATTGTTCTGCTGACCTAATTTCTACATGCTGTATATATATATATTTTATTTGCATGGGTTTTACCTAGGTGTGCCCCAGAGAGCCTGAAGACGCGCACGTTTTCTCATGCCACAGACATATGGATGTTTGGTGTGACACTTTGGGAGATGTTTACCTATGGCCAGGAGCCTTGGCTGGGCCTCAATGGTAGTCAGGTGCCTCCTTTTCATTCACCCACTTCCAGTCACTCATAAACACTGACCTAAATCAACCTAAGTAATTTAAAGTAAAAAAAATGGTAATGGTAAAATTAATTTACTGAGTAAGACACATATCTCTGTGTTTGTGATAGATCCTCCACAAAATCGATAAGGAGGGTGAAAGACTGCCTAAACCAGAGGATTGTCCTCAGGACATCTATAATGTCATGATGCAATGTTGGGCTCAGAAAACGGATGACAGGCCCACCTTCGTGGCTCTAAGGGAGTTTCTAGTGGAGACCATGCCTACTGACATGAGGGCCCTGCAAGACTTTGATGAGCCTGACAAGCTTCAGATCCAGATGAATGATGTCATTACCATCATAGAGGGCAGGTGAGCCCTTACAATCATCTTCATGCTTATTTTGTTATTGTTAGGAAATTATTAGATCTGTCATACTTTTTTCTTTTGTCATTTAATTTTTTTTTGTCAGGAATAACCAAACAGAAATCTGAAATAATTCCTTATTATGTTCAATATCCATATGACAATTCATAATGAGAGACACCTATAATGAACCCTCCAAACACGGAGAGCTTTTCCAGTTCTTCTCTCTAGAACAGGGATCGGGAACCTGTGGCTCTTTGTTAAAACAAACAAAGAGCCACCCCTCGGGACATCCCTATGGCTCTTTCGAAAAATGCATCAACTAAAAATTTAACAATAGGTTCCTTAGTGAAAAACGTTCCCGACCCCTGCTCTAGAACATTCTCCATTTCTTCTGCAGGGCTGAGAACTACTGGTGGAGAGGTCAGAACAAGCGTACGCTGAAGGTTGGTCAGTTTCCCAGGAACACAGTCACGTCAGTAGCGGGCCTCTCTGCCCACGACATAAGCCGTCCACTGAAGAACAGTTTCATCCACACGGGCCACGGAGACAGTAACCCTCACCACTGCTGGGGCTTTCCTGACAGGATTGATGAGTGAGTCCCTTCAATGTTAATTCATACTGGCACTGTCTGTATCTTCTCACTATTGCTCCTGGCAGGCTTTTCTGTGGTGGTTGACCGACATGGGTTTTTCAATGGCCAACACTAATATCTAGAGAGCAGAGTGGCCAATACATAATTACATTTAATCATAGCAAATAAGATATGTGCAAAACTGCTTAATTTAAATGAACACTCATTTTACAAAATATTTTTTCAAGTTTTACTAAAAAAAAAAAACAAATGGATGTGCTCTATCCATTTACAATTATCCATTTTTGCTTTCTGTTTATTCTGTTGGCTAAATCTTGTGCCTTATTCCCATTTCAGTGTTTCATGCTAAGATTTAGAGAATGTGGTGGCTGGGATAATGCCATATAAAAATATGACACAAAACAATTTAATTATACCAAATGAGATTAACTTTTATTGTTCTCAATATTTAAAAAATATTGTGTAAATATCAAAGTTATTCTTTAGCAAGGCTCTCTGTACATTTTCAAACTGTAATAATGGAGAGACAACAGTTTTTATCGATGAAGTGAATACAATATCATCCCTGGTTGATGTATCGGTCTGTCACTAGTTTGAATTATATATCACAGTCACATTGTTGGTTATGCACTGTCCTCGCATATTATGTTCATTCTGTAATTCTCAATGCCCTGCTATCCTCCTACAGAACCACATTTCTCTTTTATAATTGGCTTTCCACAATACTACTGCAAGTTTTAATGCTAGATGCTGATTTGCAGAGGAATTTGAGCATAATGTATGTTTAGTTTGTAGTGGGTATATATGAATAGCTGCTGCTGCAGTGATATAATACCCTCATCTATAAGATTAAATGTTGTGGGTCACACATTAGATGACAGATGCCTCTGTCTTGGCCAATAAGTAAAGTGTCACATTCACTTATGTGGAGCCATGGCACAAGTCTTTACACATGCCAACAGAATAAAAGCACTTTGCTTCATCAGCACAAGAGGGCAGTAGAATACAGCACGCTATGTCACTTCCATAACCCTGACTTTAGCAACTGATAATATCACAGCTGTAAATACCTTGATTAAACATCCAGTGAAATAAGTGTTTGACGGTTAAAACCTGAAATGTCTTTGTATTACATTGGTTATACAGTGTTATCAAATCTTCAAACAGCAAGTTTCAAGAGCCTGGTTTTGCTGTAAACTTAAAAAATAAGATATGATATCATATGTACACTGGTGGGCTGCTTCTGTTTTTCTGCTCCTTCTGCAGTCTATATCTTGGTAACCCAATGGATCCTCCAGATGTGCTGGGGCTTGAGCTAAACTCTGCCAGACCAACACAGCTCTCTGGACGCACTAAGAGTGAGCGAATGCTTTTCATTTACAACTGTCTGAACATTTGCAGGTTTTCCATGATTGTGTGTACTCTGTGGATTAATATCATGTCATTTTTAAATTGTGTTCTAGGTCTGGAAGGGTCATGGAAATTAATAAAATCACGGTCATGGAAAGTCATTGAAATTTCTGTAGTGAATAAACAGTATATTTTTCTAGTTATGTTCTGCACTAAAAGCTAAATCATTCTTTTGACTCAGTTCTTTTCAAAACATTTTTGAAACAGTCTGAATGTTTCATTAGCAGATTAGTCTAAATGTTTGTTTTTTTTTTATCCTAATGCATGAATCACAAACAATCTACAACTTACAAAAGCAAAAATAGTTTTGGTGTTTTCAGTTCACTGCTTTTTTTAATAAAGATCCTCATGCATTGTGCTTCTTGCCCACTTCTATTATGCTTTGTTCCTGTTTTTCCTTTTCCTACCTCCTAAATTTCTTTGCATATGCTCTCTGTCTCTCTCTCGCACTTGCTCCCTCACTCTGCAGAGGAGTCTCACTCTCGGCAACCTCAGCCATCTTTGCTGGTTAAGAGTAAGTGTGGACCCTCAGTTCAGTTTAAGCACTGCTCATGCCCCCTCTGTTCACTCCTAGCACCCCTCCTCAAAGGTATAGCACATCTGTATTGTACAACTTTGCTGTATTGTACAAATTTGAATGCTTGCTCCCATTCATTTATTCCCTCTCTTTTATATTTGCTCCTGTTTTAAGCTCTTTTTATCTGTTTGTTGTGTATTTGCTATGGCCTAACTGCATGGAAAAGGCTCCTATGAGATCCTGTTGGGTGTATCATTATTTTTTTATTTTTATGTGGAATAACCTAATGATTGTTTCCCATATTTTTACTCTGAAATAATTAGTCAGGAAAAATAATTCATTGTTGGCCACATGCACACTGCAGCTAAATACAGTTGCCACTCTTCTGTGTGCTTAGTTCTGTTCTGTACACACAGAGTTCGGATATTTGCGGATGTCAAAACTGCATTCAGTCCACTGGAGTCGCAAGTTCGAATCCAGGGCGTGCTTAGTGACTCCAGCCAGATCTCCTAAGCAACCAAATTTGCCCAGTTGCTAGGCAGGGTAGAGTCACATGGGGGAACCTCCTCATGGTCATGATTAGGCCAACCTCCACATAATGTGAGACTCTGCGGTGTCAGGCACAGCGAGCCACGTGATTAGATGCGTGGATTGACGGTCTCATAAGCGGAGGCAACTGAGACATGTCCTCCACCACCTGGATTGAGATTAGTAGCCGCACCACCACGAGGACCTACTAAGTAGTGGGAATTGGGCATTCCAAATTGGGAGAAAAGTGTATAAAATAAAATAAAAAATAATAAAAAGACTACATTCAGGACCACCGCTCTCTATACGCAGATTATGCTGTCTCCATAGGGCACCAACCTCTACTGGGGGGGCAACAAAAAGTCAGCCGGCTGTCCTTCCTCGCACGTTATATGTAATTGAAGGACCCAATGGCAGTCGCGGAACACTCTTCCCATTAGACGATCATCTCACGCACCCCCCTGTCAGACAAATGCATTCCTGATTGCCTTAAATGCGGTTGTCAATCCCAAAACTTTGCAGTTAGTATTTGGCCTTTGTTACACTGACCGTTGTATTCTCTGAGGATTCAGTTTCCTCTGTCACTACTTTTTTGCTCAACAGATAATGTTAGACATTTGATTGTGCCTTTATTTTTCTTCATGTGGACAGAACCCTGCTATGACGCTGTTGCTGAGGACGAGGACCAAACATCCTCAGGCCTTCATCGACTCTCTTTAAAGAAAAAGGGCCTTAAACTCAAACCAGCTGCTTGGGTCTCTGCTACCAAGATAGGCGATCGTTCCACTTATGGTGTGCGAACTCCAGGGGGCAGCACTCCCACAGAGGTATCTCTGATAGACTTTGGGGAAGAGCTTCCATCAGCCTCACCTTCCCCTTCTCCTGTGGTGGAGGTCCAAATCCCCACACTTGCTAAAGTTGCCCTGGATGCAGAGAATATTTTAGACAGAACTCCTCCTCAGAGCCCCTCATGCTCTTTACCTCGCCCCCTTCACCCTACACCAGTTGTGGATTGGGATGCTCGACCCCTACCTCCACCCCCAGCCTATGACGATGTAGCACAAGACGAGGATGACATTGAAGTAAGCTCCATCAACAGTGCGGATCGTGGCGCTGATGAACCTTGCTCTCCGCGAACGCCCTGTACTCCCATTGGAGAGGGCAAAGCTCATATAGAAGACAATTTATTTTTGCCCTGCAGGCAGAGCCATGCCTCTACCTTTTCTCAGTCTGTTGAAATCTTCCAAGAGCTGCAGCAGGAGTGTATGAGGCATCTTAATGTACCCGTGAGCTCTACCAGCCCTGGGCTGGAGCCACACCGACCAATTGTCCTAACCTTTTCCGAAGACAAACCGCAGATACCACCACGCATCCCCATCCCACCCCGTCCAGTCAAACGCACAGGTGGCGAGTATGCACGCTGGTCTGGTGAGTTTTCTCCAGTCTCTGGAAATGAGGAGGACAAAGAGCGTCCACCCCAGATCCCCCCTCGAGAGCCCCTCTCCCAACCAGGCTCACGCACGCCCAGCCCACACGTGGGCTCCCCACAAACCCACGGCAGCTTCTGTTCATCCGCCTCCATCTATGGCTCATCCTACCTCTCCACCTCTCCCGCTAAATTCATGCCAACCACTCAGAGCTTCGCCTCGGATCCCAAATATGCTGCGCCCAAAGTCATACAGGCACAAGGCAAAGACAAGGAGCCAGCCAAAGGGCCCTGCATCCTGCCTATCGTGCGTGATGGAAAGAAAGTCAGCAATACCCATTACTACCTCCTGCCAGAGAGGCCTTCGTATCTAGACCGCTACAGTAAGTTCTTCAGAGAAGCAGAGAATGGTGAGGTGAAGAAGCATTTTAACACAGCCACCGTCAAGCCCATGGTTCAACAACCAGGGGAGCTCAAGTCCAACTTCTCTTCCAATAACAACAGCAGTCTGACAGTCTCTGGATGTAGAGGGGGATTGAAGAACTCTCTCAGCCTGTGCACAGTCAGCACTGATGGCTTATTTAGCAGGACTGACAGCATCAGCACCCATGACAAAGTCAGACTGGTGAGTGATTTGAAGATATTGCACAGGTCGTTTATTACACTATTGAACTTTCAGAAGATAATGTCTATTCACCATAAACATGCATGATTGCCATGCATTACTCCTTTTTATGTCAAACAGTGATTGATGGTTGGCTTGGATTGTCTGTGTGTGGTGTTGATTGAGGGAACCTGGCATTTGTCTTGAACATGTTTCATTGTTATCTCATTATAGTGTGCAGCATGCCTGTAGCCAATAGCTCTGTTCCAAAATGTAGTGAGCTGCTTTGCTATCTACTGCCTGCATTTGCCAATGCTTTGGCTGCATCCTAAATTAAATGGAACCTTATAAGTGACTGATTTTGGGTGCTTTATATAGGCAGCAACTGTGAATTCTACAAAAATAGTGCAAGACACACAGGAGACTTGATTACAGTAACTGTTAGCATGTTGCTAAGATAAAAAAACATTTATAAAAAAAACATTGAACTTTTTTATCTACTTTTGAGTACTGAAATCACTCAGCGACACGTAGCAGTGGAGTCTGACACCAAGCAGGAACGGAGCTGGATCTGGCCAGCTCTGGTAACCACGGGATATAAATTTTGATATTCTAGGAACTATTAACAGGCCAGAATTTTGTGATCAGAATGAACGTGTTGTAATATAGCATGACAGAATGTAACAGATGTACTGTGGAGATAGACCATTCAAAGCTTTGTATGCAGTTAATAAAATTTTAGAATTAATATGAAATTTTAACAGGCAGCCAATGTTACGACGATTACGCTAATATGATCATATTCTTGGTTCTAGTCAGCACTCTGGCAGCTGGAATTTGAACCAATTAAAGTTTATTTATTGAAGTTGTTGGGTATCCTCCCAGTAAAGCATTACAATAGTCTGTTTTTCGGCATCAGCAACAGCAAGCATGTGTCATAATTTAGCAATATTTCTGAAGTGGAAGAATGCTGTTCCACAAACATTGGAAATTAGATTTTCAAAGGACAGATTGGTGTCAAATATAACACCGAAGTTGTTCGCTGTAGAAGACGATGTAACAGTACATCAATAGAGAGTCAATTTATATTTTAGTGGCTTACTTTTGGTGGTGTTTGGTCCAATAATTAGTACCTCTGTTTTGTCAGAATTGAGTAGAAGGAAATTTCTGGCCATCCAATCTTTTATTTCATTGATACACTCTGCTAATTTGGAGAATTGTGAAATTTTGTCAGGTTTCGAAGAAATATAAAGTTGGGTATCATTAGCATAACAGTGGAAACTTCCTCCATGAATCCTGATAATATTTCCCAAGGGAAGCATATATAAGGAGAAAATCAGAGGCTCTAAACCTGATCCCTGTGTCACTCCATACTTAACTTTTGCTTGGTTTGACAATTCCTCGTTTACACATACAAAGTGGTAGCGGCCTGATAAATAGGACCTTAACCATGCTAATGCAAGTCCACTAATGCCAACATCATTCTCCAACCTATTCAATAGAATGTCGTGATCTATCATGTCAAAGGCAGCACTAAAATCTAAAAGCACTAGAAGAGAAATGCAGCCGTGATCAGATGATAAGAGCATGTAATTTGTAACTCTGATAAGTGCGGTCTCTGTATTGTGATGAGGCCTAAATCCTGTTCCAAATCCATATATACCATTTCTCTGTAGAAATGAATTTAGTTGGGATAACACTACCTTTTCTAGTATTTTTGACATAAATAGGAGATTTGAGATCAGTCTATAATTAACTAGTTCTCCAGGATCAAGCTGTGGCTTCTTAATAAGCGGTTTGATAACTGCCATTTAAAGTTTCATTTCATAAGGATAGCGAGGAGTTAATAATATTAAGAAAATGTTCTGAGATTACAGGGAATACCTCTTTTTAGAGATTAGTTGATATTGGACCTAACATGCTTTTAATTTTTTATAAGTTTTGTTAGCACTTCATGACCTATGACAGCTAAGGATTTAAGTTGCTCATGAGGAAATTTGAGACACTGTTTTCTGAGGTGCAGTGACAGTTGATTGAATTATTCAAATTTTATTTCTGAAGATTTCTATTTCATCAGTAAAGAAATTCATGAAGTCATTAATATTGTGCTGCGAAGGAATATCTGGTTCAGTCGATGCTTTATTCCTAACTGTAATGATTAAACACCTAGGAACGTTGCATTTATTTTCAATGAGTTTTCTATAATATGCTGACCTGGCAGCTTTTAGTGCCTGTCTATAGCTACAGACACTATCCTTCCATGGACCGTGAAATACCTCCTAATTTTGTATTCTTCCACTTGCACTCCATTTTCCGAGCTGCTCTCTTGAGAGCATGAGTGTGATCATTGTACCAAGGTGCAAGGCTTTTTTCTTTAATCAAAGGGTTGCAACACTATCAAAAGTGCTAGAGAAGACTGTGTTATATATTTATGTTTTTTGTTATTACATCAAGTTATTCTAGTCTTTTTGGCTTACTGAGTGAGAGAGACAATTCTGGAAGATTATTAATGAAGCTATCTTTAGTGATCAAAATGGCATACCTTTGTAAGGCAGTCAAATTTAAATGAGAAATTCACTTCAAGATGCATTTTTTAACGTTGATCTTTTAAACTTAAAATGGCATCTACAAAACACAGCACTCCTGCATGAGATGCTGAATAAGCTAAAACGCTAAAGACGTTTGTCCAGCATAGTGGTTTACAAACTGCAGGGTGCAGCCACAATTAGCTAGGAGTATGACAGAAACTCTGCTCAGTTCAATATTTTAATAGCCACCAACCGATGCTAAAAAAAATACTGGCATTACCTAGATCTGACTAAAGTCACTACCCATGTGCTGTTTGATTATAGCCGGCTATTTTCCAACACTCACATGCGTGTGTCTGCCCGTGTGCTTGTGTCCTGTGAAGAATGCTGGGCTCCTCCATGAGACTCTGCTCTGTTCTTAATCAAAATATCCCTCTTTTGGCGGTATTAATGTAAACACTGCTGTTAATGAATTACGAGAGTGTAAACAGATGGGATTAAATCTGTACTGTATTGACGAGATATTAAAGCAAACACAGATGTTAATGTATAAACTGACAGGACAAATTATGTTAGATCTGTGTGATGTCTAAATGTATATAAGCTGAATGCTGTTTGTTATAGGCATTTAGGGATTCTTACTGCATCAAATCAGTATTAATGTATATCTAATAATCACACCGTATGGAGTGTAAAATATTTAATAGTTTAATTTTGCATTAAATAACTTTTTTAATGTTTTATATTATAATTTTTTTAATGTTTAATTACTGTTGCTGAAAAACTTAAAGCACTGTTTACTCGGTTCTCTATTTAATTACTGGCTCTTGAATAATTACTTGAAAATCTTGAAGCAATCTGAAGGCCACATTGTTTTCATTTAAAATGTTATTATTTATTTTTTTTATTGCTTACCAGTGCAAAACTAAGTTGACATAAAACTGTTAATGAAGCTTTTTTTTCCCACTCGTTTTTTTTTTTTTTTTAAATTTGCATGTGATTTAATTAGCATTTATTTTTTTATGCACTTTTTTTACAGAATTGTTGTTATTTATTTATTTTGCAATATTAAAAACAAGGTGATATTTAGTTTGTAATGTAATTGTTGTGCCCTCTTTTGGGCATAAATGTATATGTTTGATTTACAACTTCATTGCATTTTTGCATAGATTGAAGTAGAGAAAATGTTTGTACCTCTAGTACATTGCATGTTACTTTGTTTAGTACTCTTATGTCCAGGTTTAGTTTAAGCAAAACAAATGTGATTCTCAATTTATCCTGAATCGTGCAGCTCTAGCATGGTGTAGATTGAGTAACATTAGCTGATTGCAACAAACGAGAGATGAGGCAATGATCTGAAATGTCAACGCGCTGCGATATAATTTTTATAGTAGGTCCTGTCACATTTTGTCTGATTCCAAGAGAGTTGAGAATATCAATAAATGCTAATCCCAATGTGTCATTTTCGTTATCTATGTGAATGTTGAAGTCACCACAATTAAAGCTCTATTTACAGTAACTACAAGAGCTGATAGAAAAGCAGAGTACAGCCCAGGCGATCTATAAACTGTAGCAAGGGCAAAATACGAAAGTGATTTTTTTATTTATATCTGAAGGTCACATTAAGCATTATTCAAAAGACTTAAATGTATGTCCTGTCCTCTGAGTAACACCAAAAACTTCACTGAAAATTGTAGCAACACCTCCTCCTCGACCCTTCAGATGAGGCTCAATTTTATAACAATTACCTGAGGAAGTAGATTCATTTAAACTAATATATTAATCCGGTTTAAGCCAGGTTTCAGTCAAGCAGAGCACATCCAAACTATGATCTGAAATAATTTAATTTAGAATGAGTGCTTTGGTTGAAAGCACTGGCAGCCTGTGCATTTTAAGTCTAGGCCTTCAATGCGATTCATACCATTAAGAAAACACAGTTTGCCCATCATATATTTACATGGCAGTCAACTTATAATACCAATTGAAATTTTAAAAACAAGTCCTTGCACAAAAGTCAGAACCAAGGAGGTCTAATACCAAGAAAAATAATAATAATCTAAAATCTAATAATATTTGTGATTTAAAATTTGCATGCAATAAATTTTGTTTCGTCAGGGTACACGGTTAATTTTCAAAACTTGATCCGACACTGAATGCTCAAGCAGCCTAATTTACACTTTGAAAACTCCTGATGTTGCTATAACAATGCAAAAAGCACTTACAGATTTACTAGAAGTGAAAATCAATCCTCCTATCCTGTTTAAGTAATCAACCGCTTGATCATGCAGAACACCTCAGGTTTTTAAATCCATAAGGATCTCTTTCTCAAAGGCAATAATAGCAGTGATGACATCCGACTTGTCAGCAAGATTTCGCGTCTTCGCTTTCAAATTATGTACATCACTTAAAGCATGATTGTCACTCAAGGCCAGCTAGAAGTCCTGGACAGGAATATGTCCTAAAGACCACACCCAAACAGTCTGATTGACTGATGAATCTGACAGTCTGACTTTAGATGCCTATTAACTGCAATGTTGAGAGATTCTTTGGAAATTCTGAAGGCCTGACGGATAGAGCTCAGACTCACTTGCTGCTTCGGCTAAGGAGCATGGCTTCGGGCAGGTGATTTGTGAGACAGTTGTCACACATTGCTTGTAAGCATTGAGGAATAAATTCTGATTGAATAAACATTTAGTTTTTTGCTATTCATTTGTAGATGTATTAGGAGTAGAAAGTGATTGAAAATACATTGACAAAAAGGTCAATGAGAAGAAAAGGATGAAAAAATAAGTATTTTTTAGGGAATTTACACCCAGCAGAGAAGGCTTTGCTGGCACTGATAAATCACCACTGGTTGAAAGAGATCTAATGTTTAGTAACCCTACCTTTTTATGATGTTTATCTGACTATTTCTTTTTCTTTTTTTTTTTTCTTCTCCAAGTTTGACCTTAATCACATTTTTTTTTTTAAATGATTTAGTGAGGGGTATGTGTTTGGTAGTTCGGGGAACAGACAGTCTCTATTTGAAATCTAGTGATGCAGTCTCTGTGAGTTGTAGTTTATGTGACTTGTGTGACTGTTCAGATTAACCAGTTTGATTGCTTCCTGACCTGAGACCCAGTTAGTCAAATAATATCACTATTAAGACTGTGAGCCAAATTACTAGTGATGAGAGCCTTCCCTGGAGGGATGGAGTTCTTCTCTCTTTAGCATGCCTGGTCTACCCCAAAAACGCTTCCCATTGTCTATAAAACCTTTTCTATTCTCCGTAATGTGGATAGCCACAGTCTATCTGGCAGATTAAGATTGTGGAGGATGAGAGTTTAAGAGATTTAATGCCCATTGCAATGAAAATGCAACCTTTGGGGAGACTAGTTCTTTCAATTAGTCAACCTCCCAATTAGACTTTAGGCAAACATTTAATTTTACTTGAATTGGTGCTATTTTAGTGCATTTTTATCTTTATATTTTGAAATATAAAGATTTATATTGTTACATATTGTTTTGTTTTCTTTCCTTGTAGAAGGAAATACATGCATTTTGACTGGAAACGTAGTATATATAGTGTATAATTTCAGCAATTTCAAAATCTGCGATTATCTCAAATAAAACTTAATTGACTGAAAGCACTAATATGTATGCATACAATATGCATACAATTATGCTACCTAATTTTTGAAACAGCCTTTGCATAAGGGTTTTGAACAGAGCTCGTTTTTCTGTTTTATTCTCATAGCATGACAGAGCTGATTGGTTGGATTTGCCCTGTTTAGGTGCAGGAGGCTGTCCATGGAGTAACAATGGAAGAATGTCAGACAGCTTTACAGAACCACAGCTGGAACGTGCAGAAGGCTGTGCATTACTTGAAGGTATCAGCCATTACTGCTCTGTCATGACTTACTTCCTGGTTAGTTTTAATCTAATTATAATTAAATCAATAAGTAATCAGCCAGAAAAAGACACTGGAAATGTCCCTCCTTTGTCTGTGGGACATTTCTTTTACAGAGGCTGGAGGTAAATACTAATATAAACCAAAACAAACTAAAGGATATATGCAGGCAGTGATAAATAGGGTTCTTTTAAGCCAGAAGCTCTTAAGTTCATTCTCATTGAAACACAATAACTGGTGTATTTTACTAGTATTTGCTAACAAATCATATTAATAAAACCCTTTTATTACATTTATGGCCATTGGACTAGTTCATAAACTGCCCGGTGAGCACCTGGGGTTTATTGAGGAAAATAATGAGGTAAATGAATTAATTACTTTCTTCTCTTGCTCTCTGTCCATGTCCCCCATTCTGGTTCAAAGGTGGAACAGCTCTTCTGTTTGGGGTTGAAGACGAGGGTGGAGTGTCATAAGATTCTAGAGATGTATGACTGGAACCTGGAGTTGGCCAGCACCCAACTGTTGGACTCCTATGGCTCAGTAAAGCTGAGGTAGGGCTTTCTCTCCTGTTGGTCCATGCTGCCCCCTACTGTTTTTTTTTTTTTTTTTTACTTTTCTAAATTAATTCCTTACATGAACCTTTTTTATCATACAAGGTTCATTCCTACAATTAGGTGACATTTGAGTCCCCAGTACAAGTTGTGGCATTCATAATTTTTTATTTCATCCGATTTTAATACAGTTGTGCGCAAAAGATTGGTAATATATGTACCATTTTTAAAGAAAACATGAGTGAGCAAGCAAAACACATTTCTTTTATTTCTTATGAGATTCATATTCAACTGTAGGTTATAAAGAATGGCACAATCATAAAACAAAACATGGCAAAAAAGAAAAAATTTAAATGACCATTGTTCAAAAGTCTGCATACCCTTAGTTCTTAATACTGTGTATTGCACACTTTAGCATCAATGACAGCGTGCAGTCTTTTATAATAGTTGTCTATGAGGCCCCAAATTCTTGCAGATGGTTTAGCTGCCCATTCGTCTTGGCAAAATGCCTCCAGGTCATGCAAAGTCTTTGGTCGTCTTGCCTGAACCGCATGTTTGAGATCTCCCCATATTGGCTTGATGATATTAAGGTCAGTAGACTGTGATGGCCACTCCAGAACATTCAAATTCTTCTGCTGTAACCACAAAAGGTCAACTTGGCCTTGTGCTTAGGGTCATTGTTGTGCTGGAAAGTCCAAGAGCATCCCATGCGCAGCTTTCGTGCAGAAGAATGCAAATTGTCTACCAGTATTTTCTGATAACATGCTGCATTCATCATGCCATCAATTTTCACATTACAAAAATTACAGTGGGCCAGAAGCTTTTAGGCGTGTCAAGGTGTTGTTTTTATATTATAAAATAATATAAGTTTACAAATATGTTAGCTGGATAGCATTTATGGGCCATGGTGTAATGGTTCATTTATGCACTGAATGTCCACCCTGATCTTATTTAACTGTAGTCATTTAGCTTGACTTTGAATTATCAAACTTTTAACATGCATCATAAATTAACAATTAAAAAGATACTTACAGTGAGGAAAATAAGTATTTGAACACCCTGCTATTTTGCAAGTTCTCCCACTTGGAAATCATGGAGGGGTCTGAAATTGTCATCGTAGGTGCATGTCCACTGTGAGAGACATAATCTAAAAAAAAATATCCAGAAATCACAATATATGATTTTTTAACTATTTATTTGTATGATACAGCTGCAAATAAGTATTTGAACACCTGTCTATCAGCTAGAATTCTGACCCTCAAAGACCTGTTAGTCTGCCTTTAAAATGTCCACCTCCACTCCATTTATTATCCTAAATTAGATGCACCTGTTTGAGGTCGTTAGCTACATAAAGACACCTGTCCACCCCATACAATCAGTTAGAATCCAACTACTAACATGGCCAAGACCAAAGAGCTGTCCAAAGACACTAGAGACAAAATTGTACACCTCCACAAGGCTGGAAAGGGCTACGGGGAAATTGCCAAGCAGCTTGGTGAAAAAAGGTCCACTGTTGGAGCAATCATTAGAAAATGGAAGAAGCTAAACATGACTGTCAATCTCCCTCGGACTGGGGCTCCATGCAAGATCTCACCTCGTGGGGTCTCAATGATCCTAAGAAAGGTGAGAAATCAGCCCAGAACTACACGGGAGGAGCTGGTCAATGACCTGAAAAGAGCTGGGACCACCGTTTCCAAGGTTACTGTTGGTTATACACTAAGACGTCATGGTTTGAAATCATGCATGGCACGGAAGGTTCCCCTGCTTAAACCAGCACATGTCGAGGCCCGTCTTAAGTTTGCCAATGACCATTTGGATGATCCAGAGGAGTCATGGGAGAAAGTCATGTGGTCAGATGAGACCAAAATAGAACTTTTTGGTCATAATTCCACTAACCGTGTTTGGAGGAAGAAGAGTGATGAGTACCATCCCAAGAACACCATCCCTACTGTGAAGCATGGGGGTGGTAGCATCATGCTTTGGGGGTGTTTTTCTGCACATGGGACAGGGCGACTGCACTGTATTAAGGAGAGGATGACCGGGGCCATGTATTGCGAGATTTTGGGGAACAACCTCCTTCCCTCAGTTAGAGCATTGAAGATGGGTCGAGGCTGGGTCTTCCAACATGACAATGACCCGAAGCACACAGCCAGGATAACCAAGGAGTGGCTCTGTAAGAAGCATATCAAGGTTCTGGCGTGGCCTAGCCAGTCTCCAGACCTAAACCCAATAGAGAATCTTTGGAGGGAGCTCAAACTCCGTGTTTCTCAGCGACAGCCCAGAAACCTGACTGATCTAGAGAAGATCTGTGTGGAGGAGTGGGCCAAAATCCCTCCTGCAGTGTGTGCAAACCTGGTGAAAAACTACAGGAAACGTTTGACCTCTGTAATTGCAAACAAAGGCTACTGTACCAAATATTAACATTGATTTTCTCAGGTGTTCAAATACTTATTTGCAGCTGTATCATACAAATAAATAGTTAAAAAATCATATATTGTGATTTCTGGATATTTTTTTTTAGATTATGTCTCTCACAGTGGACATGCACCTACGATGACAATTTCAGACCCCTCCATGATTTCTAAGTGGGAGAACTTGCAAAATAGCAGGGTGTTCAAATACTTATTTTCCTCACTGTATAAAAGTACATTTCATTTTTCAAAAGTTTCAAAGCCGACATGTCACTGAATTGTAGGAATGACCCAAATACTGTATTAGAAGAAATGTTTATATTTAAGATACTGGATCTTGTCAGCATTTCTTTTCAATTTTAAAAATGTATATTTTACATTTATATAGCTTTTTTGTAGTTCACTTAGTCCTGCAATTTATCAAATGTATTTTTAAAAGTAGAAATATTCCATGCAGTCTCAATAAGTACAAGGTAAATAATATTTTTTCAAGAATTAGAAAAATGCTGTTAAAATAGTTCTAGCTGGAGAATAGCTTGTCACACCTGAGGACACTGCTTGACATTTCATGTCAACTGCTCCAGAACGTGTATGAAATGCCATCCTAGCTCTCCCCTTATCTACCCCTTATACCCCTTATCTTACTCTTATGCCAAAAATCTTCCATTTCACTTGAGCTGATGGCAAAAGTGGATTTGCCATAAACCGATTCTATTTTCTGGCCAGGGCTTTTTTTATTCAGTTTAATTCACCTCACCCCAACCCCAATTGCTCATGTTAGAATTCATCAAAACAGTGTGTGATCCTTTCAAACTTCATGCAACATACTGCTTTTAAAACTTTCATGGAAATAATTGGCTATCTTTACAACATTAACTGTGTTGTACTCACACTGTGGCGAAATCAGCCCTCAACCAGGATAAGAGGCAGATTCGTCTTCTGAGCCTGCGGGTAGCTTCATATTAAGTCTATTTTTGAGAGCATAACTGTAGAGATGTTTTATTAACTCTGAATTAATTTCAGTAGGTAACCTTTAAGGTAGCAAATATATCATGGGGTCCATTTTTTCCTAGTTTCAGTCAGTTCAGTTTCGACAGTTCTGAAACTTCCAGACAAGGAGCTGAGTGTACAAAAAAAAATGTGTGTGTGTGCGTGCGTGCATGCAAGCGCGTATTTATCACTTTGTGGGGATCACATGTCATACTAAATTATGTTTTTTGAAAATGTTAAAATGCAGAAAGTTTTCTGTGAGGGTTAGGTTTAGGGGTAAGAAAGTCCACATAAAACATGGAAACCCAACGTGTGTGTGTGTGTGTGTGTGTGTGTGTGTGTGTTTGTGTGTGTTATTCTGAAGTCATTATTTATTGCTGCCTGTAAAAGGAAAAAAAAGTTTATACACACTCACTACTCAGTAATGTAATGGACTGCACTTCAGGATGCTTTCCTGGCATTTTTGTGTGGCTTTTAATTTTAATCTGCAATTTACAATTTCTCTTTTTACATTTATTTATTGTACTCTCCTAATTTTGATAAAAAATTTGCAAGTAATTTGTGCTCTGCCTCATCTGCTTGTGTATTAGTCACGCTGCCCATTCTGATGTCTTCTGATTTTTATCAAATGCAGTGAAAATTGTATGCATCAATCATGATTTTTTTTTCCCCCTCTTTATAGACACTGATGCATTGGAAAAGCCTCGTGCCCTGTTGAGATATCCCCATATGAAGAGCAAAGAGGGGCTGAGAGCCGACCAATACCCAAGCACTCTTTCCTAGCACATTTTACCTCCACTCCAGCAAATTTTACCTCCAGCACCAGCATCTGACTGTGTATACATGCATAAGACAGTGAGTGTGCTTCTGCAGGCCTCTTGTTGTCTGGTCAGAGATCCTTCTCTAGGGTGCAATACTAAGTTCACAGGTCAAAGTTGAAAGAACCTGCTCTTTTTCTTCCAGTTTATAGCAACTGATTGAAAACAAGGTGCTGCTTTTTTATTTTCATAAATAATTTTATACAGGCGAGTAGACATTTATGAAAGCCTGTACGTATGTATATATTGTATTGTCACATTTTTGGTTATACATTTGCATCTTATATGATTGTGTTGTTGGTCTTTGTCAGATAGTTGGCTATTTTACTTTTATTGCTTTTTGTACGGGTCACCTGCAACAAAGAAAAGTTCAGACTCATTACTTGTTATTAAGTTGAGTTCAAATTAATTCAACAGGCCCTTTATGTTGAAAAATCATCCTGTCTCACCCATGTTGACGTAAACATAAGACCCTCTCTGCCTTTTTTACTTGTAATTTTTGCTTTTTACCTTTTTTTTTTCTTTGCTCGTGCATCACTATGAATCACAGTTTTTTAGCTCATTTACACCCGTCATCAGTAAAGTCACATAGCTTTGGTAATATTTTTTATGTTGATTTGCACAATGCTGCTTCCAATCTGAAAGTATTTATAAGAGACAAAACCCTTGAAAACACATCCAAAGACCTCCAAAGCACAAATAAGCAACTGGACATTTTCCTGTTACTGTTTTTTTTATTTTTTTGTTAATGCTCTTATTTAAACCAGGCTATTGTCTGTTTTTATTTAGCACAACTGTAACATTAAGTTTTGGTTTGGTTCACTCAGATACTGTACACTAGAGCACTGCTCTCAAATGGTAGCTTCTGTTCAGTTTTTATTCAGAACTTACGAACTGGCATTTTTTTTCTTTCTGTGAGAATATCATAACACTCAGGTGTTGAAGATCTTACCTTCATAGTAAGGTGTTTTCAACTTACCTGTATACATACTGTAAATTAATCAGTTTGAAAATTGACCAATGAATAACAAACTTGAGACCAGCACACAACCCCACAGCAATGTAAGAAATACATTTAAAAAAAAAAAAAAATTTCCCTGTACAACACATCATCCAAATGTATATGGCCAAGTCCAATGGAGTTCTGTGCGTATTGTAGCACCCTGTCTTTCTGTGTGAATGCTTAGTGTAGTATGTGTGGGTATCATGTAGAAGCTGCTTCTATGTGCATGAAGTAACGTTGTCTGCAGCCCTTTCCTCTGTCCTAGCAATCTAAGAAGTGGGCTTATAGAATTTGTTACCATGGCAGCCTCTGTGTTGTTTTTGATGGGACACCATTTGCCCCTTGATGATATGTACTGCACCTTGCTGCTTTCTAGCACAGTGCCAATGTTTCAAGTGCTGAGACTGCTTCTGTCACCATCTGAAGATTCGGTAAACAGTGGAGGCTTGCCCTAGTCTTACCTTATGCTGTTTTAGGTTGACTGAAATGGGCTTGTGGAGTTGCATGATAACCCTGTGTTTCTATTGATGTGTTTTACAATTTGTTTCTTTTCTTCTCAGTCTATGTGCTCAAATGGGTTTTCTATGAATAGCTTTACAAGTTAGAACCTTGGTGTCCTAATTGTGTAAGATGCATAATGATGTGAATTTTATAAAGTATATAATATAAATATATAAATGTATTTTTTATTAAAAAATTAAAAAAAAATCTTTTTCTATGAAAGTGTCTTCATATTTTCTTTCTTGCACTTGCAGAATCCCAGATTGACTGAAGATCTCATTTGAGGTCATCATGTTTTAGTGTAGCTTTCGTGTCTCCGATTTTCCATATGTCACACAATGGCTGCATTTTCAAACCAAGCTTTCTATTGATTACATGGGCAGCTATCTACATAAACATTCTGATCAAATGAAGCCTAAAAATAACTGATTTGATTGAGATGCTCTTCAAAGGTAGAAACTTCTTTAACAGCTTCTCACATGTAGCAGTTGAATGGCTCCTCTCACGTATGCTATTAGAGATTTGAGTAACACTTCCCATGTTCTAAAGTAAGTGTTTATCTAAGCGAACAACTTGATACTTTCATAAGCACAGAAAATATGTGCATACATAAATATTGTGTACAATTATAGAGTTTTATTTAGATGTACAGTACTGTCAATTAACATCATACAAAGTCAAGTAATCATAAAAAAGAGCTAAATAAATACTTGGTGAGACCACCTTTGCCTTCACAACAGCACCAATTCTCTTTTGTACACCTGGACACTGTTTTTCTTGGTTGTTGGCAGATAGGATGTTCCAAGCTTCTTGGAGAATTCACCACAGTTCTTCTATTTAGGCTGTCTCAATTGCTTCTGTCTCTTCATGTAATCCCAGACTGACTTGATGTTCAGTTGCTGGGCTCCCTTTTCTTCTATTTGCAAAATATATATTTCCTATTGACACACTAAAACTGAAGATATAAATGACCATCTTAAAACAAATCAATTCACGTCAAGTCAAAATGTATTTCTATTGCACTTTTAGAAGCAACAGAGTTACACCAAAGTGCTGTACAATAAAAAGTTGAGCATATAAAAAGAAAGCATTATAGGAAAACATGAATTGTAAAAAATATAAACACATTCAATACAATACAATCAGAAAACATCAATATAAAACCCTTAAACTAATATTAATCAAAATTCAGAGAGATCAAATAAGATTTAAGAGCTGATTTAAAACTGGCTAGTGAAGGAGCAAACCTCACATTTACGGGCAGACTGTTCCAAAGTTTAGGTGCTGCAACAGATTAGGCCCGACCACCCTTGGTTTTACAGTGACATCGTGGGAAAGTTAAGAGAAGCTGATTACTAGACCTAAGTGCTCTTTGGGGAGAGTAAGGAATCAGATGGTCACTTATGTATTTTAGTGCATGTATTGTGAAACATCTTATGTGCCTTAGACTTTTGCACAGTACTGTATATATATTTTATAAATGTACTTTTTCCCATACTAAATACAAATATATTTATAATATTTATATTGGCCTCACCCACCATATTCACTGAGTTCATCACAAAATATGAAAGTATTGCCTTATCGATGAAGAAAAAAATATTGTCTATAACACCGACAATTTAAGACAGTCTTTGTGTCAGGAGCGCAAATATGATGCCATTAATGCTATCAAATCAGACAGCTTACTAGGTATTTTCCTAAGTAATCATTACACAGACACTTTAAAAAAAAATAGTTTTTTAGAAACAAAGGAACTTATTTTGCACTTATTACATCAACAATTTAAAAGAACATTTCCTGACTTCCTGTTCCGGTTGCTGTCGATGTCATGATAAATTGAGTACACCCAGTTAATCGAGTCCCTAAGGGGGTAACCATTAGTAATGACTAAGCAAAAAACATTGTTATTGTGATAGAATGTCATTGAAGTCTAGTCTAACTGAAAAACACAAACAATGACACATCTTTAATTTCACAATCTATAACTTCAGTTATTTACTATTATGTGTAATTTATGGGTTTAAATGTCATCTTTACAAAGTTATATCGAAATACATCATAAAACGATTTTAAAGGATTTTTACTCAGGCAGTGAATATAAGACCCATTAATAAGTCCCTCAGCCCGATCTTTTTTTTATTCACTTGTCTACATCTCGCATGTCGACTGTGTGGATTTGTTTTCTCTGTGTTTTACATGGATTATTGCATCAATCTCAAACCTCTGCTGATCAGGAACCCCATCAATCTCAAACCCTCGCTACACAAGTACAATCATTACTACAACACAATTGTTGTAAGTCATGTCATACACTCAAGTTATTTCTTCCTGCATTGCATGCCACATGTTTACTATAGCTTCTTCCATCAGCAGTGAGGGATTTACATATGATAAATGTAAGGAAGTGGTCAGGCTGATGGAGAAGGTTAATGAGTTAGACACATGCATCCGAACAATAGTGGAGGTCTGTGAGATAGAAGCCGTTATATACTGTTTTGGGTACATGTAGTACAGCGATAAACACACCACTCTCCTATTCCTGTTAGGGTTTCCAATCGATTCTCTCCACTCAGTGATGCACCCACTGAGAGTCATTTTGAAAGATCTGAGGTCATAGGTGGTTCTATTTTAAGGAACATGGAAATAGAGACTCCAGCCACCATTGTTAAATGCATTTCCGGGGCTTGAGCATCTGACATTAGATCAAATTTGCAAGTGCTGGCTAATGCTAAATGTAGATTTTCTAAAATTGTTATTCATGTTGGCACTAAAAAAGGTCTGGCTTCGACAGTCTGTGATCACTAAAGATAATGTTAAAGGTGTGTGAACTTGCAAAAATAATGTCAGACACTGTAATATGCTCTGGCCCCCTCCCTGCTCGTCATGGTGATGAGGTTTATAGTAGATCAGTGTCACTTAACAGCTGGATGTCTGAGTGGTGTCTGAGAATAGCATTGGATTTATAGACAATTGGAAGAGTTTTTGGGGTAGACCTGACCTTTTAAAAAGAGACGAACTCCATCCCTCCAGGGAAGATGCCGCTCTAGTTACTTGGCTCATAGTCTTAATAGATATAGTATTTGACTAATTGGGGCCCAGGTCAGGAAGCAATCAAACTGGTTAATATAAGCATCTGCCTGCTGCCTTGAGATGTCACACAGGTCACATAAACTACAACACATAGAGACTGTATCACCTAGATATCATATAGAGACTGTGACTGTTCCCCAAACAACCAAACACAAACCCCCCATTAAATCATTTAGACATTTTTTTATTAAGGTAATACTTGAAAGAAACAAACAATTGAATATAAACATCATATAAAGGTAGGGCTACTAAACATTAGATCTCTTTCAACCAAAGCACTAATTGTCAATTAAATTATTACAGGTCATAATTTGGAAGTGCTCTGCTTGACTAAAACCTGGCTTAAACTGGATGAATATATTAGTTTAAATGAATCTTCTTCCTCAGGTAATTGTTTTAAAAATGAGCCTCATCTGAAGGGTCGAGGAGGAGGTGTTGCTACAATTTACAGTGAAGTTTTTGGTGTTACTCAGAGGACAGGATATAAGTTTAAGTCTTTTAAACTAATAATGCTTAATGTGACCTTCAAATATAAATAAAAAATCTCTGTCATCTTTTGCACTTGCTACAGTATATATATATATATATATATATATATATATATATATATATATATATATAGATCACCTGGGCTGTACTCAGATTTCCTTGGTGAATTTGCACATTTTCTATCAGATTTTGTAGTTATTGTAGATAGAGCTTTAATTGTGGTGACTTCAACATTCTCACAGATAATGAAAATGAAACATTGGTATTAGCATTTATTGATATTCTCTGACCTGTGGCTCCAAGGTGACCTGTGGCCACTAAGGAGCCACAGATCACCTTAGTGGCTCCTTACTGGCCCACTTGGACCTGGTTCTCGGATGTCACGCTCCTCGCAACAGACCCTCCCTGGCAAATTCTCCTGAGGAAGGACCTCCTTTCTCAGGGACAGGGAAACCTCTGGCATCATGCCCAGACCTCAGGAACCTCCATGTCTGACCCCTGGAAGGGACGCGGAAGACTTAAGTGGTCTACAACCTGAAGTCGTAGACACGATCAACCAAGCCAGAGCCCCCCTAGGCAGCTTTACACCCTCAAGTGGCGTCTGTTCGCAAATTGATGCTCTTCCAGATCCGAAGACCCGCAGAGATGCACAGTTCTGTCAGTGCATTCATTCCGAGGAAATAAACTCTTTTAGGAGGAGAAACACTCTTTCGGGCAATGAAAGCGCTGTCGAAGTGCCCAGGGGCATTGACTTTACAGCGTGCAGAGAGGAGGAAGCCGCTGCAATGCGCCATAGATCCAACAGCAGTGCTTATCGCCAGTAGAGGTGAGTGGAACAGTGGTGAGCTCATCTTTGCTGTTGCACAAACGCTCGGCTCCGAAGAAAAAATCTGTCTGACAGACGCTCGCACGCTCCCCTTTATACCCGCATGTCCGGGGGCGGGATATGCATATTCTGTCTGGCAATTTGACATTGGCCTTTTCTCAAATTCAGAGGTACGCAAGGTTCTCAGAAGAGACCCCTTGTGTCACTACAATCGACACAACGTCGAGTGAGTGACAGAAGGGAAAAGCGTGATTTTCTGTAAAGCTGCTTTGAAACAATGTGTGTTGTGAAAAGTGCTATGCAAATAAAAATGACTTGACTTGATAATCTTTCATGTCTTTATTTAACACATACCATTAAACAATCACAGTGCTGTAGAAAACGTAAGTGAACCCTTGGATTTAATAACTGGTCGATCCAGTTATTTTTGGCAGCAATAACCAGGGGTGTAAAGTAACGAATCACAAATACTCACGTTACTGTAAATAAGTACTTTATACTTGTACTTTAAGTGGTTTAAAAATGTTAATACTTTTACTTGAATATATTTTAAGTGCTGTAACTGTACTTTTACTGTGCTATTTTCCCACTGTCTGTGTTTGCTACTTCCCTGTCCTGATTTCATTTTATCTATCAACATTATTGGCTAGGGAGAGTCTTGTGACTCCTATCAAATCACACTTAAAAAAATTGAATGGCAGCTGCAGATCTGGTGCCAAATGTTATGGATGTGGAGAATGCCTCAAGCCCAATTTATAGCTCAACATCTCGGCCGCACCTGGAAGAGCTTTTCGCAGAGAAAAAGGCCAGTTGCCTGATTGTGTCATATGAGTTTATCTTGCTCAAGCCAGATATCATCATTAATCCTGCCTCTAATTTGAAGAAACATATCAAGGTAAATTTCATATTTCTATTGACTAGATTCTGTGTGTCTACAACGTAGCCTGTAATTTAACTATCTATCACCGAGATTATTGGGCTGCTGTGAGAGATTAATGCAGTGTTATCAATAGGGCTGGCAATAAAATTATCTAGATGTTTATTGGAAAAAAGAGAGATATATATTTTGAATAGTTTTCTATATTTAGCCTATGTTCTACATCTAGAACAGGGGTGTTCATTACATCAATCCTGATAGCAAGAGGACCACTGATTGGTTGATCTAGATGAAATATAACAGATTTACTTTTTATTTTCTGACGTCTGTCGCTGCGCACTGTTTGATTGACAGGCGCTAATGTTTGAGCGCTAATGCAGTTACGCTCCTAAATAGTCAAATTAACTTTATAATTCTGCTAATGCCGTCTTGATGAGGATTTAATGTTACACAGTAGTTTATGTCTAATTTAACCGAATTGAGCGCTGTCTAGTAGGCTATGTCATATAAAGGCTATTAATCAAACAACATTAACAAGGAAATGAGAAAACCACTCACTGCTTTTGGCTGAATTACATTAGTAGCTTTTAAAGTATTAATGTAATAGAATGAAACAGTGATATTTTTAATAATATTTTTTGAAAATATTGTTCAATTTTTAATAATACTGACCCCTGATGTAGAGAGTGTGTTAATTGGTATAATAAATTACCAGGAAAGTAAAGATGATAAAATAATTATAAAGATCAACATTTGTCAGAGCAATACTTCAGGCAGAATATTCCACCAGTCACAAACTTCAGTCTTTGCATCATGCATTAGAATGAGAACACAACTATTTCTGGGCATAAAAGTTACAAGAACTAAATCAATGTGGAACATTATATCTCAAAAGGAGGACAATGTGGCCCCCCATGTGCTACTTAAAGAAACATTTCACTCAAAAATGAAAGTTCTCTTATCATTTACTCACCCTCATGCCATCTGTCTATGACTTTCTTTCTTCAGAACACAAATTAAGATTTTTAGAAGACTATTTCAGTACTGTAGGTCCATTCAGTGTAAAAATTTGGACGCTCCAAAAAGTGCATAAAAGTAATCAATATGACTCCAGTGGTTTAATCCATGACTTCAGAACTGATTTGACTGGTGTGGGTGAGAAACGGTCAATATTTAATAAATTATTATCTCTGCCCAGAAGGTGGCGATATGCATGAAGAATGTGAATCACCAAAAACAAAAGAAGAAAGTGCAATTTAAAGTGGAGATTCACTGAGCAGGGAGGAGAATTAATATTAAAAAAGGAATTAAATATTGATCTGTTTCTCACCGCATCTATCATATTCCTTCTGAAGACATGAAATAAACCACTGGAGGCACATGGATTAGACCACTTTTATGCTGATTTGTGGAGCTTCAACATTTTAGCACCGATTCACTTTCATTGTATGGACCAAAAGAGCTGAGATATTCTTCTAAAAACCTTAATTTGTGTTCTGCAAACGAATGAAAGTCATACACATCCAGGATGGCATGAGGGAGTAAATTATGAGAATTTTCATTTTTGGGTGAATTATTCTTTTTTAAGTGTGATGTAGCCCCTGTACCAAACAACTTTTCCCATGCCCGCTCTACCTCCTCTATTGTGCAGGACATGACGTGCCAAGTGATCCTGCTTATTTAGCATTTTTTGGCATTCCTTGCATTGTTTGAACACAGCAATAATGCTCTGTCGACATAAACTGATTTTAATGTTATTGTTTCATACATTACAATTTCAAATGGTGATCAGTGTATTGAAAATAACTTTTAATCTTTTGATTTCTGTCATCATGTCTCTGTAAAGAGAGTTCAAGGGAAAGGAGGAGGTGAGAACCGGCTTGTCAACATAAATAATGTTTTAATAATAAACTTAAAACAAAAGACACAAACACACACATGACGGAAATGATATCTCTCTCTCCCACACCATCCTCTGCAGTCGGCCTTTATCCCTCTCGGAGGCTTGATTAGCCTAATACGGGACCGGGTGTGTAGGACCGCCCTCCACATTCCTCCCTCGTTCTCTCAGGCTGGGGAAACCCCGGCATGACGTACAACCCCCCCCCCCCCCCCCCCCCAGACAGGTCATCCCTGTCTACCTGGTTGTGGGAGGGGACAAGGGGAGGGAAACAGAAATAATTAAAAATGGGGGGGGGTACTTCCTGTAACAGTGTAGTACCCCTCAAAAAAACACTGTCAAATTTAAAAGAGAGGGAAAAGGCCAATGCAGAGCGGCAGTGAGAGAGAGATGGAGAAAAAAAAAAAAACTTTCTCGCCAGTTCTCCTATATGCCGTAGCTAGTTCCTCGGCCACTCCTCCACCCTCTAACGGACGACAGCCGCGCCTCTCCGGGCGGATCATAGGCAGTCCTCCAGCCCCTGGCGGACGGAACGCCCACCACGTTCTCGGGGAGCCGATGGAGTCTCCCCCGCCCCTGGCAGCGGTTCTCCTGCTCCAGGTGATCGGTCTCCGAGCCCCTCCCCACTCGCGGTCGGCGGTCTCAGACCCTGCCGCGTTTCAGTGGCTGGAAGGGGACTCCTCCGCCCCTGGCAGCGGCCCTGACCACTTCAGGTGGTCAGCTAGGAGCCCCTTCTCCTAGTGGTCAGCAGCCGTTCCTCCGCTTCCAGGTGGCTGGGCTCCTCGTCCCCCGGCAGATGGCCACGGCTGCTCCGTTGGGGTGGATGGTAGTGGCGAGAACTCTACTACGGCATATCCCTCCTCCTTCCCGGATTTCGGCACCAGTGTAAAGGGATTTTGACGGGCAAGGAGGAGGCGAGAACCGGATTGACAATATAATTAAGGTTTTAATAATGAACTTAAAACAAAGGACACAAACACATCACGACAGACATGTCTGTAAATGATCTTTCTCTCCGCACCATCCTCTGCAGTCGGCCTTTATCCCTCTCGGAGGCTTGATTAGCCTAATATGGGACCGGGTGTGTAGGGTCACGACCCGGTCCCGCCCTCCACCCTGCCACAGTCTCCTTTTTATTTTTCGGAATCAGATTCATGTAGTGTTTATCATAGATAAGTGATATATTTTAAAAGCTGGCATACAGTGTTCATTATAATGGGGCAACTCAGTACTCAATACTCACTACCCATGAGTACTTTTAAACGAGCTACTCTTTTACTTCTACTTGAGTATGATTTTTCAGTACTCTTTCCACCCCTGGCAATAACCTCAACCAAGTGTTTTTGGTAGCTGTGGATTAGACCTACACAATGTTCAGAAGGTATTTTGGACCATTGTTCTTTACAGAACTGCATCAGCTCAGCCATAATCTTAGGATGTCTGGTGTGAACAGCTCTCTTGAGGTCATTCCACAGTATCTCTATTGGGTTAAGGTCTGGGCTCTGACTGAGCCACTCCAAAAGGTGGATTTTCTTTATTTTTAAGCCATTCTGTAGTGGATTTACTTCGATGTTTAGGGTAATTGTCCTGCTGCATTACACAACTTCTACTGAGCTTCAGCTGGCAATTTGGGAATTAAATTTTCCCTCTGACGGCAAGTGGTCCAGGCCCTGAGGCTTGCAAAGCACTTCACCTAAATGTACTTCTTTGTTGGAATGATGTTTTCACATTTGTATTCTGTGCCTTTTTTACACCATACATAGTGCTGCGTGTTATTCCAAAACAATTCAACAGTAGTTTCATTTGTCCACAAAACATTTTCCCAATAGCGCTGTGAAGTGTGAATGTCGCCTTTGGCAAACTTCAGGCATGCAGCAATGATTTTGTTGGAAAGCAGCAGCTTCCTTCGTGGTGTCCTGCCATGGTCACCATACCTTTTCACCATGCCCTTATAGTAGACTCATGATCAGAGATGTTAACCAGTTCCAATGATTCCTTCAAGTCTTTAGCTGTCATTCTAGGTTTCTTTTTTACCTCAATGAGCGTTCTGCAGTGTGGCCTTTGTCATCTTGGCTGAAAATCCACTTCTATGGAGAGTAGCCACAGTACTAAATCATCACAATTTTTAGCCAATTTGTCTAACTTTGGACAGATGAATATCTAAGCTTGTGACCCTTTCCAGCTTTATTCAAAGCAACAAAAAAGTGTTTTTTATAAGTGAAAGTAGCTTTAACCTACACCCCCACTCTCGTATTATTATTTGGTTGCCAGGTTTGCCAACTCCTGACTCTAATTAGCTTTTGTTGATTACATTAGCCTAGGGGTTTGCATACTTTTTCCAACCTAAACTGTGAATATTTTAATGATGTATGTATAAGAACAATACAATAATTTGGGTGCTATTAGTTAAAACAGATTTTGTTGTTTCATAATTGTAACTTTTGAAGTTTTTATTTTAAGACTAATTTATACATAAATATAGGTCATTCCAAAGGGTTCACTACATTTGTAGTACATTTTCACTGCCACTGTATCACAGACATCTTCCATGATTGCTGAAGCGATGTACTTAATGCATAGGTGCTATATAAATATATTATTAATTGAATGGCCAAAGTTTTTCAAGTTCCATATGTGCTGTATGGCGTTAGTTCTAGTTAAGTTTTTAAATGAGCTTAGCTAGTGACAAAAAGGTTAATCCGTAACCTGGTTCCATCTGTAAAGAGTGGTTCCTGTCTCCGTTGTGCCTTAATGCTCAGTTTCTTCAAGACTATGCGACCTTTGAATGATATTAATGAGAAACAAAGGGTTTGCAATGACAGCTCAAGACATTTTTGGCATTTCTGTATAATCCTCCAAGTAAAAAGCCCATACCATTTTACCCAAGTTGTTCAAGCAATTTATAAAAAAAAATTAATAAATAAAAAATGCATGTGTCGGTTGCCATTTCAGTGAATAAATGTTTCTTTTTGTCAGATATTAAGTTTTATGAGGAGACTGTTCCAGTCTCACTGTTTGCATGATTGCTTAATTATTTTTGTTTTTCTTTGTTCATATGATTGAAAGTTCTTTTAAGAAGCAGGTAAAATGTAACCTCCTCCATGCTTCAAACAGTGAAATGAGAGCATACTGTACAACAACACTGAAATTCCAGTTGCATCCATGTCTAATGTGAGGCAGGCATTGATACAGGTGAAGTGATCCGAAAATATATTATTTTGTAACTTGAGCCTATAACTAATTAGTATGCATTTATTCTAAATATTTTATTCTGAAGAATGCACTGGTGTCATTTTTAAGTGCCCTGAGGGAACCAAGCCATAAATTCAGCTTCAAAAGTTCTGTAAGAGAACATTCACCCACAACACAATTTATATAGTTGAGTGAGTGTAGGTTATTAAGTGAAGTTATTAAAAAATATATCCTTATTGTTACTCAGAAAGCTCCTCTCTAATGATTGTGTTTGTTAGTGTGGCTAAGGCTATCCATTTTAAACCCATTTTGTGACAGATGTGGAGTGGCTATGTGTGATATTCTTTTGTAGGCATTATTTGTTATTTTAGACATTGCTTACCTTACATTCATTTAAGCTATGAAAACTGAAATACACAATTGTTTTCTCACTTTTTTCAATAGGCTTAGGTGAAATTGTGCAATTGTGTTCTCTCAACATCCGCAATAAGAAGTCCAAAGGACCAAAGTTTAGTTGTTTAAAACCCACATATGTTGGGTGGGATTAAGTTGTGCCACTGGTGTCAAAATAAGTTTCACATAACATGTAGAAATTTGCAAGTCTTTCTGAAGTCATTCTATAAATCGTAATATTATGGTGTCATAACAATTAGCCATAATAATTCAATATGTTTTAGCAGGATCCAACATAGTATCATGACAGCTATGGCAAAATCATAAGGCATTGTATGACTATAGAGAGCAACCAATTAACAAACAAACTGTATAATCGATACAATACAGGCATCAAAATTTAGCTAGTCTCCTATCCAACACTTTATTTGAAGAAAGGAAATGTCTGTGAACAAATTTGTTTATTCATTCCATATTAATTTGTGCAATATAAATGACTGGCAATAGCCTGTGCTTCCCTCATCTTGCTCCAAAACAGAAAGTTATTACTGTAAAATCCTGGTTAGGTTAGGGTTGGGGTGAAGACTTAGGAACATTGTTCTTTGGTTTGTTTATTTTAGAATAACTCTTTTATTGAAAAAGCTTCTTACGATTTTGCCATCTTGTATTATTATTATGACTTGTCATGAGATCAGGATGGCAGGATCCCATCAGCAGGGCTTATTTAAAAGTGAGCTCTTAAAAAACTTTCACTATGCAGCTTTCTCTCCTGTTGTTTTTCTATTCCCTCAAGTTACTCGGTCTGTTGATGGTGAGTGATTACTGGGCAGTTTCACAGACTGATCGCAGAGCGGGTGGTGAGGACAGAACCGTTTGACTGTGAAATGCACTTCATACTTTAAACACAACTGCACTCTCAGACACAGAGCTTGATGTGTAGATTAACAGTTACTGCCACACATATTTCAACAACACATTGGACCATAGCAACAGCAGGCAGTTCACACAGAGGTCAACTCTATGTTCATTTTTCTTTGCTTTGCTTTATTTCCCTGCTTCACTCACTCTTTCTAACAGTTCAATTAGTCTTTCTTATAGCTTGGAGCCAGAGTTATGGCATGCTATTTTCATGTTGATATTATGTTATTTGATTTAATGCAAAATATGGCTTGTTTTAATGAAGATAAACAAAAATGTAAACATTTTTACTGAACTTATGAATTTTACACACTTTTCTGACACTTCACCCAGAACTCTTTTACATAGAGAATTCATCAACCACCACCAGTTAACAGTAAATTTAAATATGATTATGCAAGTGTTTTATCTACTATTAATATTTGTTTTGTTCTACACGTATCAATTTAAGAGGTGAAATTCGTGATATGGTTGATACAAGTTAATTGGAAGACTTTTTTTAATATTATATTGTAAAGCCTCAGTTGATAATGCAAGTGAACCGTAATACTACAATAGTTTGTCTATGCACTGCACACAACAACACTAAACTAAAAACATAAAACGACGATTCAGTAATGATGGGGATAAATATATACTTTATTAAAGATTAAAAATAATATGCAGAAATATGCAATATAACAATTACAATAATAAGTTCCATTATTAATTTCTTTAGCAGTAAATTTGTTTTAGAGAGATGGTTATATGCTTGACAAATTCATATATAAATGACTGTGCAATGAAATCGGTACATTATAAACAACTTGAGACGATTATACATAACTCCTTGTAGTAACTTGCACCGATAGTGGCTTTTAAACAGATTTTTAAGCAAACTATCTGCTAAAAGAACAATGTAAATGAAAAACTTGTGCAGTTCTGCGACTAGGGTAAAATAAATGAGAAAACAGTGGCACACACACTTAGAGAACCTCAAAACTACAGCAATGTTATAAAATACTCAGACGGCAATAATATTTGTAAATATGTTACAGTAACTTCTATGGAAAGCATAGATACATACACTGCGATCGGTTAACACACAGGTAATGTTTGATTAATAAAAGCATGACAATATAAGCTTCAACAACCCTACCAGAAATCTCATACTACTATTATAGCAAGTAAACAACTTTGACAAACAGTGAACAGTAGTTAACAGCTTACTCTAGTGAATCAGGGTAAGGCAGGGGCATTGTTTTGAACACTGTTTTTTATGTACTTAATCAGTAAACTATAAAAGTCTTCCGTGGTGCAGCTTTTAAGGGATAGTTCACCCAAGAATGAAATTCTCTAATTCTTGTTACTCTAATGTATTGTTACTCACTTTAATTCTGCCTAATATATAATTTTTACTTTAGAAAGAAAGTCTTATGGGTTTGGAACAACTTGAGGGTGAGCAAATGATGACAGTTTTGGTGGACTATCCCTTTAGGTCAATTCTCTTTATCTTTAAAATCTTTGATTGTCTTTTTCTGTTTTCATTCTGTTGGCATTTTATTGTCTTCTCTGTATCAGTGAGTGTAAAGGTGACCTCAGGTGTTTATGATGTGGTTTGATATTCAAGCAATTGAGACTTGCTACCTTGAAGTAAAATGTAAGCGCACAGTCTTGTCCATAAATAATTCTGAGCTTGCCTGCTTGTCTGTTCCTGCCGTGCAATGCTAGTAGCTCATCAGTTGTTGCTGTTGATAATGCTGTATTCCTGCGGGCTCAGCTGCTGTGTTTACTGTCTTTTGAGGGAATGTTTTGTACCTCATTTCCAACTGTGCATCAGCCCATCAGTTCTGCTCAGTGTGTGTGTGTTTGTGTGAATGTGCGTAGCTATTTTGGGGACACATACTATAATTAGCTTTATATAAAAACAATAGATGTCTTTAGAATGTATTCATTTAGGTAGCAAAGTGTGTGTGGGGGGTCAAAGTTTTACTTACATTGTTGGATCAAAAAGTCCCCACAAGGATAGTAAACCTTGAAAGCAGTTACTTTTTGGGGATAAGGCAGTGGTCTGCACAAGAAAAATGGCTTAATAAACATAAAAATATCTTAATGAAAATCTTGTGAGGTGAGGGATAGTTTTCAGGCGAGACAGACCTACCGTGAGCTCTGAGGTTGTTATTCGATGGTTTATACTTCTATTGAAGCCATCAGTTCATGTTATTTCAACTAATTTGTGTAAACTCTGGTGCATGTTTGGACTGCCATCTGCAATTTGTCACATTCAAATTTATAAGCTCACCTTTCACATGTACTGCAATTGCAAAAAAAACAAAAAAACATTTGATCTTATAATCTTATTTTTTTTTTTTTAAATTATAAAAAAAACACTCCAATTATTCAGTATATTCCTGTATATTTTTACAATTTTATCATGAAGAAATTTATCATTTTTTTTTTTTTTTTTTTATAAATTTTTACCATGTAATTCTGGTTCTGTTTGCCCTTTAAAAAGTCTTATTTATTTTCACTGGATGGCAGAGGTACTAGAGATGTATTTTTCCTTTAACACCTTAGGTCACAAAATGCCAATCTGAAATGTAGGTGGTGCCCTAACGCATTTTATCATTCACAGATGTGCTCGTCCATAGACATTCAATCTAATTTTCAGTTCATGCACCACCCCACAGTTTCATTGAATATCTCACCCTCTGACTAGAAACTCAGTCTAGGGGTCATAAGAAATCTGAGATTCTCCCCTTTGCAATGAAATAAAATGGTATCATTTTATCAACAATAGTCGATAACATATATTCCCCCATGGTTTGTTTAGCATGCTTTTCCTGCTGGAATGCACATTTTGTTCTGTATATCTTAGATATAACATTGGATTTATAACCAAATCAAGCTCACAGACAAGTTTTTTGTAGAAAACTTCCTAAGGTAAAGGCAGATATCAAGTTTTTAGCTGTTTGGGGCTTACAGCTGCATTGATGATTGTATTTGATCTCTTAAAGAAATCATATTTCACTTTGTGTTTCTTTTGAAACTTTTTCAAACTATGTTATTAGGGTAGCGAAATAAACTTACTGTACAGTCAAATTCCCGACAGCATATTTTACTTATTTATAAGACTTTTATATTCACATTAATATTTTTACTAGGTGGCTCTATTTTTCAACGTGGATGCTTTCAGCCCTTATTTTGTTATTTTATGTGACAAATGCAAAAGTCTGTATTGTATTCTATAAAAAGTTCTGATTCTAAGCTTTCAAATGATACCTCATATGCTTGACTTATGTATGCCGTCATTTTTATATCACCAGAACTTGAATTTGAAAAAGCCTCCGAATTCATGATCTTGAAAAAAGACTAGGTTTATTTTGATGTCGGCAAAAATATAAAAAAATTCAGGTTGTGAAAATTTGTATTATTCAAGTGGTGGATTTCAGGTCGTGAACTTCAGGTCTCAATATTCTGGTTGTTGAATACGGGTTGAAAAATTCAGGTGGCAAAATTCGATGATGACATCCGGGAGTGCAAGGAAGAGCAAACAAGCGTCGATGTAATCCATCTCTCTCTTGGACAATTGCAAAACGATGGAAACAGCTCAAGTCATTTTAAATTAATTAAAGAATATATACAGTATATTATACATATATAGCAGTAAATATATAGACAAATTGTTTTGTAATGTGCAGAATGTCTTTTCTTTGCTCCTTGGCAATTCACATTGAACGAATCTGCTGAAAAGGCCATTAAAATTAACATGATCTCTAGTTCATCCATAACACCAGGCAATCTCAGCGGTACATCACTGTAAACATGTCTCATTAAGCAGTTTCAAATGTTTTGTGGTCTGATTAATTACAAAACTTCTATGATGATCACGTCTGTATGAATGTAAGAGCTGCTTTTAACTCATGAAGAACACCCGGAAAGTGAAAGCAACCATGGCAGTGTTTATGACTAATGTTTACATTGTAGTCTGGTGGTGTGAATAAAGTCTGTGCTTCATAATTTCACTTGCACGGGAGGACATATTATATCACAGCAGGTGCACTTAAGGTCAGATTCTATAATATCAAACTTATAATGTGGATTTAGATTTTAATAATGATTGATTATGATAGTTAAGATTCAATCGTGATTTCTTTGGGATGTGCTGGAGAAGACTTTATGTAGTGGTTTGACTCTCCCGTTATCAATACAAGACAAAAAATTTATGCAACTCTGGATGGAAATAAATGTTGTGACGTTAGATAAGGTTATCAAAACAATGCCATGAAGAATGCACACCGTAATCAAAGCTAAAGGCAGTGCAACAAATTATTAGAGCATGCATTGTGTGTTTTGCTCATTTATGTCTCTTTCCTCTTGGCTATGAGCAGATGTGATGGATGCTCCTCAGAGGGCTGTTACAGTTAAAAAAAGTTACTAAATCTATTGTCTCATAGTCTTGCATGAGATTGGAAGGCTTTAGTGGTATTGTTTTATCTGGAGCAGACCGTCTGAGGGCCAAATAAGTAGAACTCGGTCTCAAATGTTCTGCCTGTACAGTAAGAGGAAACATAAATTGGCGGTCTGAGATTTTCTGTGGGATCAAGAGGTTTGTGCAGGTGCACCTGTGCTGGTTTGGTTAGTGCAATATTTTATCCTCTGCTTTTATGAAGGTCATAAAATAAAAACTGCAATAACAAGAAGAAAAAAAAAACATTCCTTAAAGCTACAATATGTTTGTTTTTTTTTTAATTTATTTTTTAGTAGAAATTAACAGAATTTCAGTAATGAGCAAGTACACCAACAATCCATCTTCCAAACCATATTTTTACTTCACTACAGTAAGCCTATAATACTGATTTATATTTTAGAGCTATCTGAACGGATTTGGCAGGAAAATGATACTTCCATCATTCGTCCGCGCGGGTTTACGCCATGTCCGTAAATAAAAGAAAAAGAAGATCAAGCTACTACTAGCGTGTGTGCGCTGTTAGGTTTGGTAGTATTTTGAAGCTAAAACCTTGTAACCACAACAAATGAGCAACATTGACCATTAATCATTCAAAAAGGCAACCCTCTGGGGAATCACCTGTTTAAAAAAAAAAAGAAACCTTGAACCAAAAAGAGTCCGCAAGCAAAAAGGGAAAGCGACAGAGCCTGTAATAAAACATGAAACAACACTGGATTGGCTTTTCAGAGGTGGTGGCAACACTAATATATATCTCAAAGGATTTAAAATCTTGCTGGATAGGTAAGATATATTATTCGACCAATAGTGAGCAAGGTTTCTCTTTGTGCGGTATTAGATGGCATTAGCTAATCTAATGAGGCATTTTAATATGGGTTGTTGTAGTGCAGTGCTTTTAGTTTCATTTTCAAGGAAGGAAGGACAATACATTTTTTTTTTTTACTTTTATGCTGTTTACAATGCCAATCACTAAACTAGTTTCTACTATGTCTATTTGCCTGCTAGCTAAGTTATACTAATTTCCATTGTTTATTTTATCTGATATGAATAGTAATCATTATATCTAATATCATTGTTGTTTTCAGTAAGTCAAAACAACAGCGTAAGATATGCTACTTACCTGCTCATTAGACATATTTTCGGATATCTGTCTTTATCTTCCTTTTGTTATTTTATAATTTTTTTTAGGGGAGGGGGCGAGTTTTGTTGTTGTTAGTGACATTCGCTCTGATAAGACGATCACCTTTAACCAGGGTTACACCTGTACACTTCAAACCATCAGATTCATCTAAGTAGAAGAGCAGAGTCGAAGCACAACTCACATAATTACCAAAACTATGATCTTCAGGGAGTAACCTGCAATGTTATGCTTCAACCGCTAGAGGGCCAAAAGTTACATAGTGTAGCTTAAAAGAATACCATGTGAGATTTCAGGTAGTCCTGCCCCAAACTCCTGCCATTGGTCAAACCAAAGTTGCTGTTTAACAACTTAAAAAGAGAAGTGTTTCGCCACAGTGTTTAATCAAAAAAAATTTAAATAAATACTGTAATCTACAAAAGTTACACATAGCACTTACAATGCCTATATGACTATAAAATGTTTTAAATCTCTGTAAGACAACAATCATCTCATGTCTGCTCTGATCACACCTTCTAAAAGTCCCAAGTAGCCATAAACTCTATATCAGACCTGTCCCAAATGGCACCCTACGGCCTTGCTGTCCTCCTCCGAGTCCAGACTCCAGTGATGCAAGCGTGTGCATACCAATGGGAAACTATTAAGCATGTCCATGAGAGTGCATGAGTTCTAAAAGCGTGCATTCGGGACAGACTTCATGATGCATTATTTATACATTGTTTATCACACACACACACACACACACACACACACACACACACACACACACACACACACACACATATATATATATATATATATATATATATATATATATAACAAATTGTTATTAGAAGATATTTAAGATAATTTTATGAATGTAAAACTTCCCCAAGAAAAACTATTTCTTAGAAACTGAATAGTAATTTCATCTCTGGTAAACTGAACAAAACAACGTACACAAGAATAGCAAGAGATCTGTCGTTCACAATCAGAAAAAACAGTTACTGAAAACTCCAGTCCATTGTAACTGGTCAAGAGGATCTGCAGCTTGGACTGTTGGGTAGTAGACCACTGTGGAGCTCACAGAGTGCAAAAGAAGTGCTTGTGAGCACCCTTTTGAGTGCTAAAATAACAAATGGGACACCCTAGGGTCTTGTGGACTAAGCAGACACTCACAAATGAAGGCAGAGATCTCAAGTCCACATCAAGCGTGCCATTTTGGCCTACCTTAGGCTGTTTGTTTTTTTTCCAAATGAGCCAATTTGTACTTGTCTGTGAGCATGTTTGGACAAGAAATCCAATGCTATGTCTCTGATGTCGAGAACAAAATATGCAGTCCATCGAAAAAAGCATGATAAACAAATCATTAGCAAAGTATTCTTTGACCAGAGCACTTCCTTCTCCCCTGCTGTGTGTTTAAAGTGGGTTGATGCCATTGACACCTGCGCTGAATAGATTTCACCGGACTTTTTGTATCGATCTGCCCTTTACACTTGCACATGCACCATTACAGAATTACTTCTTCGGTGGATTCCTGAGGTTTTCCCACTTCACCTGATCTGCAGTGACTAGGAATACTCCAGGGACAGCACACAATGACAGACCTCTACTCACTCTGGATTGAAACTTCCCTCCCATCTCATGGGTTGCATAATCACTTGAACACCGTAGAGTGAACCCACTCTGGTTTTGGGGCCCCATTTTCCATGCTTGCCTTACATTTCTAATTCACGACCATGAAGTTGGGATTAGGTGTCAGAATGTCCACTGAGATGCTGGAGTAATCTTGGTGGCCTATATGAGAGAAGTCTTCGGGGATGCCACTTATCTTTAAAGCTCCCTCTTTATGTATCACTGAGACGGCTGAGGCTTCTGGTAATTACATCTTATCGACAAGTCCATCTTCTTCTAGATCCTGTGAAAATTGGCTGGAGTTCTATAGGACCTCCTGTAATGGAGATGGTGATTTGTGGGTGATAATCATTACTTGTATTATTACCTTGATAGCCTGGCCATCATCCCGTGTCTGAGAGAAAGACACCAAGGGAAGTATTTCCAAGGTTTAAGGAAGTTCATGATTATATACATGCCTTTTAATATGAATGACTTGCGCTGAATTTATATAAATTCTGCTTATATCAAAAAAAAAAAAAAAAAAAAAATGTGCAGGATGGCCCAAACTCTGAGACAACATTGAAAATAATAGATTTTTATTTTCATTTAAACCTAGAAATATATAGAATCTTTTAGGGTAACTAAACACTTTACTTTGTTAAGTAAGAGATTATCCCACTTATTACATGGCTTCTTACAAGCTGAATAATTAAATTGACATTAAATATTGATTTGAGATAAAATTACGTTATTATGTGAGAAGAAATAGCCGGCAAGAAACAGCTGAATTCCACATACGGATTGTGTCGGATTTCTGTAAGATGTTTATTTAGCAGAAATGTCCATCTTTCTGCTCAATATCCTGCTGTAGGGATGGGGGCGTGGCCGTGTGTCTGTCTGTGGGAGAGACTCGTCACCTGGGTTATAACTGTCTCTAACACCTCTCTCGTGTTGATGGAGGGAGACTCAAAAGCCGCACCAGCTCACCAGTAGAGAGAGAGAGAGAGAGCGAGCGAGCGAGCATGAACTCTACACTTACATGGACTATTTCCATTAACTAACCGAGTGTTTAAAAAACATTTCTTTTGTGATCTGATTGAGTATTTGAATCTACGTGAACAGACTGTATTCAGAACCTGAGGCGGAGAAATAAAAATCTTGCCTGTATTGCTTCATTACCTCCTGACTCCTCCATTGCCCAAGAGCACAAAACTTGTTTCACCCGCTTATTATACGATTTTCCAAATAAATAAATAAATAAATGAACATGCAATATTGCTTTGATTTGAAATCATTTTTATAAGCTTATTTTTAGAGATCGCAGAGTGATACGAGAACAAAGAAAGATGACTCACAATATCCGGATGGCCAGTGAAACATCTTTTTATCCCAGGAGGAGCAGTAGTTTTTTAGAAATAACAGAACACTGGATGGAATGAACTGACCAATCGTAATTGAGTATTCAAGAGAGCAATGTAATAACATTAGTTAACGCAATAAGCCCATACAGAAATTATTATTTATGGCTATATATGAACATAGAGTATATAAAATTATAGTTCATACGTATATTTGGGCATATTAAAACTCAGAAAACATTATGATTTGGAAAAATATATGTTACACATACTATATGTAAAAATATAACTTTTTGTAGTATTTTGAATTGTATGTTGCATATGGTAAATTAGGGCTGTGCCGATACAATTAAATATCGATATATGATACTTTTTCTCTTGATTTTGTATTGATACTTTAGATTCATGTAACGATATTTGTATTCAACTACTTGTGTATTCAAATCATATTAACACACAGTAAAGTTGGCACACTGTTTCTTCCAAATCAATTTAATGAGCTCACCCAAAATCAGACATCAGTATATAACTGAAATATACCCAAATCAATTGGAACTAAAATTGGAATTAATTAATAATAGAACCAAATTATGATATTGTGATGTATTGCAGTTTATACCACGGGTCTTTTGAATGGTTGATTCTGATTGGTCGATGGACGTTCTAAGGTCCAGGTCTTGACCGCATAACGGTTCTATATCACTTCACCAAATTATTTCAAAGAGCTGTACAGGCCAAATAAACCGAAAATAAAAAAAATAAAAAATAAAAAACATTGGTTAAGTACATCGGATAAGAATGACAAACAATGTCATTATTATCCTACATTTATTTCAAATTTGGTTGAAAGCGTTCTCTCGCTCCCTTGTTTCCCCTGAACTCATATACATTTTTACTTTCAACTTTTCACTTGTTATGCTGATATAAATTGTGATGATTATTATTAGTATTAATTTAAATGGATTAAATTGATAAAGCAGCAGTCTTTTAAAATAAAAATCCTAAAAACTTATTTTATTTATATTTTTATTGATATTTTATTATCATTATTTGTATAATCTATACAGTGTAGAAATTATTTGAATGCTAAATGCTGGGATGCCACAATAATGTTTCTGTAACAACTCTTCCATATTAGGTATAGTTTTAGAAGCATGGGGCTATTAATTTGATTATTGGATCGCACAGCACTCGAGAAGAAAAGGTGGGGGTTGGGTAACCTCTTGAATAAATAAATTCTACCAATAACATCTACTGGGACTTCCTATTATGGAAGACATAAAAAAATTTGTCACTTCCATTCTAACTGACATCAAAGAAACAAAAGTCAATAACATTAGTCACTTTACCTCCAGTCAATTTGTTTAGCTCTCTTGTCCCATTTAACTCTCTTCTTGCATACATAATCTTCTTTGTCTTGTACATGAGTATGTGTGCTTTCTGACTATAATGGCTGAAAAATAGAGCTCTTACATTGTGTTAAATCTCTCTCTCTCTCTCTCTTTCTCTCTCTCTCTCTCTCTCTCTCTCTCTCTCTCTCTCCCCATTTCTTTCCCTCTGGTCTTTTTTTCTACTTCCTTTTCTCCCCCTCTATTCAGATAAATAAATCAATGTTCTCTTTTTTTGAGTATTTTCCCTCTGTGGATAAAAATATCATTGTCTGCCTGGCTGAGGTAGAAGATGAGGGAAGAAGAGTCCCAAAACATCAAGCTCTCTCTAAATTACTATTTGTGTCTTGCAAAGACCTATAAATCTAATGCTGTCCACCATTATTGCACATGTAATTGAAAGAAAATGTATATATATTTTTCCACTCTTTGCTAAATGTCTCTTTTGGATTATACAAGCAAAAGAATTTAAACGACATGATTTGAACCTAGGATTTACCCTTTTAATCCTGGAATTCCTCTGCATCATAAAGTAACGGACCAAGCCTCAACTTCCTACTGAAGTCCTGTCTTTGGAAAATAAAATGGTCAAGACACTCTAAACAACCTAATTTTAAGCAAAAGTGTCATGGGTCAAAAAGGCCCCTCTGCACAACCTCCTGAACTTCCACACAGAGTTAAAGCAGACTTTTTCTTGAAAAGTTTCCAAAAGACCATCACATTTGCACGACTCGAATACTAACACATATCTTAATCCAGGAACATTCTACACAGTCACAGTAATTTACTGATTTAACCTTCTAGAATGTACAGAATGCATTTAAATCTACGATTTATACAAGACCTAGACTTGCTAGGTAATTCTGAAATTTTCTTTGAACTGTGGTAACTTGTATAACTGACAAATTAATGATTATAGCTTGATGTACCTCTTTAAAATAAATGTAATGTTTCATCCATGTTGTATAACCAAGGAATTAACCAGTATGATTTGTAACATCAGGTCTACAGCTGCGAACCAATCTTGATGCCGAACGCATGACAGAATGCGCTTCTGAGTCAGTATTTTGAACGGGAGTCTGTGCAGGGATCGATTCAGCACTCACAGGTTCAAGATTGGCAGCAACCCACTGCCTTTCTTTGGCACGATGAAGTAGGGGCTGTAAAACTCCTTCATCTCGGCAGGAGGGACAGGCCCTATCGCGTCCTTCTGCAGAAGGATCATGATCTCCATAACCAGGGCAGCAGCGGGTGACGGGCAAACTGAATCACATAGCCGAGTTTGATCGTCCTGGCCAACCAGCCAGGGTTAGAGAGTGCTAGCCATGTCTCCAAACTCCGAGCGAGGGGCACCAAGGGGACGATCGCGTTAAACATACCTGCAGGTGGGGCCTCGAGGCGGGGAAGAGCAGGAACCGCCACGTCGAGGAGCCCGCATTTGTAGTGTCCTGGCCATGTGTGTTTGATGTACACCGATTGTGAAAACGACAGTAGATGACGCCCTCCATCTGTTTCTTCACCGCTGAGAACTGCTGGGCAAAGTCCTCAATGGTGTCACCGAATTGGCCGATCTGGGAGATGGGAGCATCAAGAAAGCGGACCTTGTCGGCATCCTTCATCTCAAACATATTAAGCCATAGGTGGTGCTCTTGGACCACAAAGGTGGACATTGCTTGCCAGAGAGCCCGCTCTGTGCCCTTCATCACCCGGAGGGTGAAATCGTTGCAAAGTGCAGCTCCTGCATCAATCCCAGATCAGGACTACCCATGTGCATCTCTTTCAATGTCTTGGCCTTGTGTACTTGTAGGAGGGCCATGGCATGAAGGGCGGAGACGGCCTGTTCAGCGGCACTGTAAGCTTTGGCCACCAGAAACAAAGAAACGTACAGGCCCTGGACAGGAGTCTTGGGCGATTCTGCACAAGTGCACCGCAACCGCCTTATCCACCTCAGGAATCTCCGTATTCCCCCTGGCTGCCCCACCATCGAGGGTAGTGACAGCAGAGGAACCCATAAATCGGGTCCGGGCAGTAAAAGGTGCCCGCCACGACTACGTGAGTTCCTAGTGCACCTTCGGAAAGAATTTAACCAGGGCGAGGTGCAGCTGTGAGCGGCGCTCCGAATCCAGGAACCAGTCATCAAGCCGAGAGGTCTCAGAGCAGGCTGCAATCAAGAGCTCATCCTGCTCTCGTGCCCCGAATGAGACATTAAACTCGCATCTGAGGTGAGCTGCCTGTCTCATCCCAGAACTCGACTGGGCAAACGAGCGTATTGGGGAATAGGAGGTCCGTGGGGGATTATCCGGCGTAACCTCTCACATAGGGGTCCCCAATTCTCCCCCAGCACTAACCATCCTCGACCGCAACGTTGCCATGGTCATGTTCTCGCAGTGAGAACATGAATCATCCACGAATGCTACCTCAACGTGAGTGTGGCCCAGCCACGAGAGACAGCGCTGAGAACACACGCTACACAGATGCAGATGTCTCAGACCGGCATAAAACAAACTCCACGACCTTGGCTAGGAATACGAAGTTGATGGTCTCGCTGTCCAGCTCACTAAAATGTCTGTCCATCTCTCAGATGGAGATTCAGGAGTAGAATTGTTCGAGGCTGCTCTGAATGTCTTTCCAATGTCTCTCAGTAGGGCCCACTCAAGTTTTTCTGTGTTGTCCATTGAGTGGCTCCAATTTTGGAGGTAATCCACGATGACGAATAAAATTGTATCGCTGTACAAAAGAAATTATCCGCACGCATGCCACCAGCTTTAACCAGGTCATCCAACTGCTTTTTAATATCAGTGGGTATGACTGATTCCTCCAGCCTGGCCTGCAAAACGTTTCTTAGGTCATGAATGTGGAAAGCTATGACAGAACAGACTGATAAGGAAACAGCCCTTCACTTGCATGCATCTTGTCAAATTCAGAACTTTGCTTCACTGAGTCAATGGGAAAAATATGCTCAGATGAGAGTATAGAAGAAGAGGAGTGGGGGAGGAACGGAGAAGAGAAATACTGCTAAGGGGGAATGTAATCACTTTGAGTGAGAAACAGATCACTGGATCACTATAAATCTCCACATTCACTTTCACATTCTGAAATAGTGGGTCTGGCTGCAAATGCCTCCGCTGAATTCGCAGATTAGTGGCTAACCTGGGAGAGAGAGCGCACTGGATCACTTTGGTGAAGGGCGCTAGGTGCAAGCGTAACACCCAGTCAGCTGTTCCGTATTACCGAGTTCTACCAGCTCGGACCTGACAAAACATGGGACGAGACTGACTCAACCCTGAGATTGCAGAATCTCACAAAAGTTGCCCAGCCACTGCTCTGCAGATGTCTACAAGGGAGGTGCCATTGGCCAGTGCCCACGAGGATGCCACACTACTCATCGAGTGTGCGCGAACCCGCAAGGGGGCCTGGGCCTGGAAGGCCAGGGAGATAGCGTCAATGTCCCAGTGAGCTAACCTCTGTTTGGAGATGGCGTTCCCTTTCCGCCGTCCGCCGAAGAAGAGAAAGAGCTGCTCAGAACATCTAAAGCTTTGCGTGCAGTCCAAATAGATATGCAAAGCACTTACCGGACACCGCAAAGAAAAGGCTGGGTCTTCCTCCTTCCGGGGCAGCGCTTGCAGGTTCATGACCTGGTCCCTGAAGGGGGTCGTAGGAACCTTTGGCACGTAGCCTGGTTGCGGCCTTAGGATGATGTAAGTATCTGCCGGACCGAACTCCAGGCAAGTGTCAGAGAACGCTTGCAGGTCCCCAACCCTCTTGATGGAAGCTAGGGCTATCAGTAGGGCCATCTTCAAGGAGAGGGCCTTGAGCTCAACTGAGTCAAGTGGCTCGAAGGGGGGTCTCTGAAGGCCAGAGAGGACCACTGAGAGATCCCTGGATGGGAACAGGCTTGGCCGTGGAGGATTCAGCCTTCAAGATGTGTTTGCCCAAGCACTTGCAGTCCAATGCGTCATGGTGGGCCATGATAGTGGCTACATACACCTTCAAGGTGGAGGCGGACAGCCTCCCCTCCAACCTCTTTTGCAGGAACGAAAGCACTGATCGAACTGCACATTTCTGCGGGTCTTCAGACCGGGAAGGACACCAATTTGCAAACAAGCACCACTTTAGGGTGTAAATCTGCCTAGTAGTGGGAGCTCTGGCTCGGTTGATCATGTCTACAACCACAGGTGGGAGGTCACTCAGATCTTCCGTGTCCCATCCAGGGGCCAGACGTGGAGGTTCCAGAGGTCTGGGCAAGATGCCAGAGAGTGCCCCGTCCCTGGGAAAGAAGGTCCTTCCTCAGGGGAATTTTCCAGGGAGGTGCTGTTGCGAGGATCGTGAGATCCGAGAACCAAGTCAGAGAGGGCCAGTAAGGAGCAACTAAGGTTACTTGCTCCTCGTCCTCCCTGATCTTGCACAGCACCAGTGCAAGAGGGCTCACTGGGGGAAATGCATACTTGTGCAACCCCCAGGGCCAGCTCTGTTAGGGAGTACCAGAGCGGGCAGTGGGAATTGTCTTGGGAGGCAAAGAGATCTACCTGTGCCATGCTGAACCGGCCCCAAATCATCTGGACCACCTGGGGTGGAGACTCCACTCTCCACTGAGTGAGACATGTCACGACAGCTCGTTCGCTGTCGTGTTGAGTTTGCACGGGATATGACCCCAAAGGAGGAGATGGCGGGCGAGTTGTGACATATGATGAGAGTGCACGCTGCTAATGGCGATTTATGTACACTACCGTCGCGGTGCTGTCTGAATGGATTAAGATATGCTTGCCCCGGATCAGCTGGAGAAATCTCTTCAGGGCAAGGAATACAGCCAGAAACTCTAGCCAGGTAATGTGCCAATGCAGCCGGAAACCTATCCAGGAACCAGCAGCCAGTTGAGAGGCATCTTTTGTGACCACGACACATCTGGACACCTGCTGTAGGGGTACTCCAGTCCACAGAAAACAGAGGTCTGTCCAAGGGTTGAAAGTCTGACAGCAGGAAGGGGTGATTTAAAAACGGTATGTGCCGTCGCGCCATGCCCATCTCGGGACTCCAGTCTGAAGCTAGTGCTGAAGTGGTCTCAAATGCATCAACCCGAGCAACGTGACCACGTCCGTGGATGCCGTATGCCCCAGGAGCCTCTGGAACTGTTTTAGAGGAACCGCTGTGCCAGGCTCGAAGAGAGCGAGGCACCTGAGCTCCAACTGCATGCGCTCATTCGTGAGGCGTGCTGTCATTAAGAGTCTAACTCCATGCCGAGAAAAGAGATTCTCTAAACTGGTGTGAGCTTGCTCTTTTCCCAGTTGACCTGAAGCCCTAGACGGCTGAGGTGCCTGAGCACCTGGTCCCTGTGTGTGCATAGTGACTCTCGAAAGTGAGCTAGAATGAGCCGAAAACTGCTGGGTGAAGTCGTCAATGGTGTAGAGATGGGGGCATTGAGAAAGTGCGCCTTGTCAACATCGCGCATCTCGACCGCAATGTTGCCATGGTCATATTCTCATAGTGAGTACATGAACCATCCACAAATGCTGCTTCAGTGTGATCACTGAATGACCTAAGCACATGAGGCAGCGCCTATGACCATCAGTCATGGAGCGATATCGACCGCATCCAGGAACTAGGGCATCTTTAAAAAGACGCGTCCTGAAAAGGACGTTCAACACCTGCTGTGTATTGCTCTTTTGCGAGTGAAAATAAACTCTAGAGGGAAAATACTCTCTTTTAGAAGTATACACTCTTTTAACAGAAGCGCTGTTGAAGCGCCCAGGGGTGTGGATGGCACAGCGTGCATTGGGAGAAAGCCACTGGTAACGTGCCGTAGATCTAACAGCAATGCTGTGCTTATAGAGGTGAGTGGAACAGTAGTGAGATTCAGCTTGCTGCTTTACAACTGCTCGGCTCCGAAGAAAAAATCTTACTGACAGACTCACGCCCGCTTCTCTTTATATCCTTATGTCCGGGAGTGGGACATTCAAATTCTGTCTGCCAATTTCTGATTGGCCTTTTCTCAGGTTCAGAGGTTTGTGAGGCTCTCAAGAAAGACACCTTGTGTCACTACATTTGACACAACGTCGAGTGAGTGACAGAAGAGGAACCAAGATTTTCTGTTTTTCACAAGTCAATCCGGTGTACTTGGAAAAATGTAATGGGGTGAAGTGATTTAAATGTTCCTAAAATCGTACTGTATGCCACTCAGATACATTCAGCCATCTGTGTTTAGAGTCACTGTCTGATGAAAAAGATGTGATTGCACATGCTCTTCACATGAGTGTCTGTGCACTATTGCATCCTAATCAAGCAATTATGGTCTTGATTACTAGAAATTATGATTAAATTAAAATTAATTATGAAATTAATAAAAATAAAATAAGAAAAAGCTAATTCTGTGTAATTCTTGGAACAAAGTATACGCTAATTCTGCTGGATATAGAACAACATATAATTTTTATTGTGTAATTTTATTGTGTATCACAAAATATCTATTAATTCTAAACAAGGTATATCCTATGCTAATTCTCTCATACATATAACATGCCATATGTAAATTCTGTTGTATATAGAACAAACTATATATGCTAATTCAGAATAAAATTGCTAATTATGTTGTATATACAACAACCAAAATGCTAATTCTGCTGTATACAGAACAAACTATTTGCTAATTCTATATAGAACAAACCATACATTAAATATTGTTGTACATACTGTAGAACAAACCTTACACGATTTCTGTTGTATATAGAACAAACTAAATGCTAATTCTGTTTTATATAGAACAAACCATCTGATATTTCTTTTAAATATGGAACAAACTATATATTCTGGCTTATAGTTCTGGCAAACTAGCTGCAAACGTGCCACAAATTAGCCACTCATTATTTTCACATGCTAATGAGCTGGAGATTCACTGCAAATGTTTGCCAGAAGATGTACAACAAACCATACACTAATTCTGTTGTATCTAGAACAAACTATATATGCTAGTTCTGCTGTATACAGAACAAACTATATATGCTAATTCTGTCGTATACGGAACAAACTATATCTGCTAATTCTACTGTATTCAGAACAAACTATATATGCTAATTCTACTGTATTCAGAACAAACTATATATGATAATTCTGTTGTATACAGAACAAACTATATATGCTAATTCTGTCGTATACAGAACAAACTATATATGCTAATTCTACTGTATTCAGAACAAACTATATATGCTAATTCTGTTGTATACAGAACAAACTATATATGCTAATTCTACTGTATTCAGAGCGAACAATGCTAATTCTGTTGTATACAGAACAAACTATATATGCTAATTCTACTGTATTCAGAACAAACTATATGCTAATTCTGTTGTATACAGAACAAACTATATATGCTAATTCTGTCATATACAGAACAAACTATATATGCTAATTCTGTCGTATACAGAACAAACTATATATGCTAATTCTACTGTATTCAGAGCGAACTATGCTAATTCTGTTGTATACAGAACAAACTATATATGCTAATTCTACTGTATTCAGAACAAACTATATATGCTAATTCTGTTGTATACAGAACAAACTATATATGCTAATTCTACTGTATTCAGAACAAACTATATGCTAATTCTGCTGTTTTCAGGACAAACTATATATGCTAGTTTTGCTGTATACAGAACAAACTATATATGCTAATTCTGTTGTATAACAAACCATATGCTAATTCTGTTTTAAACAGTCAATTATTCTTGAGACTTGGGACAAAACACGTTCAGCAATTGTATCTGCTATTAGGTTTAAAAATTAAAATATTTTAAATTGTAGATGTTATGAGGGATTAATAATAGAATATTTTTTTACACAATTTTCCCCTTCAATTTCAATATCTCGATATCTAATATCAGAGCAAGGTTGTTTTTCAACAACACATGCGTGTTTCATAAGGTTTCAAAGTTGTGTCCACACTTTTTGTCAACACAGTCAGACATTCATTAAAATGTAATAAAATCAGGCAATATCAGGGGCAGCTGTCACTCTGAAAAACCCCTTGCCACCTTCCACCTCTGCAGAGTGCATCAATGTCAGACAGGCTCTGGTAAGTTTTATAGTTTTAGAATATTTTAAATCTTAATGTTAATATTCCCTGTGTCACAACCATGATATGTCAACACCCTCTTCCAATTTCTGAGGAAATTATTTGAAAAGTTTGGATCATTTTATTCTCCTGAAGTAGGTTCTATTAGCATCTTGCATCAACAGAAAAAAACATAATGACTACTATATGAACTCATTTGTTTTGTGAAAGAAATGCCTAATGTGTCAACACCGTCAAATGTCAACTCTGTCAGATTTTCTGTCTGATGTTGCTGACAGGCCAATGACGGAGTTAACATTCAATGTGAAGTCATCGTGTTTTTGTGGTTTTCAAGTAAATTTTAATTGTATGAAATATAGAAATAGTGTTTAGTTTTTCAAATAATGTATAAATACTAAATATGTGGCATAACCGCATATATTGCTTTTTTGGATTGATAGACATCAACTCTAGCTGAGTTGAGGGAACATAAGATTCAGGGAACATAAGGCTGAAGGAACATAGGGCTTAATGAACATAAGGCTGAGGGAACATAGACACACTCCTCCTCTAACATAGTATAGGCAATTATGATTACATATCAGTGCTGTTGTGTGTTTCAGTCCAGCATGGCTAGGCAGCATCTCTCATTGGAGGAGCGTAGAAGAAGGAACAGAGAGTATTAAAAAAAAGCGAAGAGAGAAAATCAGTACACAGCCAGAATTAAAAGAGGAATATCTAAGACAGGAGAGACAAAGGTGGAAACAGAGAGTTGAGGAAGGTAAAATAAAGCAAATCAAGGATTTGAGTGAAAGAGAACAGAATAAAAGGAGAAAGAACTGGAAGCATAGCCAGAGAAAATCAAGAGAGCAAAGACAGACAGACACTCAACCATTGGAAACACCCTCAGATAGTCCATCAAATCACTTGAATGAGACACCACATACAAGCAGGCAGGCTGCTGCAGGGAAAAGAGAAAGGGTCCAAACAAGGCAGAGATGTTCTAGAGAAATTATAATAATAAAGACCAAATTCAGAAAGGCCCAAAAAGAACAGCAAATTAACAAAGCAGATATGGCGCATAAAACAGTAAACAACACAGAAGACAACACCATGTGAATTGCCAAGAACCACCACAGATGAAATAATGCTCGGTAGAAATTCCAGCTCCCCGTCAGTAAAGAAAAACTCTCCTGTTCCACAATGTTCTAATGAAAGAATTCAATGAAGGAAAACAGAGTGCAGAACCACTTCAGGGATCTCATGCAAAATCTAGGAACCTTCTCTTGTCAGGGAGGATTCTTAAAAAATACCGGCTGCTATACACAATGAGGCAATTTGGTCTGATACAAAACGCTAAGGCCAAAGAAATCCAAAAGTCAAAAGGCCCACTTACATTAAAACAATCCCACAAACAGTCCAAAACTTCTTTTGTAATTCCACACGTCTGGCCACTGACAAACAAGACACAATTACACCAAAGAAGAAAAGGCATCAAAGAATGGTCCTCTCAGACACAATGGTTAACCCCTTCAAAGAGTTCACCAAGCAACACCCAGACGTTAGTCTGAGTTATTCATCTTTCTGCACTCTTCGCCCCTTCTGTGTCACAGCACCCAAGCCATCTGATTGAAAGACCTAACAATCTCTCTATTCCTGTTGTATATAAAACAAGCTATATATACTAATTCTGTCATATAACAAACAATATGCTAATTCTGTTGTACAACAAACCATACGTTAATTCTGTTATATATTGAACAAAATAATTCTGTTGTATACAGAGCAAACTATATATGCTAATTATGACATATGTAGAACAAACAATATGCTAATTCTGTTGTATAACAAATCATATGCTAATTCTGTTATAAATACACAAACCATATGCTAATTCTGTCATATGTAGAACAAACTAATTCTGTTGTATAAAGAACAAACTATATATGCTAACTCAGAACAAATTATATATGCTAATTCTGACATACTGTATGTAGAACAAACTATATGCGAATTCTGTTTTATACAATACTACAAATCATACACTAATACTGTCTTATTCAGAACAAACTATACATGCTAATTCAGAACAAACTATATATGCTAATTCATAACAAACTATATATGCTAATTCGGATGTATGTAGAACAAACTTTCCCTATCCGTCACTCACTCGACGTTATGTTGCTGAAGTGACACAAGGGGTCACTCTTGAGAGCCTGGAAACACCTCTGATCTTCGATAAAAGGCCATTGGGAATTGGTGAGTGGTGTTTGCATGACCCTCCCCCAGACATACGGTAAAAAATGGAGGGGACATACATACTGCTCATTAGATTTTCTCTTCGGAGCTGAACGGTCGATGGTTCAAGCTGTGAAGCAAGCGATTTCCATCCCTCACACCTGGTGGATCCTTACGGCACATTACAGCGGCTTTCTCCCTTCTCTGCACTGATGCACTGCAGAGATTGCCCCTGGGCACTTCAGCAGATCTAAAAAATAGTGTATATTCCAAAAGAGCAGTTTTCCCTCACAAAAGAGAATATAATCTGATATATAGGGATGGAAAGCAAGCAACCCCAGTCCCTCCCTTGGTCCTTCTACCTATAGGTATGAGGCCAGTGCAGGGAGCACTGGTGCGATTCCGAGACCTCAATGGGACCACCTCTGCCGGTTAAATCCCCAGCATGCTCGTTTGGCCTGGCTAGGCATATGGATGAGTGCGCTGGCTCGTCCCAGGGTGAGTTTGACATCTTATTTGGTGCCTGTGAAGGTGATGAGCTCTCATCCGCAGCATCGGAGAGCAGGCCTGTCCTATATGTTGGGGAAACCACCCCCTCGGGTGTGGTCGCCCAGTCACAGGCAGACGCGCAGATGACGGACAAGCTTTCCCGGGCTGCTGCACGGTGCCCTGCCCTGCCCCAGTGCCCTTCTACCCGGAAGTGCACGAGGAGCTGACGATTTCGTGGGAGGTACCTTTCTCTGCCCGGTCCCGATCTCTCGGCTCCCCTGCTCTCACTACCCTCGATGGCGGGGTGGCCAGGGGCTACTCGGCAATGCCCCCAGTGGATAAGGTGCTCGTGGTGCACCTGTGTCCACGTAGTGCCGCAACCTGGTGCGGGCACCTGGAGCTCCCATACAAGGCCTGTAGGTTCACGTCTTCCCTGACGGCTAGAGCCTATGGTGCCGCCGGACAGGCCACCACCACCCTGCATGCCATGGCTCTCCTGCAGATCCACCAAGCCAAGGCACTGAAAGAACTGCACAAGGGTAGGTTCAGCTCAGTCTCTCGGGTGGACGATGTTCACACTGTTGGTCCAGGAGCGCCACCTGTGGCTGAACCTGGTCGAGATGCGCAAGGCCGACAAGACACGGTTCCTGAAAGCCCCCATCTCCCAGGCCGGCCTATTTGGTGACACCGTCGAGGACCTCGCCCAGTAATTCTTGGCAGTGAAGCAGTAGATGGAGGCCATACAACACACCCTTTCCCGGCATGGCTCAAAATCCCGCCCCCTGTCTGCTCATCTCAAGGGCGTCCCCATGCGGTGGCTGCACCGGCTCCGACATGGCCCGCCAGGGTGTCGGGCCCCTTGCAGGTAGCAGACGCCACCCATTTCACGGCTGGCCGATATGAAGAAGACCTTAAAGTGCCCCTGAGATTGGTGACCCAGGGACTCGAGAAGCCACTGCCCCGGAGATGGTAAGCAGACCACTCTGTCCCCTTGTGGAGGGCCGGGAGGAGACATTTTTGTTCCCTTTGCCTTTTATTTCGCTGCACGCTCCTGTAGCTGTGGTACCCAAATTTTCAACAAAAGAGCAGTTTCCTCAGTCCCTGGGTCACATAACCAGTGGGTTCGGCCGTCGCCATCACCTGGACATCGCCACCCATCTATGGAAGCACGTGATAGAGCCTGTCCATCCAGCCAAAATGAAGAAAGGGTTCTACAGCCCTTACTTCATTGTACCGAAAAAAGGCCAATCTAGGACCTGCGAGTTCTGAACCGGTTCTTACACAGTCTCCCGTTCAGGATGCTGACATTAAGACGCATTCTAACGAGCGTCCAGCATCAAGATTGTTTCGCAGCGGTAGACCTGAAGGACGCGTACTTCCATGCCTCGATTCTACCTCGACACAGACCCTTCCTGCGGTTTGCATTCGAGGGTTATGCGTACCAGTACAAAGTCCTCCCTTTCGGCCTGTCCTTGTCCCCTCGTGTCTTCACGAATGTTGCAGAGGCTGCCCTTGCCCCGTTAAGGTCACTGCGTTCTAAAGGGAAGATGGCGGCGCAAACGCATCGCGACACTCAGTGTTTCTCCAGATTCTGAAAATTAGTGGTTATTTGCTTGTTTATCTCAAGTATTTTCGGTAAAAATAGTTTAGCATACATATCGTGCACCCGACAGGAACTCTTGGACATCGGTTCCTGTAATTCTGACATCGTTATTAGCATTCTTCCAGAGATCGCTAAACTAACGGAACCTCAGAACATCCCCACGCCGACTGGAGCGCTCTTCAGACAGACATGCAAACAACACAGCAGGGGGTCACACGGTGGAATTTGAGTGAGGCTAAAACTCCACATCGACTCACTCTTCCAAGCCTTTTCCTCGCCAATGTTCGCTCGCTGGTGAACAAAAATGGATGAACTGCGGCTGCGGATTACCACACACAGAATGATTATGGACCGCAACATCATGATTTTCACAGAAAATTGGCTTAACAGCGGAATACCCAACAGCGCTATCGAGCTAGTTGGACGCTGCCTCCTCCATGCGGACAGAATAGCTGATGACTGTGGTAAGATCCGAGGTGGGGGTTTGTGCATTTATGTTAACAAAATGTGGTGCACAGACACCACCATCACCGAGAGTCACTGCTCAGCTAACCTTGATTATCTCATAGTTAAGTGTAGACCTTTCTATTTGCCCAGAGAGTTTACATCAACTGTAGTAACAGCAGCCTACATACCACCAGATGCTAATTCTAAGATTGCCATGAAAGAACTGCATTCTGCTATCAGTAAACAGCATACTCTGCACCCTGAGGCAGCCTACATTGTCGCGGGTGACTTCAACCACTCGAATTTAAAGACTGTTCTGCCTAAACTGCCTAGACCAAGTCTATAACAAATATAGCTGATATATACAAAGCTGCTCCCCTCCCCCATCTAGGACACTCAGATCACATCTCTTTGTTTCTACTGCCCAAGTATTTAGCACTCATCAAACATGTGAAATCAACAGTAAGGACAGTCAAAGTGTGGCCAGAGGGAGCTGAATCGGAATTTCAGCAGCATTTTAGAAACACTGACTGGAGAGTGTTCGCAACTCAGGCCACCCACGTCTCCCACACGGACATTGATTCATATGCCTCCTCTGTTCTGGAAGGTATCAACTCAAACATCAACAGTGTTACCACCCTCAAATGGATTACCACTTTCCCTAATCAGAAGCCATGGATGAACAGTGAGGTCAGACTCCTGCTGAAAGCACAAGACATTGCATTCAGATCAGGTGATGCTCAAGCCTATAGCTCATCCAGGGCTAACCTGAATATGGGCATCAAAAAGGCCAAGCACAACCACAAGCTAAGGATTGAGGATCACTTCAAGAACAACTCTGACCTCTGACACATGTGGCAAGGGATCCAGGCCATCACAGACTACAAAGCTACTAACTCCACCCCCCTGTCACCGACACCTCCTTGCCTGATGAGCTGAACCACTTCTATGGCCGCTTCGATAGGGACAACAAGGAAGTGGCCATCAAGGCTGTGGTCTCTGCAGTTCACCAGCACCTCACACTCTCCACCACCGATGTTTGTGTGGCACTGAGCAGGATTAATGCACGCAAGGCTACTGGTCCTGATGGTATCCACGGACGTGTACTCAGAGCCTGTGCTGTGCAGCTGACTGAGGTTTGGACTGACATATTTAATCTGTCACTAGCCCTGGCCCATCTCAAGACCTGCTTACCACCCTCACTGGACCCCTTCCATTTTGCCTACCGTCAGAATAGGAGCACAGAGGATGCCATCTCTATGGCACTTCACTCTGCCCTGTCCCACCTTGACAATAGAAACACCTATGTGAGAATGTTGTTCATTGTCTTTAGTTCAGCATTCAACACCATCATCCCCTCCAAACTGATCACCAAACTCAGTGAACTGTGCGTCAATTCCTCCGTCTGTAACTGGATTCTGGACTTCCTAACCAACAGACCTCAGCCTGTTAGGTTAGATAATCACACCTCCTCAACCATCACCCTGAACACCAGCGTACCACAGGGATGTGTGCTGAGCCCTCTCCTTTACTCCCTCTTCGCCTATGACTGCACACCTGTACATGGCTCTAACACCATTGTCAAGTTTGCAGACGACACTACAGTGCAATCACATTGTCTCATCAGCAACAACGATGAGACGGCCTACAGGGAGGAGGTCCAGCACCTATCATTGTGGTGCACTGACAACAACATGGCTCTCAACACTAAGAAGACCAAAGAGCTCATTGTGGACTTCAGGAAGTCTAAAGCTGGCACACACACACCCATTCTCATCAACGGGACTGAGGTGGAGCGTGTCACCAGCTTCAAGTTTCTGGGTGTCCACATCTCTGAGGACCTCTCTTGGACCCTCAACACCTACATCAAGATGGCTCACCAGCGTCTCTTCTTTTTGAGGAGACTCAAGAAGGTCCACCTGTCTCCTAAGATCCTGGTGAACTTCTACCGCTGCACAATCGAGAGCATCCTCACCAACTGTGTCACAGTTTGGTATAGCAACTACTCTGCCCATGACCGGAAAGCACTGCAGACGGTTCCTCACTCCCCTCCATCGAGGCCATCCAGGGCAAACGATGCTTGCGTAAGGCGCGCAGCATCATCGAAGACTGTTCCCACCCCAACCACAGACTGTTCACCCCACTCCCCTCCGGGAGGCGTTTCAGGTCTCTACACCCAAACCAGCAGGTTCAGAGGAAGCTTCTTTCCTGCGGCTGTAACCCTACTGAACTTAAGCTCTGCATCCCCCCCACACACACTTTGTACTACCCTATCCCACCTATATACACCTATACACCATATTCTACTGCTCTTCATACTATTCATCCTACACATACACTTATTCTTACTGCTCTTATAATGTTACCACACTGCACATAGCTGTACATACTGTACATATCTGTCTATATGGTTCATACAGAAGATCCATATTTACTCTGTTTTTCTTTTTATATATTCTGCTAATACATATTCTGCTATTTTAATGTCACTGCTACTACATTGCACATATCTGTACATGTTGTTCATATTACATAGCCATATTTGTTCTGCTCTTATAAAACTGCAATATATTTCTTGTCCTGCCTTTGCATAACCTGTCTACACTTGAATATCACATTGCAACTTTCTGCATTTTTGCACTTTTGGTTGGATGCAAACTGCATTTCGTTGTCTTTTTACTCGTACTCTACACAATGACAATAAAGTTTAATCTAATCTAAAAAATTCTCAACTCATTCTCAGCTACCTCGACGACTGGCTAATCTTAGCTCACTCTCGGGACATGTTGTGCACACAGGAACCTAGTGCTCACACATCTCAGCTGGCTAGGGCTTCAGGTCAACTGGAAAAAGAGCAAGCTCTTCCCGGTTCAGAGCATCTTTTTATGCAAACTATATGCTAATTATGTCATATAACAAACTAATTATGTAGTATCTAGAACAAACTAAAAGTTAATTTTGTCGTACATACGTACTGTAGCACAAATTTATGTTAATTCTATTGAATATAGAACAAACTATGTATGCCAGGTAGAGAAGACATAATGAACCCCTGCTTCTATGTGGTGAGAATCACCTTGAGAATCATACAGTACAGCTGAAAATGGAAAATTAACAAGTCGTTGAAATACAGTATAGGCTGGCAGTGTGTTTCTGCATGTATACTTAAGAAAAGTGCAGTCATGTGCTGTACTTAGATTATATTTTTATTTATTAATATGTATTTTTGTAATCTAGCCAACATGAGAACTACATGTTGTTACATCAGAGAACCGTGTGTCTTTGAGTGTAAATGTTGACATTATGATGAATGGCTATTCGCTGTAGAATGCAGGAGGGCAGTTTTACTGCTGTTGTTTCAAAACTATAGAGACAGGCCAAATAAGCCAAATAATTAACACTGCTCACACACATTAAAAAAAACTTTTTGCTGATATTTTCCAAACTGTTATTATTCTTAAACCATAGTTATGTGACAGCAATGTTCTTTCCGATGCATGTGTGTACGTACAGTATATGTGTGTGACTTTACTGTATTACAAGTCTCTTGGTCCTTTAATTAAATTAAAAAATGTTTTGTTGGTGGACACAAGCTGTATAAACAACAACAATAATAATAAAATATACATATTATGTTTTATGAATTCTAATGGACAAATTAAGCTAAGGACAGCCCAGATAAAAAAAAAAACACTCAATGAATGCGTTTCTATATCCTGCAATGTAAATCACATTGCACTGCATCTTGGTTAATGAACAGGTGTCTTTGGAGGCTTGTGTGTTATTAATTGCATTGGGATTAAAATCACAAACGCTATGCATTCATGAGCCTATATCACATTTCCCCTTTACCATCAGGTTGAAATACAGCATCCTACTAATGCCACTACTTGCAGAAATGAAAGATAATGGTCAACCATATTCCTATTAGATTACAATGTCAACATGATCCGAATGACTCTCTTCATAGCCTACTCTACTCATATTGTAAAGCATAGGAAATAAAAATAACAAATTATATATCTTTAGTATCTTAACTCTTTCTCAACACAAATAAGTTTGAGTGGAGATCAAATCGGCTTTGTGCATGACTCTATGCATTGCTTTTCAGATTTTTCTTGAGAAAAATACCCTAATAATCTCACATATGTCTCCTCAAGAGTTTCAGAAGCAAGTTAAACATAAATTTTGAGATTTCAAAATAAACTCCAAAATTTATCATAAAATTCTTCCATAACCAAATTATCTGCACTATAGTAACCAAATTCATTTTATAGCTCTGTACTGTAGGTCAACAATAGTGTCTCTTTTGTATGCATTTTTATCTCTCCTTTTTTGTGTGAAGTTGTCCAATTTTACTACTTCGTTGCTATGACGACGTAATGCTGTAAACACTAAAACAACTTTAATGATCCTAATAATACACAATTTTTAACAGAAGATTTAATAGAAGTGCTTTTATAAAATTAATTTATGTTATAAAATAGATTCACGTGTCTGCCTTTAAACCCCCAAAAATTGGCTTTCATGGTAAGTGCCTCAATGTCATCTTGATTTATGCTTTTTTTTTTATAAAAAGGAGGGACAATAGAAAATATGTTTTTGTGGTAATCGACATTATGCAACAAATAATGTTGATTGAGCTTAACTTGTATTGAATTCCTTTATTTTAAGTTTAGGTGAGTGACCTCAAGGGTGCCTAACCCAGTTATACATGTTTTATTTTTAAACAAATGCAATTCCAAGAGAGTAGAATAGTTTCTCTGAAGCTTAGGACAGCGTGGAATGATTAAGTGACCAGATGTTGCCGTGATAAAGGAACAAGTGCCTCTCAACCCCCGAAATACAGACAATTTTGAATTCACTCACTACCTCCTCACTGATTCAGAGTCTGCTCAGCTTCTGCGTCACTGAGCAGGCAAGGGCAAATTGCATCTCAGTGTATTTTATCGGTACATGGCTGTCATTTGCTCTATATCATTGAGCAATGTATCTGTCTGGCCTTTTTAATGTATGCCATATAAACTTGCCCATGTGCTTTCACATGGTCGACTGCATGCTTGAACTGATAATGTATATTTACAACTGGAATGTATATGAGGGTTTCATTTTTTGTTGAGCATAAACTAATCATAATACTAAATCAAACAAAATATTCTCTTATTAAAATAGACAAAATGTTCTCCCCTAAATTATATAAATTCAAGTAGGATTGAAAAACATTTATTCCAAAGCCAAGACCATGTGCAGCATGCACTTTTCTATATGCTACATAAAACAAAAAAACAAACAGCAACATAGTTTTAAAAGAAACATTCAATCTTTATACAAATAATTAAATTAAAGTTCCTTAAATGACTCATTCTTAGGCCCATTTTTTTCATGACATTCCTGCAAAAATAACTCCATGTCATCCCTGAACACAAAATTAAATGTGAAGGGCTCTTTGGAAGCTTCTGATTGTTCAAGAAGATTGTTGAGGGCCTTTTCCTTGTCCTCTTTATCCAATGTAAGGAATAGAGGCTCTTCCACTAGGCCTCTGAGCAGATGTCCGTTGGAATGGAGCCATCTCACAGCTTCTGCCATGTGTCAGAATACTGGGAGCTCCTTCATTAGAGATTGTTAAAGAAAAAATAATTGTTTAATATTTATTATAAATGTAATATTTACAAAGATATATATATATATTCACTGATATATACAGCATGTGTGTTTATATTTGAGACATACCTCACTGCTGCTAAGCATAGAGGACACGGGCTAGAGGACGGGCCACCTTCCCCTTTCACCTGGACCTGTGAAGACAGGCCACCAAGGATGCCGTCGCCCCTTGCGCCGTGGTCCCTGTAGGGGAGTGTGTGCAGCCAACAGACCAAGCTCATGCCTTGGCCATTCCATGGACATTACCCCGCCCTTCACGGAGCCCCGTCTCATCAATATCATAGAACATAACCTTATTATTGGCTTAATTTCATCTGCGCGATTTTTAATTGTTGGTCTATGTACACATACATTGGAAGGATGCTTTCAGACAGTCTCACTTTGGTTGCGCCCTATCTCACTAGTTTTCCACATCTTTAGTCATAAGGGCTGTTTTTTCAGGATGCTGTGTCAAGTTAACATTCCTTAGAATTTAAATACAGGTCGGGGCATTACTTTTTTAACCTGTTATTTTTCATATAATTAATCACACTAAACTACACTAAATAGACAAAAGTATTGGACCACATCTCTTAATCATTGAATTCAGGTGTTTCATTCAGTCCCATTGCCACAGGTGTATAAAATCAAGCTTCTAGCCATGCAGTCTGCCTTTACAAACATTTGTGAAAGAATGGGACATTCTAAAGAGCTCTCTGAATTTGAGTGTGTTACTGTGATAGGTTGCCACCATTGCAACAAGTCAGTTCTTGAAATTTAGGCTCCTTAGTTCCACTGAAGGGAGATGTTAATGCCTCAGCTTAACATTTTGGAAAATTCTATGCTTCCAACTTGTGGAAACAGTTTGGGGAGGGCCCTTTTCTGTTCCAGCATGACTGTGCCCCAGTGCACAAAGTAAGGTCCATAAAGGCATGGTTGGATGAGTTTGGAAGAATTTGACTGGCCCGCACAGAGCCTCAACCCTAGAACGGAGATTGTGAGCCAGGCCCTCTTGTCTGACCTCACAAATGCTCTTCTGGAAGAATGGGCAGAAATTCCAACAGACACTCTCCAAAATCTTGTAGAAAGCCTTCCAAGAAGAGTGGAAGCTGTTATAGCTGCAAAGAGGGGACCAACTTGATATTTTTGCCTATGGATTTAGAATGGGATGTCATAAAAGCTCCTGTAGATGTAATGTGTAGGTGTCCCAATACTTTTGTCCATATAGTGTATATAAATTTAACAAAACTTTTAAGCATACCTAAGACTGAAATTCCATACAAAATAAACTTTTAGTTTGAGCAGTTCAGGCAGAATTATTTGCAGACGTGCAATACTAAGGTTTAGGGGTTTTGAAAAAATATAAAAGAATATTGAATAGAATATTGGAACAATGCTGCCTTGCAAGCATTGTAATGCACAAGGGTAAAGCAAAAAATTAATTGTATACCTGTAGATATGGGTATGATGATGGGTACGGTTGACAGGGGCAATTAGTTTAGAGCTGTTCTCTGTGAAGACACGTGGTGAATGTCATTACCCCTCTCAGGAATATGTCACTCTCTACAGCAGATGCCAGTGTGTATTTGAGAGAGGAAGGTCATCTATAAATACTTCAGTCTCCCATTTGTCACTATGTCCCATCTTTTGACCTCCCTGATTTTTTTAAACATTCTGGACCCTTTGCCAGTCCAAATGACCTGTTTTGTCATTCTTTATTAGCTTACATTATGTTTACAAAATCATTTCATTTGGCCATTGTCAGTTCCTCCTACTCAGGCGCAATGACACCCATTCTGCAGGTCACTGTATTCTATACATTATCTGGGGTCAGTGTAAAATTTGATAGAAGCTCTCTACTGCTTGTGATATTTAAAACCCCCCAGAAAAGAACAGATACAGAGACAGACTGATTGCGCTCCAAGCAAAAAAGACTTTTAAACTCTATGAAGTTACATGAGGGAGGATGAATTAGATATTTGATGAATTAGATAACTCTTTGCTCCCTCTGTCCTTAGCCCTTTGTGACAGTCAATTACATTTTTGCTTACCACAGTGGTGCAGAGCATTAAACAATGACGAGCCCTGTGCAAGGGAGAAAATAGCTTCTTAGGGAGATGATATGGATCTCATTTCGTATTTAGAGGATGGCTGTCTCAATATTAGAGTGGAACACATCTGAATTATCATGGGTGTGTTGTCAGCACCTTTTCCCAGGCAAACGATTCAGTGGTCTTCCAGCCCTGCAGTAGCAATTACAATAGGAGGTTCATTAATGCAGCAGATATGTTTGAGACTTGGACATGAAATACATGTAATCACATTATTCTTTCTGCCATGGTGCTCATATGTATGTATGGGTGTGACTGTGTCTGTATTAAGTGGTCTAATTTTCCTGGAGACTATTCATCTCAATGGCAGTTTTTCAATCTGCAATGCGCCATCAGCATTTTCAGCCAATTCTATTCTACATTTTAAAAAACCCTCCAAAAAAACACCACAAAAGACAAAAGTAGAAAACATCTACTATAATATTGTGAAATATTTGTGCTTATAACTGTTGCTCTCAAAAAGTAAGGGACGGGGCACCATCTGGCAGTGGTAGACACGATCACTCAGGACAGAGCTCCCTCTATGAGGCAGCTTTATGCCCTGAACTGGCATTTGTTTGTGAGGTGGTGTTATTCCCGAGTCGAAGATCTCCATAGATGTGCCGTCGGGTCAGTGCTTTCCGTCCTGCAGGAGAGGTTGGAGGGGCAGCTGTCCCCCTCCACCTTGCAGGTATATGTGGCCACCATAGCGGCCCACCATGATTTGGTGGACGGTAAGTCTGTAGGTAAGCATGACCTGATCATCAGGTTCCTCCTAGGCCATGCCTATTCCCCTCATGGGATCTCTCCATGGTCCTCCTGGGCCATCGGAAAGCCCCTTTTGAGCTACTAGAGTCAGTCAAGCTGAAATCCCTCGCTCACCTCCATCAAGAGGGCTGGGGACCCGCAAGCGTTCTCTGTCAGCGACACTTGCCTGGAGTTTGGTCTGAAAGATTCTCACATGTTCCTGAGACAAGGCTATGTGCCCAAGGTTCCCACGACCCCCTCCAGGGATCAGGTGGTGAGCCTGCAAGCTCTGCCCCGGTAGGAGGCAGACCCAGCCCTGCAATTGCTGTGTCAGGTGCGTGCTTTACACATCTACTTGGATTGCACGCAGAGCTTTAGACGCTCTGAGCAGCTCTTTGTCTTCTTTGGTGGACAGCGGTTAGAGAATGCTGTCTCCAAACAGAGGCTTGCCCACTGGATCATGGATGCCATGCACCCCTTTGGTAATACAAGCACAATCTACAAGGAGTGTGGCATCCTCGTGGGCTCTGGCCAATGGTACCTCTCTAGCAGACATCTGCAGAGTAGTGGGCTGGGCAAAACCCAATACCTTTTGTGACATTTTGCAATCTCTGGGTTGAGCCGGTTTTGTCCCGTGTTTTGTCAGGAATGAACAGGTAGAGTTTGGTAATATGGACCAGCTGGCCATAATACGGAACAGCTGGCCTGGTGTATCGCTTGCGTATAGCGCCTTTCCCCTCCCTTGAGGCGAAAATGTGCGCTTTTATCCCCAGTCATGTTCACAAAGTCGTGGACCATGGATGTCCTTCCTCCTATGGCTCACGAATTTGGTGGAGGAATTCGCAGTCAGATCCAGATGCTGGTCACTCCGGTAACCCCCTGTGAGTTATTTTCATATATTTCTCACCGTCGGCAGACCCGCATCTCCCTTGGGCAGAACTCTCTCTGCCCCTAGCCGCTGCATTTGTAGAGCTCCTCCCCTTCAAGGTAGGACCTACCACCACGCCTTTTCCATGTGCAACTGATGAGCCCACATGACGTATTGCCATATATTAACCTCCCCTTCGGGCAGGATGTGGCGTCCACGGGGTCTTTCCCCCTGAAAGAATAGGAAAGGAGAAGAACACCTTCCCCAGCGTGTATAATAGCATTATATGGCCCCAGCCGAATCTAATACTCTTGTGGAGAGAAAAACATAGAGAGAAATGGCCACGGCTGGTGCGGCCTGCTCCCATGCTATTTACGTTGCTTACCCCCCTCAGGGGTGTGGGGAACTACATGACATCTTATGGGGCGTTGGGTGATGCACCTATTAATATGCATGCAGCAGCTTACTCGCACCTGCATCAGTAGTCCACATAACACGGTTCAGCTGTTGTGGCGTTTTTCTATAGAGACCCCTAGTGTCACTACATAGACACAACGTTGAGTGAGTGACAGAAGGGGAACATCTCGGTTACTGTCGTAACCTCAGTTCCATGATGGAGAAAATGAGACATTGTGTCCCTCTTGCCACAATGCTGTACCAGCTGCTGAAATGGCCGGTCTCAGCTCCTCAGATCAAAACCTGAATGAGAGTGGGCATTCCAGCTCCTTTTATATCCGTATGTCCGGGGGAGTGGCATGCAAATTCCACTCACCAATTCTCATTGGCCTTTTCTCAAAGACTGAGGTGTTTTGGGGTCTCAAGTGCAACCCCTAGTGTCAGTACATCGACACAACAACAGGGATGTTGAGTTACACTTCATGCCACTCTTGAATGAGTCAGTGCCACCCCAGTCAGAAGAACCAATGTTCAACAAGATTCAACTATTTTACAATAAAATACTGTTTTCAGTGGTGTATGGAGGAAATAGATATTTAAGAGGCTAACTTTATTTCAGATCATGAAGTATAAACTACACCATATGAAGCATTTGACAGTAAAGAAATAGTTTCATTTTAAATGAACAATGAGGAAGGGATGTTTGCAAGGTATAACTATAATATGGTTGTTTTTTTCACTCATTAACATTTTATCATGAGTTGTCTATCAGGCATGCAATATATCAACACTCAATGATGGATGTAGAAATACTACTGTAAAATTTACTGTGAAAGTCATGCAACTATTAGCCTGGAATTTAATGTAAACTCTACATGTAAACGCGCTAACTTCTCTGCGCTAATGTAAACAAAGACGTGCCAAAGTGCACGCCAGATTCAAATGGGTGAAGAGGAAGATTTCAGTGAATTAACACTCATGTTGGTCTGTTCTGGACACAATGCAATCCAATGGCTTTAGTAAACTTGAAAAGTAGCACAGTGAACTCTTTTTACGTTTGTCATGTGTACACAGTACTATCCAATGATTCCTAGTGTTGATTGGATTGCTAGTTGAAATTAGTGTTAGAAAACTCCATACACAAACAATAGTTTCAAGTGACATTGTTTATTGAAGCACACATATTATCATGCAAAGGTATAAAAAACAACAAACAAAATGCAGCTGACTATATGAAGGTAGCAATCCGTCTCCTCTCTGCTCTTACTCTCCCTTTGTTTTCCATCTCTTTCAAATCTAAGCGCATCTTGTTTTGGTGAATTTTTCCATAACAAAACAGGAACATCAACACAAAATCTTATATTATATAATGTTCATGCTTTTGTTTCCCTGGTGGAAATCAACACTTGGAATATAATTGGAACGGATATAGTTCCACAACCTACTGATTTTAGTTTAGGTACTAATTCCACAATTGTGTGGAAAAACACCAAATGTGAACAATATAATTGGTCCCTTTCTACTCTGGCTTATTAAAAATGTTATTCAAAGTCACTGTTCTTATGCAACATACTCTGGTACTCTGACAGTTTGACACTCTGGACTTCCCAGTTTAGCCATCAGCTGCAATGTCATTGACTGGCTGAACTCAGTGAGGAGTTCTTTAATGGCTGCTGTTCCATAGGGACCTCTTTTCCTGTGATTAACAGCTCTGGTTGTGTCTGCAAAAAGCCAATCCATCTGTCCTCACACTCTTAATCTCTCTTTGGAAGCTCAACCCCATGCCAGTCTGAATTATTATCACCCAGTGGCTTTGATGGGTCTCCACTCTCTCTGTCTCTCTCCATCTTTTTTCTTGTGTTGAGGGCAAAAACACATATGATGCTTATTGTAGCTGATCAATATATTTACACTCTTTGGTCAGTGAAGTGCATTTGGAAAGGCTTGAAGTGTTTGCTACTAACATGCTGGCAGCAGTTTGCTCTTGAGAGCACAGCAGAAAATAATATATTCCATTGCTGAGTTATGCTGGGGGGGGGGTATTAAAAACTTTATTTCACATTAACTGCATCAAGGATGCACTCTGCAGCATTCAATAGCAATTTTGTGAGGTGAACCTGAAATATCTCAAGGATTTCTCAAATAATTAGACAGCTGCACACCGGCCCTTATATGAACGTGCTATGCTAGGCATCATTCGATCTACCTTGAAAAACAAGCTGATGCTGAAAAAGGTTTATGCTGTTAGTTTGGGATGGAAGTCCCCATTTTATATAATTGACTGGTATTATTATTATGTGGTATTAAGTACACCTGTGCTTCTCTCCCAAGCTTCTATATGGGTATGAGTGAATTATTTATCCAACTGATTCATGAGTAATGCAATATAAATTACCTGTGCACCATGAATGGAAAGTTGTGCTTCAAAAAAGTGTTTTCTTTTTGACAATATTTGGACCTCTTGCCTTCATGAGTATTTCAAAATGACAACAAATATAGAGAGTAATTGCCTTGGGAAAACTCATGGCAAAGTTATTATTTTTTCTTTGCTCAGAGCCAAAAATAAGTTTGAAATTGCTGAGTAACAGTATACTGTTTGCGAACATTCAGACACCGACCATGCTGCTTCGGGATGCATTTAGAAGTACATTTAAATGCACAAGACTACATGTAAAACAATAACTAATGTGGCATAAAAATGTGTTATCAATGACTTCATGCCTCATTCTATGAGTAGAATTCACATGAGATCAGTAAAATAAGCTGTTTAAACCACTCGATGATGATTAAAAGTTATTTATGATTTAAAGTAATTTACTGTATATGCACTTGATCTGTGGTTCCCAACCTTTTTTGGGTACTGTACTCCCAAAACACTTTCACCTGCCTGAAGTACCCCCTTATGTATGTGTGACCGGTGTGATTCCTAGATTAGGTGTAAATTTGACTAAATTAGGTTTAGTATCAATATTATTTGTTCCGTGATAAATTTATTATCATTTATCTGTGAATAATGATAATTTATTACTATAATAATACTTGTACATTTATATTCAAGAATCCAGCCCAGTTATACAAAAACAAAGATCAAATTTTATACACATAGTAGCAGCCTACTCTCAATATGACCCATATGTATAGACTTATGTACGACACATGTGGACTCACCAATCAATGACAAACTTGACCCTGTCTCTCACTTATAAGCTTTGTCAATCTCGGGGACAGTGTGACAATAGCAGTTATCAGGCTTTTCTCTAAGTTGTGTCTGTTCCTGTGCTTGGTCTTGATTATCGTCATAGATGAAGATGTCACTTCACATAAATATGTAGATCCAAATGGCAACAGTTCTTTCAGTGCATGTTTCTCCAAATCAGGATATTCCTTCTCCACATCACACCAGAACTGTGACAGTGTTGTCTCTTAGTGCCTCATCTTCAAGCTACGGTATGAATACACATCCAGTAGATTTTCCTGCAGTCTGGTAGGAATATTGTTGATTGTACTTTCAGTCCTGAAAGGATTACACACCCAGTCAAGTTTGGCAGACTTGTTTTCAATGTCAGGGAAGTAGAAGTTGAATGCACTGTTGAGTTTGGATAAATGTGTGCTTACTAGTTGCACCATAGGAGCTCTGTCAACATCACCTGTAGAAAGGTAGGTCTCAAGCTGCTGGAAACAACTTCTGTCCCCATCTTCACATTTCCACTCCCAGAGTTTGATCTTCTTCATGAATCCACACACTTAGTCATACATGTTTAGAATCTGTGTGTCTTTACCTTGCGGATTTAGATTCAGGTTGTTCAGCTTGCTTGTCCTCGAACACAGCCACAAAGGGGGTATGAGTGCTCTGACAGAAAAGCACTTACTTCGTCGCTCAGCTCAAAAAGCCTATGTACTGTAGTGTTTTCTCTTTCGATAGCCAATGTGTGTCGGTGTGAATCAGTAGCTGCTGGTGCTCAGTCCCACTGTCATGACAGAGCCTTTCAAACAATCTGTGCTTCAGAGGCCTGGACTCAGTAAAGTTAATAACTTTCAATGCGTCATTCAAAATATCATGTAACTCAGGACAAATTCTCTTGCTGGCCAGTGCCTCCCTGTGAATGATACAGTGATTCCACTCAACATCGGGGTTGACCGTCTTTATTTGGGCAAGTAACCCTTTCACCATTGATGCCGACACCATTCATGCACACATGATTACAGGATTTCCAATACAGATTGTGCTCTGAGAAAGGTGTCAATAACATGAAACATGTCCTCACCCATAGTGCTCCCTGTTAGATTCTTGCAGAACAGTTTGTGCTCATTAATTTCTGAAATGTCTCTGTATTGCACAAACGCAATCAACTAGTCTTCCCCGCTGACATCGGTCGATTCATCCAACTGCAGAGCAAATGAACCAGAATGTTTTAACTTTCCACCATTTGATCAACAATATCAATGCCCATGTCATCGATCCTTTGGCACGCTGTGTTATTTGACAGTCTTACAGTCTTCAGTGCATCAGCTGCTTTCTTATCAATCATTGTTTCTTTGAGAATTACAGCAGCAGGCAAAATGATTTGCTCAGCTATAGTAAACAGCTTTTTGGACTTAGCCACAAGTAGCAACACAGCATATGAGGCTTCCAATGCTTTGGTTGATACTGCAGATGCTTCCTTTAATTTCACCGTAGGTGTAGATGTGAAATTGAAGAGGACATACTGTTCATAAAATTGATGGTACTTTGGCTCGTCAACTTTCTTTTCTCCACGTGTTCACTTGACCTGCCGCTAGCTTTGCTGCTGCTTGAAACAGTGCATTTTTTCAGCCATTGATCCATAGCTAGAGTCTTTCTTCTTCTCAAAGCTAGCTCCCAGTTACCTGAAATCGTGAGTGACCACAGAGGAGTGAGCGAGGGTCATCTTGTGGGAAGTGGCCAGGGTGAATAAAAAATACACATGGAAACTAAAGTAAAAAATGGTCCTATAAATACAAAATAAACTAGAGATTTCATACCAGTGACCTCAGTAAATGTTTTCCTGTCTAATGAGATTGAAATAACTTGAACATATGAATTGTTCGGAAATATTTTTCCCAATATGTTTTATTTTTTTGCAAATTTTTGAAAATATTCCCTCGTACCCCCTGGGGACTGCCCCCGGTTGGGAAACACTGCACTAGATAATGTGTAATGTTGTCATGTTTACATTCTGCATTCATGGCGCTAATGTGCTAACATGCTATACGCAGCCATACTAAGCGCAAGTTACACTCTATGATTTTTATTTAATGACACTGATACTTTAAAGATGGATGTATAAAAGAGTGTTAATGTTCATATTTCAGACAAAAGAATGATCATTAGAGACATACCATATTTCTTATATGAATGTGTGAATGGCTTTCAGCTGCAGATGGCGCATAACTAAAGTAGATTGATGGTAGAGAGATTCATTTAGATTGATAAACCCAGAAAAAAGAAATGGATCATTTTAAATGCAACGAAGATACCCACCAAATCAATGCTTGTAAAACCAACGCTACTCTACCGAAAACAGAACAGCAGAAATCCATGTCCGTGCAGCACACACCTGTGCGCTTGCTATAACTAAAGCCACTGCAGCACACCAGGGTCCAGGGTCGGTTGCACCAGCTATACATATGTTACAATTTAGCCTAGTTGTGGTGTAAATGGGCACAAAGTCACAACTTACACACTACTAAATATTTGAGCATTGCACCATTAAACTTTTTTAAGAAGAACCTAACCCTACGTATTAACTAAATATTTACGGAAGCCTCCGACCTGGAGTAATGGTTGAAATAAAAAAGCAGACTCATTTAATGACATCACTGAGCTCATGTTTTGCATAATAGTCATCAATCATTTTTACATGTATAATGATGTTGACATTTAGACTTGTTTACATTTACAAATAAGATAATAAAATGAATAAATGTATTTTTCCAGCCTGCTGTATTGCTATTTATTTATCACCCCTTATTTATTTTAGATACAGTTCCTATATATTGTTATTTACACAGGGCAAATATTTATATAATATATTAATAATATTTATTTCTCTACTTTTACATTTATGCATTTGGCAGATGCTTTTATCCAAAGCAACTTACAGTGCACTTATTACAGGGACAACCCCCCCGGAGCAACCTGGAGTTAAGTGCCTTGCTCAAGGACACAATGGTGGTGGCTGTGGGGATCGAACCAGCAACCTTCTGATTAACAGTTATGTGCTTTATCCCACTAAGCCACCACCACTCTCTGGTCTACTTTTATTACGTATCGTATTTTAATGGGGATATAATTTATTACAGCTGACAGTTACACGTGCAGACAAGGTTTGAACATCAACTGTAGAGAGGAAAACTGAAATTCTCAGCTTTTTAACACGTCTGTGTACAAATTTGAAGATTATTTATTTGATAAATACAGGTAAACGTCATATTATGCGACTACACTTTATGTATATTACAATACTACATTGTTTACAGAGAGCTTACGACCTACTAGTTAAGTCTTGCCTTACAAACAGGAGGTGCAGCCAAATTAAGCACTAACTATTACAAACTAACTATTAGTAAGCCCTTAGTGTGAACTTTACATCCTAACTTATGTGAGAACTTACGCACAGCTGGTGCAACCCTACCCAGGTGTCAGCACGCAAATCAGAATTGAGGTAGGTGATGAAAACATGATGAAAATGAAGTAAGATTCTAAATAATACAGATGATCTTATTTTGACAAACATTATTGGCTCTGTTAGATTAGGACATTAGAAAATTATTTGGATGAAGCAGGGACAGGGAAGCAGAGAGGAGAGATGAGTTTGAGGGAGGTATGACTTGATAGACTATATCCTCAGCATCAGATGAAGAAGCATCAAGCCTCAGGAAAACCTCTGTCAAATCTATGGAATTGCAGAAAAAATTCTGTAGTACTGTCTTTGGTTGTGTATAATAACAATGAATGTAATTAATAATTACATTTTCTAGTGCTAGTTTAGGCCACTAAATAAACAGTTGGCAGTAACTTTGGCTGCTCTGTGCTAATTACCTAGTGATTAAAAAGGACTATAGTTCGGCTTGTTTTGAGTTGTAAGTAATTTAATGAGTTTCAAACTTCCATTAAAACTTACACCAATTATGTCAGCTAGCTAGTAATTAATTTATAGAAACAACTCTTCTGCATTTATGAAGTTAGAGATAGATCAGCTAGTATCGCAAACTAGCAACCAAACTACCAACTTTGCCTAGCGACCAATTCTACTCATTCGGAGACCTTTTTGTCTAAAGCCGTTTCGTCTGAGGCTGTTTTGCCTGACGTTGGATAATGCAATTCCATAGACGTACTTGACATAGGTTTTCCTGATGTGTAATGTGTGATATAGAAGAATGCAAATGTGAAAGAATATTTTCTCTGGTTTTGTTATTTGCTTATACAGTGCATGGATTTTATTTCGTAAAACATGTTGAGAATGTTCATGTACAGTGTGTTGAAGATACTTCAATAAAGATTTTCTTAAAGATTCATATCTCTACATGTTTACCTTTCCCAGTACTTGTTGCAGTGTAGGAATTGTGGGTTAAGCAAGGGAAGTTTGTATAGTGCATTGTATTGCACACTTCTTGCACACTTCTTGCATGCAGCAGGCTTAAAAGAAAGAAAAAATGGGGAACCTGTGCCCCAGTAGAGCTTTATGTCTAGCAATGCCCCTGGTTCTAAGGCAACGATTTACGTCTATAACATTTCCATGACATAACACTCACCCGTATAGTGTGTTTTGGGCCCAGCATTTAATAAAGATTATTAAAAATTGTTGATGCTTGCCTAGTCTCAAAGCCCACGATACGTGCCTGGTTTGCACCGGTTTGCTAATATCTCTGCAAGGTGTGTTCCTCTTGACTGACTGCTGCTGCTGCTTGTTTTATGGCAGATCGCAGACACATTGCATTACGCACCACTTCCACTTAGACTCTCTACTCTACCAACCTACATAAAATCACCCTTATTTCTTATACTCCTATAGAGGCTGAGGCTTCGTCTGGTGTTGCGTGATCAGCTCCTCTGTTCCCACACTCAGCCCCCATGGAGGGGTAAAATAAATGAGAGAAATCTTTTTTTTTTACCTGCATACTTATACGATTGTGCAAACCTGTACTTCCCAAATATTGTAACAATAATGGAGTTATGTTTCTAACTGGATTTAGTAAATTTTTAATTTTACACTGCTCACCCTTATTTAATAGTTCATCCTTCCACTCATTACTTTCAACAGTACATTTCCTACAGTGCATTATAACATGTTTCATTAACACCACATACCTCACATAGACCCGATGGATTTTTGCCTACTAAGTGCATTGTACTGTTCAACCTTGTATGCCCCAATCTTAATTTTGTAATTATGTTCTCCTCAAATCTGCTCCCACCTGATACTCTTCCCTTACCCACTTCTGACTGTATAAGATACAAATGTCTTCCTTTTGTGTCAGTGTCCCAATACTGTTGCCATAATTTCAGAATACACTTTTTGTTTATTGACTTTATTTCTTACCTACTAAAATTAATCTTTTTCTCTCTATGGCCTTTTTGCTAAAACATCTGCCTCTTCATTACCTCTCAACCAAATATGAGTCAGAACCCACAAAAACTGTACCTTTATACTATTTTGCTTAAGTGAATATAATTCTTGAATAATCTCTATCATGTCTTGTTTCTGACTTCTGCTCATTCAGATTTATAAGAGCTGAACTAGAATGTAAGCATGTTATTGCCCTGGGAATTTTAACTTCAATAATCCACTTTATTGCCATAATTGTTGCAAACATCTCTCCAGTATACACTGAGAGGTAATCTGAAATCCTGCTGTTCTTATACACTTTTAACTTTGTTTTTAGATCTTTCGAGGCATTTGTATAAATGTGCATATAATCTCCATATCTTGACAAACATACTCTCCCTTGCATCATATACCTCAGCTTCATATGGACTTTCCTTTTGCCTTCTTTCTAATAAATTTAGATCAACGTCTGATTGGGGCATAACCCACAATGTCACTGGAGATAAAGAAATTACTGGAGCATATATACATTCTTCCAGTCTCATACCTTTTTCCTGCACTCTTTCTTCTCATATTCCCAACTAGGCATCAATACCTTTTTTGTAGGGTGAATCGCACTCCATTTATTTAGACACCATTTATTGTTGTTTTCTTATCTGCAAAGGCATTTCACCCATCTCTACTTGAAAAGCTGAAACTGGAGGTCAAATATGCTCCAGAACAAATTCTTAGGGCTTGTGACTGAATTCTATCTAATTTAATTAAATTAGATTTATTTGGGGCGGCACGGTGGTGCAGCGGTTAGCACTGTCACCTCACAGCAAGAAGGTCGTGGGTTCAAACCCCGGTTGCCCCGGCCTTTCTGTGTGGAGTTTGCATGTTCTCCCCGTGTCTGCGTGGGTTCTCTCTGGGTGCTCCGGCTTCCTCCCACCATCCAAAGACATGCAGGCTAGGTTAATTGATGTCTCCAAAAAATTGCCCTAGGTGTGGATGTGAGTGTGAATGGTTGTCTGTATATGTGTGGCCCTGCGATGGACTGGCGACCTGTCCAGGGTGTACCCCGCCTTTTGCCCAATGTTAGCTGGGATAGGCTCCAGCCCCCTGCGACCCTGTACACAGGATAAGCGGTTGATGATGGATGGATGGATGGATAGATTTATTTGCAGAAATATATTCTATGCAACCATAATCCAATATGGATCTTATCATGGATGTATATATGGTTTTTAAAGCCTACATATCTGCTCCCCATTCTTGTCCTGAAATACACCTCATTACATTCACTACTTACTTACATAGTAGCATCTTTTCTATATGCTCTCTCCAGGTTAATCCACTATCAAACCATACTCCTAGAAATCTTATTATATTTACACATTCCACTTCTTGTTTGTATAATTTTACTTTATCTTCCACCTTCCTCTTCATATTTGTTTAAAGCATTTTTTTGTCTTTCCCCCTGACCACTTTTCTACTTCATTTAATGCCCATTGCATTTTCTTTATATTCTGTATTCTTTCCTTTAAAGCAGAGAGCCCCATCATCAGCAAACAATGATTTCCCCTTACTAGTATGTATCCTTGAGAAAACATAATTAATCATGATGATAAATAAAAGTGGACTTATTACACTGCCCTGGGGAATTCCATTATCAATCACTCCACTAGAGGATATAGCCCCGCCAACCTTCACCCTAATTCTACTCACGATGAAAAACTCTTTAACCGAGTTATACATTCCTCCTTTTACATGAATTTTTCCTAGCTTTATTAATAATCCCTCCTTCCACAACATATTATTAGCCTTTTCTCTATCGAAGAAAACAGCAATGACACATTCCTTATTTATAAATGTCTTCCTTATATCAGCTTCAAAAGATACTACTGGATCCAAAGTCCCTCTTCCACACCTAAACCCACTTTGATAAGGTGGAAGCCTGATCAGTGGAAGCCTGGGTAAAGGTTTCTGCCCCCTCAATGTTCAAGCTAAATCTACATTCTTGAGTTAAAACACAGCTTGATGGAGCACAAATCCGAAGGCAGGGATCTCAAGATCAAATTTAGTTTAACTTGACAACACGACATAAAAATGGTATATGACGCAATGCAACATAGATGCTCCAAATGTGTCCGTCTGATGCAGATGTACATTGACACATCATTAGACAAGCCCTTATAATAAATCTCGGACTGACTGACGAATTCAATTGCAAAATGTATTGCTGTGAAATTTAGGCCAATATGTGCAATAATATGGAAATAAATATATTGCATTCTACAGTTAAGCCACATTTAATAATGTATATCTTTTAATGCTTAACTTGTGTGCCTAAATCATGTAATGCATTTTAATTCTGTTTTTTGTTTTTTTAAATAATAAATATAATATATTATATAGATTTAATCATTGTATATTGAATTATTGTTCTTTGAGGGAATTTCTTGGCAAATATTTAAGTGATTAATTGATCTCAATTAATAAGCGTTTTGAATGCACAGTTATTGTAATATTTACATTTTCTAATAGCTAAAATTTCCCTCACTTCACCCTGCAAATGTATTTTAACAAAGTGTTCATAAATAAACATTATCTTGAAAAAAGTTTTTGTATTTTAAGGCACAGTGTAATTTCAACACATTTCTTTTAAAATAAAAAAGAAATTTCAATGCAATTTTGGCCCCATTTTAAATTATTTAATTTTGCCATTTCATTCCCTACAAGTAACCATAAAGATATGCATAACATTTGTTGAACTTATTTTATTAACATAAAAAAAACACAGAGGTAACAGGGTGGACAGAGGGGAAACGGGGTGGACAGGACATCACACCACTGAACAACAATATATGTCATGAAAGAAAATCAACTCATCCACTGTAGAACATGATGACAGACACACACACACACACACACACACACACACACACACACACACACACACACACACACACACACACACCACACACACACACACACACACACACACACATTGTAATGGCAAAATCATCTAAGATAATTGAATTCCAGTTTCTACCTAATCAACAAAACATTCAATCGTAAACTTTCTTTTAATCTTGAGGGCCCTTGCTGTGGGGCATTTCTTGGCTCTGGGGGACTGTCTGGACTTGAGGGAGGAGGGGTCATTTGGGGCTTTTCCACTGAACGGTACAGCTCGACTCGGCTCTGCTCGTTTTTTGGAGTTTTCCACTGTGGATAGTACCTGGTACTTTTTTTAGTACCACCTTGGTCGAGGTTTCAAATGAGCTGAGCCGATACTAAATGTGACATCAAAATCCTGCAGATCACTGATTGGTCAGAGAGAATCGTCACTACCAGCATCATTGGATTTGTGACACAGGACATCAATCCCCTAGTTTTAAAGTTAGCAACAGCGATTGCAGTATAATTTCTTCACGAGACTTTCGAATTGTAAAAAGAAACGGCTGTGCGCAAAACCACAGCGTAGTCAATAAATGAAGTGCAGACGTTCCTCTCGTTTGCAACGAACGAAACGAAAAAGTCTTTCAGGAAGTGTCTCAACTGTTGGCTTTACATGGCTACCACCGGACCTACCAACAGTGTAGGGAAAAGAAAAAAAAAACTTAAATGACTACAGAACCATCATGGACCACAACAGCCAGAGTGGTTCAAACAGAAGACAGTGGAAGTTGTTTGACCACATGGACGCTATCTATGGCAATAGACAGGTGAGCAATGCTAGGGAGAGTGCTCTCCTTCCCGCCCACGTTACAGAAACCGTTTACACTGGTGCCAAAACCCGGGAACGGGGTTCGACTCACAGGTAAGGGTTTTTAATTCCAAATTATTTACACACAGAGGGGTAGAAGATAAACGTAGACCACTAAACGTACAGACTTTTACACATAACAAATTAATGTCTCTCTCTATGTTGCCAACACTGGACTGGCGTAATTCTCTCTCTCTTGGAGGTAGTGAAGCTCTCTTTTTATGCCGATCTCCCCGTGCTCACTGAAATTAGAGACAGGTGTTAGACATAATTTAGCTCAGGTGCAAGCGCCCTTACCGCTTTCCCTCTCCAGACGGATGCTTGACCACGCCCCCGCTGCCACAACCACATCAGTGACTCATTCTAAAACATTGAAAAAAGGGTGAATTAAGGAGTGATAGTTACTATGCTTCTTGTAAATATTCTACTTCCTGAGAGTCATGTGATTAGAGGAACAGTCAAGGGGCATGTTCAGAAGGACTGTCCATCAGAGTAACAGTGGGGACATTCAATTCATGGATACAACATATTTTAAAGACTTTAAGCATTAAAAATGTATTAATAACAAAAAAAAATCTGTTTTGGTGAATATATAACAATATTGAAAAATTTGGATTTTGTTTATTTTTATTACTTATATTTGTGACTAAAGTTATGCAAGCTTACTTGGGGACATGGCAGTTTAGCCTACTTGCAATAAAATCAGAGTAATTATTTTTAATTGATTAATCCTGGGTACATATTATTGTGTTCTATGGTAGAAGGAATTAACTATGAAAGATGTGCATTTAGAAACAAGTTTTAGCCCATTTCAACACAAAATATACCACATTATGTCATGGGGACTCAAATGGCACCGAATGCTAGCAATGACCCCCCTAGAATTATTGTATATCAATATTACTAATCTAGTAGCATCTTTCCAGCTAAACTGAATGCACAAAGCACTAGTTCACCCCAAAATGAAAATTCTGTGGCCATTTACTCACCATTGTGTTGTTCCAAACCTGTATGACTTTCTTTTTTCAATGCAACACAAAAAGAGATGTTAGGCAGTGATTCTCAGACCTCAATAGTGGCAGGAGCGGAAGTGGTAACTATGGTAACACCACAGTTTTTTTTGTTAGAGCTCTAATCTTTTCCTTGTCTCATCACTCTTATCTTCACAGGGTGAGTAAAAGGTTGAACTCTCCCATTAAAAAATGTCCTAAAAGCTCCTTTGTAAAGTCTCTTGTTATCCACCTGTATGTACAGTTACTGAGGTTTTATAATGGCAAAGTTTTGAAAAATCTTATAGCATTTATCGAAACAGAAATAACCAGAACTGCATTTTAATATCTTTGCCTATTCATTTAGAAGAGAATATAGGTGATAGTAATTGTGAGAATCCCATTTATATGCCAAACTATAGTACTGTTCTGGATTCACTGAATGATTTAATGGCTCTGCAGTGTTTAGATTTAAATTAGATCCCTTTTTAAAATGCTTTCCCCTTGAGAGCCACAACAAGGTCCAGGTGAAGATGTTGAGAACCATAACAGCATTTTATAATTGCTTTTTTGCATGCTGCATAACAACACCTATCAATGTCCAAAAGCAATGTATTGCAAAATTGCATTTTGAAAACATAACTTTGCGTATTGATTCACTAAGAAGTGTCAGACACAACAATTAGCATGGTGTGCCTACAGGCTGATGGATTATGATTTATACATCCCTAACCTCTAAAACACTATCAGAGTTTCCCTTTTATTTATCGTGCCAAAGCATGCTAGGATTACAATGAGCAGATAATTTCTTATCAATGGAGTTTGGTACGCATTAAACTTTTTTTCATCATGAACAATTCTCCCTCAGAATACAGATACCACGCAGTTCCTTGCTATGCTGTTGCATTTACATAAGCAGCGGTTTGATAAATGACTATGCAGTGCCCTGGTGACCCAGTCGAATATACAGGAGAGTGCTACATGTATAGATCTATAATCCCAAGAGATGAGGTACCCTCACGGAGCTGGAAAATAAATTAAAGTAAAATTGTCCCCCATAACCAATGAGATAATTTTTAAATTAAATTTTATTTATTTCATTTAGACACAAGTTGATCTTTTTTTTTCTTCTGAGGTGAATCATAACACTTCAAACTTTGATTTGAATAAAAAAAAAGAAAAAATACATGCATACAATGCATACCCCTTTGAAAATTCATGAAGTGGGTTTGTAAACATTCCAGTTGGTCTGGGAGATGTCATCTGACATGTGCCTTTTATATCATATGTGAGGAACCACCTTTTAAACATTTATGGCCTTAGCTCCATGCTTGGAATTCTGGCCAATTAGACAGAAAAATACATGGCAGCATCTCCATGCATCGAAGATTTCCACACACATGGTATCTATGAGTTAAAATAGTGTACAATCATAAGATTGAATCCAGTTCTGTGGAGCATGTTAAAATAATAATGCATAAAGATGACGTCATTAATCAATTAGCTGGACCAGGTGGTTTACTGGTTGCTGCCATGACTAGCTTGCCTTTCCCCTCTAACATTCAGCAAGATCTTTTGTAAAACACTGTTTGGTTGTAGATATCATTATTAACTGTTATAAGATCTGTCTCATTTTTAACAATTGTTGTTTTTGTTTTTTTTACCCGCCTTAAGAGCTTAAACTATAACTGCTCATTTCAGTCTACTACAGTTTCTGAGTTTCTTTTACAGAGTTATTTATTTTAGATATTTGATAAGCCAATAAACATCTAAATCAGGGTAATTACAGGGTCTGGTCCAAAACTCTGGAGTTGGCATTTTTTAAGCATCATAGGTGTGCTCCCAATGCAGAGGCTGTTCCAAAGTCTGTAAGATGCCTAACATTGGCCAAAATTCAAAGGTATTATCATACTTGTTCTTCCCTGGGTATGCGATTCACTAATGTACTGTGATGAGCTCAGTGGAAAAAATGAACCAAGATTGTGGACGAAGCAATAGAATTGAATATGATAGAAAATAAACAATTTTACTCAAAATGTATTTTTGTTATGTGTATTTATGCTCATTAGAATATTACACCGTTCCTCTTGCATCACTGGCATTGAAAGATGCTGCGAATTGTGAGTTGAGTCTCCTGTGCGCAGGGGCGGTTCAAGACCATTTTGACGTGGGGTGGGGGCAGGTGTGCTTGAGGGGGGCAACTTTATTATACCTTAAATTACCTCTGTACACACATATATCATAATTTTATGTTTTAATATTTGCGGACATGCATTTTTTTTTTAAGACAACCAAAAATGCATCCAAATTTGATATTTTTTTATTATTTTAATTTTAAAATATATAAACAAACAGGCTCATGCCAAATGTTTCAATTAGTCAATACATCCTAATGTTCTGGTTTTATCCACAAACTTTAAGCCACGTTGTCATTCTGTTCTTTAGAATGCTGTAAAATTCTTGGGTAAAATTAATGAAAAGCTACATTAATGTTTTAGGTTAGAATTTAAACACTAGGCTATGATCAGCACATACAGATCTTGTAAATGATCACCATTTCCATTAAGATTCTTTTAAGAGTTTTTGAGCACATTTTTTAATTCACTAGTAAATTTTAAATGGTTCAGTGTACCAGGTGCATTTTTAAATGTACATGTATCTATCTCAATTAATATGAGTTAAAAAGGTTGCATGCATCGTATTTATGAGTGACCAAAAAAAAAAAAAAAAAAAGACAGAACATGCAAGGCAGTTGCATTGAACACATGGACACCAGTGATGTTTTAGCACAGTAGGTGGACTTTTCAAAGGATCTCTTATGAACCGTAAGTGAATATTTAATAAATATTGAACTTAAATTAAACTTTACCCTGCTAAAAATTATGCAGTCATAATGCAGCAATGTTTTGTTTAAATATAATTTGATTGGTCTATTTATTATAATGGAGGGTCACTGAAATTTCAGTGGGATGGAAACTGAGAATACCACTCTTACCCTTCTACCACTCGAATTAAGAAGGGGCCACTGGGGGGGACAGGCCTATTGACATGAGGGCTCTGGCAGATCCCTCTCTTATGAGGCATCATTTCATTTGATGTATCATAAACATAAATAAAGAATTAAACCAAAATGGAAAATTCTGTCATTTACTAACCCTCATGTCGTTCCAAACACACATGACTTACTTTCTTCTGTGGAACACAAAAGGAGATGTCTTAAAATGTTGTTTATTTCAGTATAATGAGAGTTGATAGTGACTTATTTAAATCACCCAGAATTGTCACAAAAGAGATCCATGAGAACCAGTGAGGTTTCATGTTGATGCATTGCCATACACTATTTGATATGTTTACAGGAGTTCATCAATAATTTGATATGCTTTGAGAGTGAATAATGCATTTCATTTCAGTCTATTTATTTTACAAAGAGGATCGTATGCCTTCAGAAGATTTGGAATTTAATGCACAAGCCGCATGGACCCACTTTTATGACACTTTCGGGTGCTTTTTCAAACATTCACATTAACATAATCATGCAGCGTAATCACCAGGTTTATTTATTTCCTTTAACTGCAACCCACATCATTATGGGTTCCTCACCAGGTTTAAAAGTGAGTCACAAATATCTTATTTTTCTGGAATTCAGTGGATTTCTCTATAAATGAATTTTCCCTTATTTGGCAGAAAGGGTGGAATATTACTCAACAGGCCATATTTTTAATAATACCCATGGGTCCAGGTTTTGTGCTCCTTAAACCAAGCCTTTGTGAGCATTTTTGTGTGATTGCCTTGGATACAAGCAGTTTCCGAATGTCAGTCCTGCTGTAAATTCCAGGATTGTAAACCCCACAAAGCACATTTTTTTGTTGAAGCAAAGTCACAGAGGTGCTGATTAAGTTCCATGGTAAATTCTGTATACTTTTTAGACATTTTCCAATTATTATCTGAAGTCTATCAACCCACTTTGCTGAACAACATCTTGTGTGTGTGTTCTTCATGTCTGTATTAGTTGTCATTGTTTAAATATTTTTAGGACTTTTCGTGACTAGTATCCATGCAGTCCTGGTACTGAATACATAACCTCTATGGAAGTGTTAGTTGCCTCAAATTGTTTTATTATGTTGACACATGCTGCTAACTGACAGTAAATCAATGTTACTTAAATTATAGCTCAAGTTATAGTCCTATTTAAACATCTAAAATTATACCAGTTTTTACCTTAATTCGATGAGAAATGCAGTGTTAAATTTAAAGCATTATCAGAGTTACACTGATCCTCCAGGAATATTATATGGCTACTTTTCCTCATCCACAAATAACCACTTTTCCAGTGCCCAATATATAGTTATGTTCAGTGTAATAGATGGGATCCTGGCTGATTTTCCATCTACAGGGACATGAGTAAAGAAGATTTATGTCTAACTGATTTATGTTACTGTACGAACTATAGATTCTATCTCCTACCCCTAAACCTCACAAAAACTTTCTGCATGTTTACACTAAGTGATTTGAATGGTTGGGAAGCTAGAAAGAGGATTAAATGAGATATAAGATGTGAATGCCATAATTACAATATGAATTGTATTCAGTTTATCCTGCATTCCAAGCACAGCTGGCTGCCATTTATTTGTGTTTGTCAAGCAATAAAATCTGTCTTTAATGTCTGTAAGAGGGTTCTAGGCATAAAATGCAGTTGAAATGGTTTTATTCAGTCAAATAGCAAGGGCACTTACTGCAGAATTAGCATGACTTCAGTTTACCTGTCAACTTTTGTTGCCTGACTTACGCAAATCATTATTAATTGCCATCAATTGTTTGCATGATACTTTTTCCTTGTTGTGTGTCACACACTACTTTTAAATGCAAGCATCAGCATAATTGATTACTTTTGCGTTCTGCCCGGCATTCATGTTTTCAAAATTAGACAGTGGCCTCTTAGGTTGGCTCAATACTACTGTGTATTAACATGCCATTTACGTTTTCTGCTTAGCTTTGACAGGCTTTGACAAGTAACAACTATGGTTATCAAGGCCTCAATGATGAATCGTCTGTTACCATGACTGCAACTCCCTTGATGGTAAGGGCTGACAAGGGTACAGCAAGTGTTTTGATTGTATTTATACAGAGCAGGTGTTCAGCTTTTGTGAATTTGGTGAAGACAAAATGGACTCCAATTATTGTAGTATTATAAAAAATGACTTTTCTACCAATCTATGTACTGTGCACTTCTCCAAGGGTTTCTAAAAGCTTTTTATAAAATTAAAAAAAAATTAGAAAGAATTTCTGCTATTGCTGAATAATTTGCATTGGAAAAATGCCAATTGATATCTTTGAACTGTGGAATTTCAATGGTATAGAATGGTATAGAAATGTGAAATACAGTATACTGTGTATGTGTTTTGTGGAGTTTATCTGTGCAGTTGACTAGTAGCATATTCAATTCAGCCACCAGGGTGGGCAATTCAAGGTCATTGCCAGAAGTAAAGGATATTTTGGCTCCCTGTAGGGAGGAAGGTGAGATAGTTGGTGAAACAAAGCATGAAAGTGTTAATGTTGTGTGCACAAGTACACTGCCAGTTTTGCCTTGACACAGTGCACAACCCCCTATCCTGTGCTATGACAGCATGCAAGTCAAGGATCAGATCCCATTAGCCACCTGCAATGACCAATAAGCCATTAATAAAAGTGTAAGTCAATGTCTGAAATCAGTGTTTTGATTTTGAGATTTTGGCCAGTGGTCACTAAAACTCCATATTAATGATGCAGTACTCTTACAGGCTTGCAAAACCTTCCATTTTCTGGATCACTTCTTTTTAGTACTGCAATCTTTATTTTAGCAGCCCAGATCCTTTATCCTCAACCACCCTTTTAACTTTGAACACATACTTATGCAACATTTATGGAAAACCATTTCAGTTTAATGGTGATGGTCCACAGCATTATCAACTGACTTAATGGTCTGTGACACAAGAACAGTCGTACAGTCCAATGATGTTAAGAGTATTAAGACGACATACCAGTTCCATGACTGTCAGCAACTTCGACACAGCCAGACAAAAACAATAGAATAGTACCTTGCAAAATAAATGTATTTTCTTTTTGTGAGTCTATTTCAGTTTCAACAGTTAGGTAACTAGGCTGTAAATCCACTCTGACTGTCATGATGCACAAGTAAGTACTGAGTAATATTGATTAACAACATGTACTTACTATAGGTTTATGGTTAGGGTTAAGTTTTGGTTTAAGGTTAGTTGTTCGCAATTCTGAATAATTTACTTTTATTACTATAGTAAATACATGTAATATGTATAACAAGGACACGGTAAAATAAAGTGTAACCCATAACAGTTATGTGCTGCTCTGATTTCCCATCCAATTGTGCTATAAGAAGATTGCAGTATAAAGGCTTTAATAGGTTTTTCAGCTACTCAGTAGTGGTTCTAGCTTGTTTGGTGCCCTGAGCAAAACCCACTTCAACACGCCCCCAGTGTTGTTGACCGATGTATAGCCCCCCCCAAGATGCCACCCTGGGCGACTGCCCATGTCAAGCATGCTTAAGTCTGCCACTGCCACTATGCAGCGTGTTGTGTAAACACATTCAAGGCCGCCAAAAATCATTAATTGCCCTATACGTCAGTTCAATAGCCCTGTGTATTGGATTGAAACCTCTTTAACTAGCGCCAATTTATTTCATGAGGTATTAAGAGACTCTATGGAACCAAAACAACTATTATTGGTGGTTTGCTCTTTGCCTTAATCAATCGAAGAACTGGTAAAAAATGAATTTGATATCACACAAAACACTCAGGACAATGCACTTGCTGTCCTTGTTAAAGGCTGATTTATGCAATGATTTGTATGATTTCCAGTAGAAACTTGTTAACATTTAATAAACCTAATCTAGATCCCAACAATTTAGTGAATTTTAGACCAATTTCAAATCTGCATTTTATCTCTAAAATATTGGATGAAGTGGTTTTAAAACAGTTGTATATATATATATATCCAGAGGCAAAACTTTTCTCTCCATGAGAAAACCAATCAAAAAACAGAACTACAAAGGACTACAAAAGTATTTTATGCCTTCATCTCGTCTCATTTAGACTACTGCAATACCCATTATATTGAAATTAATCAATCTGCCCTCAATCGTCTACAATCGGTCCAAAATGCTGCAGGCAGATTCCTAGAGAGCAGAAGCAAGTATGAGCACATCACCCCAATTTTAATCTCACAACATTGACTACCAGACAGATTCAGCATTTAGTTAAAAAAAAAAATATTAGTTTGTAACGCACTGAAACGGGAGAGGATCTATGTGCAGCTTTTATTGTAGCCAAGAACAAGAACACCAGGAATAACAAAATCCACGAGGAATGTAAGGCAAAACAAAAACATGAAATAACTGACAAATGGACAGGAGGGAAACAAGGGCTTAAATACACAAGGGGAAACAAGGAACACCTGGGAAAACAATCAGGGAAATGGAACCAATGAGGGGAAAACCAATCAAAAAACAGAACTACAAAGGACTACAAAAACCAAACTGGAAACAGGAACTAAACAGGAAACTTCAACATAAAAGCACAAAACAAAAGACAACAGAGAACATGACAGAGTCCCCCCTTTAAGGAGCGGATTCCAGACGCTCCAAAAACAAAAAACAAAAAAACAAAAAACAAACAAAAAAAAAAAAACATTGTCCATAGAGCACAAGGTAAACAGATAGTCCAGGGGGGCACCAGAGGCAAATAGGCAATTCAAGGGGACACGAGGGGCACAGAGGGACAAGACTATGACAGAACAGGGGGGTGGCCAGGAGACAGATAGGGCAGGGACAGGGTCAGGAGGCCAGGGAGATGGCCGTGGGTCAGGTGGCCAGGGAGGCGGCCATAGGGCAGGGACCGGGTCAGGGGGTCTAGGGGATGAGGGGCCAGGGAGGAGGCCACAAGACAGGGTCAGAGGGCCAGGGAGGAGGCCGCAAGACAGGGTCAGAGGGCCAGGGAGGAGGCCGCAAGACAGGGTCAGAGGGCCAGGGAGGAGGCCGCAAGACAGGGTCAGAAGGCCAGGGAGGAGGCCACAAGACAGGGTCAGAAGGCCAGGGAGGAGGCCACAAGACAGGGTCAGAAGGCCAGGGAGGAGGCCACAAGACAGGGTCAGAAGGCCTGAGAGGAGGCCACGGGACAAGGTCAGAAGGCCTGGGAGGAGGCCACGGGACAGGGTCAGAAGGCCTGGGAGGAGTCGAGGAGGACTCCAGGGGCAGTGCCAGGGTAGGCGGAGCCATAGAAGGTTCAGGAGGCAGAGCCGCAGAGGGCACTGGAGGCGAGAAAGGCTCCGGGGTAGAGGAAGGCTCGGGAGGCGGAGCTCTGGGAAGCTCGGGAGGCGGAGCTCTGGGAAGCGGAGCACTGGGAGGCTCGGGAGGCGGAGCACTGGGAAGCAGAGCACTGGGAGGCTCGGGAAGCGGAGCACTGGGAAGCTGAGCACTGGGAGGCGGAGCACTGGGAGGCTCGGGAGGCGGAGCACTGGGAAGCAGAGCACTGGGAGGCTCGGGAGGCGGAGCTCTGGGAAGCTCGGGAGGCGGAGCTCTGGGAAGCGGAGCACTGGGAGGCTCGGGAGGCGGAGCACTGGGAAGCAGAGCACTGGGAGGCTCGGGAAGCGGAGCACTGGGAGGCTCGGGAGGCGGAGCACTGGGAAGCAGAGCACTGGGAGGCTCGGGAGGCGGAGCTCTGGGAAGCTCGGGAGGCGGAGCTCTGGGAAGCGGAGCACTGGGAGGCTCGGGAGGCGGAGCACTGGGAAGCAGAGCACTGGGAGGCTCGGGAGGCGGAGCTCTGGGAAGCTCGGGAGGCGGAGCACTGGGAAGCTCGGGAGGCGGAGCACTGGGAAGATCTGGAGGCGGAGCACTAGGGAAGCAGAGCACTGGGAGGCTCGGGAGGCGGAGCTCTGGGAAGCTCGGGAGGCGGATCTCTGGGAAGCTGAGCACTGGGAGGCGGAGCACTGGGAGGCTCGGGAGGCGGAGCACTGGGAAGCAGAGCACTGGGAGGCTCGGGAGGCGGAGCTCTGGGAAGCTCGGGAGGCGGAGCTCTGGGAAGCGGAGCACTGGGAGGCTCGGGAGGCGGAGCACTGGGAGGCTCGGGAGGCGGAGCACTGGGAAGCAGAGCACTGGGAGGCTCGGGAAGCGGAGCACTGGGAGGCTCGGGAGGCGGAGCACTGGGAAGCAGAGCACTGGGAGGCTCGGGAGGCGGAGCTCTGGGAAGCTCGGGAGGCGGAGCTCTGGGAAGCTGAGCACTGGGAGGCTTGGGAGGCGGAGCTCTGGGAAGCTCGGGAGGCGGAGCTCTGGGAAGCTGAGCACTGGGAGGCGGAGCGCTGGGAGGCTCGGGAGGCGGAGCACTGGGAAGCAGAGCACTGGGAGGCTCGGGAGGCGGAGCTCTGGGAAGCTCGGGAGGCGGAGCTCTGGGAAGCGGAGCACTGGGAGGCTCGGGAGGCGGAGCACTGGGAAGCAGAGCACTGGGAGGCTCGGTAGGCGGAGCACTGGGAGGCTCGGGAGACGGAGCACTGGGAAGCAGAGCACTGGGAGGCTCGGGAGGCGGAGCTCTGGGAAGCTCGGGAGGCGGAGCTCTGGGAAGCTCGGGAGGCGGAGCTCTGGGAAGCTGAGCACTGGGAGGCTCGGGAGGCGGAGCTCTGGGAAGCTCAGGAGGCGGAGCTCTGGGAAGCAGGCTCGGGACGGTCGAGGCTACAGGCACTGGCTCTGGCTCTGGGACGGTCGAGGCTACAGGCACTGGCTCTGGCTCTGGGACGGTCGAGACTACAGGCGCTGGCTCTGGCTCTGGGACGGTCGAGGCTACAGGCGCTGGCTCTGGCTCTGGGACGGTCGAGGCTACAGGCGCTGGCTCTGGCTCAGGGACGGTCGAGGCTACAGGCGCTGGCTCTGGCTCAGGGACGGTCGAGGCTACTGGCGCTGGCTCTGGCTCAGGGACGGTCGAGGCTACTGGCGCTGGCTCTGGCTCAGGGACGGTCGAGGCTACAGGCGCTGGCTCTGGCTCTTGGATGGTCGAGGCTACAGGCGCTGGCTCTGGCTTTGGCACTGAGGAAGGGGCCGTGGAGGGCGGAGACTGGTGAGCGGAAGCCCTTCCTCTTCTCCTCCTCTTCTTGGCAGACGAGGCTGGCAACGCTGGCACTGGGACGGACGAGGCTGGCAACGCTGGCACTGGGACGGACGAGGCTGGCAACGCGTTGACCGTAACAGGCGTGGGCGTTGGCTCGTTGGCCGTGGCAGGCGTGGGCGTTGGCTCGTTGGCCGTGGCAGGCGTGGGCGTTGGCTCGTTGGCCGTGGCAGGCGTGAGCTCGTTGTCCGTGGCAGGCGAGGGCTCGTTGGAGGTACCGACAGGGGCAAACGTCTCCAAAACCAGGTTGACATACCTCTCCCACGTATAATCACCAGTCTCAGGCAACTCAATCCATCCTTGGGCCAGGAGGCCGAGCTGAAAAATGGACTTGAGGTGCCCATCAGTAAAACTAGTGCATCGGGCAATGGTGCAAAACAGACGTGAGTATTCTGTCAGCGGGAGGTTTGCTCGGCTCAGCTGAAGAAAAACAGCCGCTAGATCCATGTTTGGTGTGGTCAGTTATTCTGTAACGCACTGAAACGGGAGAGGATCTATGTGCAGTTTTTATTGTAGCCAAGAACAAGAACACCAGGAATAACAAAATCCACGAGGAATCTAAGGCAAAACAAAAACATGAAATAACTGACAAATGGACAGGAGGGAAACAAGGGCTTAAATACACAAGGGGAAACAAGGAACACCTGGGAAAACAATCAGGGAAATGGAACCAATGAGGGGAAAACCAATCAAAAAACAGAACTACAAAGGACTACAAAAACCAAACTGGAAACAGGAACTAAACAGGAAACTTCAACATAAAAGCACAAAACAAAAGACAACAGAGAACATGACATCGTTAAGAAATCATTATACAACCAAGTGCCTCCATATCTTTAATATTTGCCATTGCTGGCCCAAAGCTCTGGACAATCTGCTGGCTCATATCAGAACTGCTCCCACTCGGCCTGTTTTTAATCTGGGTTAAAAACCCACCTCTTTTCATTGGTGTTTAACTTACCTTGATATGCCTTGCCTTGTGTGTCTACCTTTTTTATCTTGTCCTTTTGTTGTTTGATTTTATTGCTCTGTATATCATACTATACAGCACTTTGGTCAACTTCGGTTGTTTTTAAATGTGCTCAACAAAATAACTTTGACTTGACTTGACTTGATTGTGTTTGACAAAAAAAAAAACTTTAACTAGCCCTAGGAGTGTTGTCCTGTATAGCTAAGGAAAGGAGCTGGTTAACTGAATAATAGACACACACGCTCTTACTCAATAAATAGCTCTTTTGCCTTTTAAATGTGATATTTCACCAACCAGAGTAATAACAAGCTGCACTTTAAATTTAGAGTTTTAAAGTTACACATATTTATAATCAATTACAATAACAATGTTATTACAAACTGTTCCACAAAATAATTAGGTTATATTAAGAAGGCATAATTTACTGTAAATACTACATATGAAAAGTGAAGATCATTGGAATGGAAGTTATATGATAGACTTTCCATTGTGAAACACTAAAATTGGGAACATTGAAAATTAGAGATGATGTTTTCTCGAGTTTCTACAGGTTTTCGTTGCCTTTTACAGAGGCTCTCTGAAAACAAACAAAAACAAAAAAACGTCAGCAGTACCTACTATTGGATCTATTTGAACTGGGTCTTTTCTTCCAAGACCAATATTTAGGGTCGGTTGTGTTTTCTTTCTTTTTTTTTTGTCTTACATGTCAAAGTGTTGTGCACTCACATCTGTTTTAGTTGGCTCTATTTGAGGCAGATTTACTGCCATTCATAAATTTCTCTAAGATCCAGAGTGAGGAACAAAGAAAATGTAAATCAACCCAGCAAATCACAGGGCTGTAAAAGGTGATGAAAAAGAACAAGAGGGCTTTAGGTAGGCATTTTGCTTTTGCTTAATACCTTAAAAGGATATTAAACACCAAGAAGCTATTTTCATGACCTGTTTGACCAGATACACCTTTTGAATGGTTTCGGCTTCTTTTTCAAAATGGTTTATACATAAGAAACCTGCTATGATTTTCAGTTCAGTATAGTATACCAAAATTGTCTGTTAAAAGTGGTAACCTGCAATTGTTACCTTAATGAGCCATTTCTAATGGATCTAGCCCTTAAAGGAATATTCCAGGTTTAATAAAACGTTTAGGTCAATCAAAAGCATGTGTGACATAATGTTGATTACAACAAAAATGTCTTTAGACTCATCCCTTTTCTGTACATCTATGAATTTGATTTTTACTTATAAACACTTCACTTCCATTTGGCCCCTTTCCCATATTCTCTCACACACTTTTTTGTCTCTTGCTGGGACTGCACACACACATACATTCACACACAGACACATGCGTATTCCTGTACAAAACAGACATGGCAGAAGTGTAACAATCACAACAAATAAACAAAATAAAAGTTAATACAGTCAAAAGGGGGTGTGGCGAGAGCAAAAGTTCATGCAAACATTAATCTGAATAGGACTTGAAAGAGAAAATCGTCCATCTGATGCTGAACCAGCTTGCATGCTCATGGATCAACAAAGTAAATAGAATAGATTTTGCATAAAAAACATAGGAAAGAAGTATTAATGTTACTTGAGCGGTACAGTTGTTTTGATGATGTTTTGTTGAAAAAGATTACGTTGGTTTCATAAGTGTAACCACCAAGTTGTATTGGGCAGTCTTGAGTAGTAGGAAATTCATTAAAATTACTAGTTATAAAAAAAATATTCACAGAAATGTTGATAAAAAGGATTTCTTCACATGTATCAAACTGGTTTTGCTGTAGTTCATTTATATTTTGAAATGTCAAAGGTTTCTACATTTTGTCACTTGAAAAAAAGGCAAATTAATTAATCATTTTATATTTGTCAGTAATGCCAATGATATCAATCTTTTCACATTTCTGTACAGTTAAGCACCTATTAATGACTTCTTATATGATTTTAGATGAAAACTATCGGGTTATGAATGATTTATAAGCTTGAATTCCACTGAGACAAAATGGACCAGCGAATGCAAAAGGTTTATGGAGATTCTAAACGCAATTGGAGGGTTAAATCATATTTTTGACTTGAATAAAACCATTTAATTAAGATGTTACCACACGTAGAATATTTTTGGTTAACAGTTTTCTGTTTTAAGTGTAAAATGATCGTTCAGCACCATGGACAGCGCTTTACGCCCGCACAAACGTGTTTTGATGAATTTATTTGTGGATTTTAAACCTTCCCCCAGTCTTACACTGTGCTTTTCCCTTGACACAAAGATTTTGTAAACCGTTTAAAAGGGTAATATTGTGTGAGAATGCAAATAGAGCTCCAACAGGTCACAAATCAGCTGGGCTACAGAGGTTTGTCCTCGTAACCTGCATTTGGCGTCCTGTAAGTCTCAGTAGAGCAGACAGGCTCAGACGTCAGATGAAAAGGAGGTGCACTAACAAAAACACAGTACAGTTCCAATGCACATGATGACTGCAATCACCACACGGTGGAGCAAAGGGACGCCAAAGTATATTCCCACTTCTGAACCAATGAACCGGGCAACAAAGTTGCATATAAAAAGAATGGAAGAGCTTAACTATTCTGCAAATAACAATTTTCTCTATGGATTGTAATCAATTGCCAGAACGCCAATGAAATGAAATGCTTCGCTTTCCCCCAGAAAACAACTCCATAACTCGTGATCGAGTTATAACCCGGAACGGATTACGATGATTGTGTCCAACCTGAGTGTGATCGGTTGCAGGAGGACGAATAGTGCGTTGTGCCTCAGTGCCGTTGAGAGACATTTGGAAGCGTCTTCCTCTTATCGCACCCTGAGCCCCACCGGGCACCTGCTCGTGGCGGTGTGCTTGGGCTTCACCGGCACTTTCGGATTCGTCAACAACCTCCTGGTTCTTGTGCTCTTCTGCCGCTACAAGGTGCTGCGGTCCCCCATCAACTTTTTGCTGGTGAACATTTCCTTCAGCGATATGCTGGTGTGCGTGTTGGGGACGCCGTTCAGCTTCGCGGCGAGCACGCAAGGGCGATGGCTCATCGGCGACAGTGGATGTGTGTGGTATGGCTTTGCCAACTCTTTATTTGGTGAGTGTGCTTTTGACTTTCTGCCTATACATGTATGCGTTATTCAGTTTGCCATTTCTCTTTTGGCTGTAGCCTGCTGTAAAGATGATCACAAGTCGTTTATCCGGATAAGATCTAACTTTTTTTTTTTTTTTTTACAGCAATGATTGATCAAAACATGAGAATAATAAAATAGTCATTTTTGTCTCAATTCGCACGTCAAACCCTATCGTTGTGCTCTTTTTTTCGCATTTGTAGCAATAACACGTTTGTTGTCCGGTGTCGTACATTAATTCACTTATTTCAAAATAGCGACAGAAGTCTTATAGTTGCAGAAGCATCTCGTTTATTTCTTGTGGCAGAATGAGCTGAGCGTCTCCGTGCTCCGATACAAATACATTTGACTGGTGTGATTCTCTGGTGTGAACAAACAAAACGCGCGATTCTGATCGAGAATGCGGCATTTTAAATGACTGATTCAAAACTTTTTACACTCATTACCTCTTCCTTAATCATAAATCAAATAGAAGTGTATGAGACAAGTCTATGGTACCTTTCGTAATTCTACAATTGCACATAATGACTTTGACCTTGTTTGATCTTTTTAGTTTCACAAAGGGCTGTTCAGACCGAGCACGTTCTTGCGCCAAAAAAGCTTGACGCAGCGCAGCTGGAGAGAGCAGAACGCAGGTATCTCATTTTAAAAAGATAATTAAACCTGACACGGTGTCTAAAATACGCGGCGTTCATTCGCAAGACGCTGAAACAAACAAACTGTGAGACCCGGCGCAACGGTCAAACGTCCGTCTAGTAGTGCATGTTTAAAGTACAGGAATACAATTGAAAAACAACGTGGACTGACGAAACATATAGTTCAGGGTGAACGCCTCCCACTGTGTTACTTTATTTTGCCGTTTAAACAATACAGTCAGATCAATTACACGAACAATAGCCTAAATTGTCAGAAAATAACACCTCTTGTATTGCACTCATAGACATAAATCTGAAGTAAAAATAATGAAAGGATACATTTTTTTAACCGTTTTTTGTTTTGACATGAGGACATATAGCATTTAAAACAAGATTCCTCTTGTGTTAAGTACAGAAAGGCAGATCTTTGGAGGCTTAAAAATGTCATTCACTAAAAAACAACGTTTTCAGCCATACAGGGTCACTGCAATTAAAGCCTACTTTAAGCACACATTTTTCATTCATTACATGAGATTGGCAGATGTCAAGGAAGATACCAGTTTTGAAAATGTTCCACTTTCAAGAAGGCATGGCTATTGAACTCAGTCTTACAGTGCTCCCATGTCAATAGGCCTTAATGTTGGAGGAGTCCAAGTATGAATGAATACTTGGACTCCTCCAACATTAAGTATAAGTTACTTTTATAGCACAATTTCCCACGTTATTATAACAAAACCCAATATGAATTTGATATGAATGCACCAGAGCCCAATTCGTTAGAGATCGCTATTACTTGGGAAGCATTCATTATACAATATTTTTTTGTATGTGCATCTGTTGGGTTTTCATTTCTGGAACAACATAAAGTACAAACTTATGTTATTTATAAATAGGTATTTTAATTCTACTGTCTTCAATGTTTTGCAATGTGCAATGCAGAAGACATATGTAGTGCAATGAAGCGACTCTGATGCAACAGCACACAGGAACAGATGTATAGTAACAGGTATGAAGAAACAGCAGCTAGCGTTATACCAGGCCACACTGCGCCTGTAATGAGAACAGCTCTTATACACAAAGCTCATTACATCAGCGCACTTTGACCTAATAATATATACAGATAAATATTGGTACTGTTGGGCGCAAGAATAAAAAGCAAATATGCAACTAACCATGAGGGAGAGAACAAAGCTGAGGTGTTGATCCTGCTGCTTCTTTTGCAAATTAAATGCAAGAGAAGCACTAAATAGTTTACAGGGAATATGACAAACACTACATCTTCTTTATGAACAGCATTTATCAATCAAATACTTAATGCATGGCACAACAATTAAAAGGGAGAGGCACATGTGTACTCAATAAAGGAGAATTGAGCGTAATAATTTCAGTAAAAAAAGAAACGTTCTCTCATTTTCACCTGCTTTTATTTTCAGCAAACTTAATATGTTTAAATATTAGTATGAACAATAAAAGATGCGACAACTAAGACATAAACTGAACAAGTTTCACAGACATGTGACTAACAGAAATGGAATAATGTGTCCCTGAACAAAGGGGGTGGGGGGTGGGGGGTGTTGGGGTAACAGTCAGTATCTGGTGTGGCCACCAGCTGCATTAAGTATTGCAGTGCATCTCGTCCTCATGGACTACACCAGATCTGTGAGATGTTACCCCAATCTTCCACCAAGGCACTTGCAAGTTCCCAGATATTTCTGGGGGCCCAGGTCCTCATCCTCCAATACAACAGGTCCCAGACATGCCCAATGGGATTAAGATCCGGGCTCTTTGCTGGCTATGGCAGAACACTGACATTCCTGCAGGAAATCACACACAGAACGAGCAGTATGGCTGGTGGCATTGTCATGAATGTCAGGATGAGCCTGCAGGAAGGGTACCACATGAGGGAGGTGGATGCCTTCCCTGTAACGCACAGTGTTGAGATTACCTGCAATGACAACAAGCTCAGTCTGATGATGCTGTGACACACCGGCCCAGACCATGATGGACTCCCCACCTCCAAATTGATCCTGCTCCAGAGTACAGGCCTCAGTGTAACGCTCATTCCTTCCATGATAAACGCAAGTCTGACCATAACCCCTGGTGAGACAAAACCGCAACTCGTCAGTGAAGAGCACTTTTTGCCAGTCCTGTCTGGTCCAGCGAAGGTGGGTTTGTGCCCATAGGCGACATTGTTGCCAGAGATGTCTGGTAAAGACCTGCCTTACAACATGCCTACAAGCCCTCAGTCCAGCCTCTCTCAGCCTATTGCGGACAGTCTGAGCACTGATGGAGGGAATGTGCATTCCTGGTGTAACTTGTACCAATCCTGTTCAGGTGTTGTTACAGGTGGTCTGCCACTGTGAGGATGATCAGCTGTCCTTCCTGTCTCCCTGTAGCGCTGTCTTAGGCGTCTCACAGTACGGACATTGCAATTTATTGCCCTGGCAACATCTACAGTCCTCATGCCTCCATGCAGCATGCCTAAGGCACGTTCACACAGATGAGCAGGGACCCTGGGTATCTTTCTTTTGGTGTATTTCAGAGTCAGTAGAAAGGTCTCTTTAAAGTCCTAAGTTTTTATAACTGTGACCTTATTTGCCTACCGTCTGTAAGCTGTTAGTGTCTTAACGACTGTTCCACAGGTGCATGTTCATTCATTGTTTATGTTTCATTGAACAAGCAAGAAAATCATTGTTTAAACCATTTACAATAAAGATCTGTAAAGTTATTTGGATTTTTACAAAATTATCTTTAAAATATAGTGTCCTGAAAAAGGTATGTTTCTTTTTTTGCTGAGTTTATGAGCAACCGCATTCTCTTATAAGAGGCACACAAGCACGCTCAGTGCAGAATGTGCATAGACACTAACAGACATAATAATTATTAAAAAAAAAAACACATTAAAGCCATCTTTTTGGTCACTTACAATTACGATGCATGCAACCTTTTTAAACTCATAGTAATTGAAACCATTTCAAATTTACTAGTGAATTAAAAAACGTGCTTAAAAGAATCTTATAGGAAATGGTGATCAATGGTGACACAAGATCTGTACGTGCTGATCATAGCTTAGTGTTTGAATTGTAACCTAAAACATGTAATGTTTTTCTCAAATTTGGTGAATCTTTGGTTGTCTTTAAAAAATTGATTGTCCGCAATTAATAAAAAACAGCAAATGACTTTTTATATGTGTACAGGGGGCATTTAAGGTATAATACATTTGCCCCCCCTACAAGCACACCCAGCCCCACTCTGGACCCCCTAGCCAAAATGGTCTAGAACCTGAAAACAGCGTGAAATGAAGTGATCCTGCCAAGAGATCACTGCTCAAGCCTGAAAATCTTGTTTTGCATGCTCATTTTGTACATAGCCTATGCTTGCTATGTGGCATGTTGGTTGTGGTTTGTTAAACAACACACAATTTAATCTGATTGCACTTTATTTTTTCAGTTTAATTTTCATTTAAATAATAACAAATAAAATTAAAAGTTTGAATTGAAGCTGCCTTATATTATTGTGTAGGCCATTGAGCCACAAAAATTAAACCATAGCACCTCTGAGTGTCAAACTAACGGTTTTATCGATTTTAGCCGGTTTTGGACGCAGATACACACTGGTATGAAAATGATGACATTGTGGAACGTCTAGTCTGTTGTCATATAGTCACTTCCAAAATGGTCTGTGTACATGGATTTTGAGTTTATTTGTTTTTTGTTGAGTCTTATAAATAACCATTCCAGGTTCAGTACAAGTTAAACCCTTTAAGCTCTAAAGGTGTTTTTAAAGATTTCCTGTTTCAGTGTCATACGCTAAATTAAAGGCTTATAGCTAGACGTGGAGTGTCAAGTGTTTGGTATCATTGTAAAGAAAATGTTTCACATTTTTTAATGATATAGATTGAGACTGCTGAAAAATAAAAAAAAGTTATTTTTTCCCTTAATTTTCTTTATGTGACATTATACTGTGTATCGCTGAGTGTAAACAAGGTGGCCCCAAAAAACTGCTTTTGTTCTGTTCCCAGATATGTCACCTGTAACTGAGTAACATTTTCTGTTGATACAACAAAGCAATCAAAAGTTATAGCTTTAAGATAAGTAATATATCCCAGTATCCAAAAATGTCTCCATGAGTTCAAATGCCTCTCCAAACAAATAAAACATATTAATTGTACATAATATCTAATTACACATGCAAACACAACAATTACTAAAGGTATGCATAGCTCATAAACATGATTTTAGTAATGAGATTTCACAGAATGAGTGCCATTTGACTCGATGAGTCTGCATCATTGAGGTGGTCAAATGTAACATTGTGCTCCGTGTATTATCTAATAATCTATGTATCTGATTACCTTGTGTGTGGGCTTGTTTGAAAGATAATCACCTCCTCTAAGTAATGTAATTACACCAATATAATTGTCAAAGACGTCTACTTGACTATTTCTTTCTATATTTTTTGTCTTTGAGTAATACAAAATGCTCTTTGAGAGCTTCCATATGACACATGGCTAATGGATCAGTTTGATGTTTTTACTCATTGCAATAATATGTACAGTGCAATTTTGTTTTTAAAATAAATGATCAAAATGGAACACATCTGAATTGTCTGGAAATGTCAAAGCATATTTTCAGATTTGGTCATAATGCCTACATGCATTGCATTGCTTTCAAACAATACCTATTTTCTGTTGGTCAAGACTGTAGTTATTAATATTTTGATGATTATTTTTTTTTCTTGTGTGCCCCATCCAAGCATAAAGGGTTAAGCTCAACAAACAGCATTTGTGCCATAATGTTTATTGCCACAAAAAAATTATTTTGACTCGACCTTTTCAAAAATCAAGGTTTCAGTGAGGCACTTACAATAGAAGTGAATGGGGCCAATGTTTGGAGGGTTTAAAGACAGAAATGTAAAGTTTAAAATTGTATAAATTTACATAAATTCTTAAATTAAAAGTTATCTGAGCTGTAAAGCTGTTTAAGTTGTAATAATTTTACAGTTGCTGTAGGGTTTTAGGGTTTATAATCTTACATTGTCATGGCAACAAAGTAAAATTAGATATAACTTTAGACAGAAAAGGTAAGAAACTTTACCACACTAAAATCATGTTTTCATACATATTCACTTGGAAAAAAAAAAAAAAAAAAAAAAGAATTGTTGAGCAAACCTAAAAAATCAAGGCAACATGATGCAGTTTGATTAGAGTTCTCTCATCAACAGTATCTGGTGTCATAATATTTGTTCTCATTAACTTTGCTTTGTTTAGTCAATGTGAATTTGTTTGTTCACTAAATGTGCAAAAATTCTTGTTGAGAGAACTAATGATTTCTTGTTCAACCAACTATCAATTTGCAATACAAGAACTTTCATTTTGTCACCATTTAAATTATTTTTATATTGTTAACTGTAAACTTTTCCTCTGAAGAAAGGTATGTCTTGCAAGGCAAGACGGTACATACAACTGTCTGATATTGACACACAATAGACCTCAACCCCTAACACAAAAACATCAATAATGGTGATAATCAACAAACCTCATTAATATTATTAACAACAAGGAGTGGTGGTGGTGTAGTGGTCTAAAGTACATAACTGGTAAACTGGTAATCAGAAGGACACTGGTTCGATCCCCACATCCACCACCATTGTGTCCTTGAGCAAGGCACTTAACTCCAGGTTGCTCTGGGGGGATTGTCCCTGTAATAAGTGCACTGTAAGTTGCTTTGGATAAAAGTGTCTGCCACATGCATAGAGTAAAAGTAAAATAAGCATATAACACTGTTGCAATGCATGTTGGGGAACTCGCAAAATTGAAATTATTTTCTCAGAAAACTCTGTTAGGCTAGTTGGGACAACTTTTGGGGGAATATTGTTGGTCTAATTATGTAGATGAAAGCAATTCACATTTCCTAGTATCTGTGACTCAAATTCCACTATAATCTGTATTTTTATAAAGTGTATTGTGATCTTGTGGTTATACTTTTGAAACAGTGTGTATTTTAATATTTACAGATTGGCCCCATTCACTTCCATTGTAAGTGCCTCACTATAACCAAAATAGTTGCTCATTTTAAAGAAAAGGTGGGACAGGTTGAAATTATTTTCTGTGTTAATCAACATTATGTCAAAATTGCTGTCGATTGAGCTTAACTTGTATTGAAGCAGGAATATTTCTTTAAGAGGATGATATGGCTCTCTGTAATTTTGTTTCCCAAGTCATACATTTCTTGACCCTTTTGCCATAAAAGAAAAGTGTCATAAAAGAAAAGGGCACAGAAAATATTGGGGAGAAGACAATCAGGAAAGGATGCACAAATTGATTTCAAACTATTTTTGCACATGAACACCAGGGTCAATGCACTGGAGCATGAACGCTAATCAGTATGCTACAGCTGCAACTCATAGAATGTGAAAATTAAATTAAGTTTACATTTGTCTTCAGAGATATTTTAAATTTGTTCAGATAGGATTGAATAGCCTAAATTTGCTAGAAATTCCCATATTCCATTTATACCAAGGACATAACCACATATTCAGGATTGGAGGACAAATATAATACTTAAACTCTGGTGCATTTTTTGGGCTGCTGCCAGCTATTTTTCTCACTCAAATTTAAAATCTCATCATTCGCACATAGTGTGGACTAACTGCAAAAAATTGGGCTCATTTTTCAGAGAACTGCCCAAATAATACAAAAGAGTCAAATTATTAATGATAATATTGTATGCATTTATAATCTTATGATTTGAAATTTTTTTGGTTGTCATAACTTTGTAAATGTGTAATTCTGGTTCTGTTCACTCTGCCTCACTTTGAAAAGTCTACTAGGGGGCATTTTCAATGGAAATGTTTTGAGGCCTTATTTTGTTATTTTATGTAACTTAAATGCAGAAATGATTGTGATCACTGAAAAATTTAAATTCTAAGCCTTCAAATGATGCCTCACATGCTTGACTTATGTATAGGGAGACTTTAATATTTTAAGCGTAAAATGTTTTTGTGATATAGCGCCATTGTGATATAGAGTTTAACAGGAACATTAAGTATCATGACCACTGATCTGAATATTAAGGGGGACACATTCTCCTCAAATGTCTATGCTGCTTACAGCCCTGCTTTATACCCATCTCACTGTTACCCTGTTCCCCCAATATCTTATCTATGTTATATTCTCCAATAAGTCCCATTTGAGCAGAGCAGAGAATGTTTTTGGCATCAGAAGGCTGCCAATGTGTCCAACAGAGCAAGACTAATCATATTTGATTTAATTGTTTTTGTGAAAATCACCTTTTGGCAGCATAACAAGGGCCGGTTCTAGCCATTAGGCCCTAGGCAAAATGTATGTTAGATTATGTGATGTTTGCGTGTATTCAGCAAAACAAAGGATATTGTGGTAGACTTCAGGAAGAATCGCATATATCACTCCCTCTGACCATCAGTGGCCCTGTCGTAGAGAGAATCAGCAGCTCTACATTTCTGGGAGTGCATATCTCAGAGGATCTCACCTGGACTACCAACACCACATCACTAACCAAGAGGGCTCAGCAATGTTTATACTTCTTGCACTGGCTAAAAGGGCAAACATCTCGCCATCTAACCTCATCACATTCAAAAGGAGCACCATCCAGAGCGTGCTGGCCAGCTGCATCACGGTCTGATATTGAAATTGCAGCACTGCTGACCGTAAAAACTCCAAAGGAACTCCAAAGGATAGTAAATACAGCTAGTAAGATCATTGGTGTTCCCCAACCCTCTATCTCGGACATTTATTTCACACAGCTCCAGAAAATCCTCCAGCATCGTGAAGGACCCCAATCAGCCATCTCACAATCTTTTTCAGCTCCTGCCATCATGCAGATATTTTAGGAGCATTCGTTCTAGTTCTACCAGACTAATGAACAGTTTTATTTCCCCAAGGCAGTGAGGTTCCTCAATAACCACCGACCATTCTCCCTCTCCTGAGGAGAATAACCCCTACTCTCCCTCCCCTCCACATAATTACAGTTGTTTGGACTAATGTATTTCTTTAAGCAGGCCCAGTCACTTAAATTATGCTGCTGTTTACCCAGGTTCACCTGGTATTATGTTTACAATGTGTGAGTTCCTACAATGCGCATATATGTAATGTTCATGATCCGTTGCACTTTATAATGTTCTGCAATTTTTCACGTTTTCTCTTCACTGTGTGAATTCCAGGTTGGAATCGAAGTCTTGTCTACCTCGTCCTTTAGCACATAACACTAAGGTCCTGTGAGACAAAATGTAATTCTCTTTTATGTCACCATGATGCTCATCATATCATATCTTTTTATACACTTGGGACACACTTTGAATCAGTGATATTTATTTGTTTTAATAAAAGAGACAACTAATATATCCAATGAAATAAGCTGAAATTTTGAGCTGTGGCTAGGGAAGGATTGCTTCATTCATATTAATGTAGAAAGTGCTACTGTCATGCAGGTCTATTGTTTTATTTTGTGACGAAGTAGAAGATATTGAAAATATTTCCTGTTATAGAATGTGTTTTTCAGTTTTGCCTATAGCCTATATAAGGATTGCTAAAGAACATTTATTCGATTATTAAATTTGATATAAAATCTATAAAGATTATTTTAAAAACAATTTACGTAATAAATGCATTTCCTTAATTTGACATTAAAAAATTCCTGATATGATTTCAAGAAAGGGTCTAGATGGATTAAGACTGAATGCTTTACATTTTTAAAGGAACTAAATATAGGCTATAATAAGAGGCATTTTGGCAAATTCAGAAATTGATATTAACTCCAAAAAACATGATTATAAAGAACCTGAAAGGCATTTGCAACTTATCTTTTAAAAAATGTTTTAGATATTGTTGCAAGTTAAAGATGCTGTAAGTGATTTTGGCCGTTCTAGATGTTGAGACGTTGGGTTATCCACGCCCCATCTTTCCAAAACTCACACTCCAAATATACCAAATTAACTTTTTTGAGACCGACATTGAGCAGAAGCAGTTGTCAATAATAACAACAGAAAAATAGCGCCCTCAACCGACAACTGTTTTGAAAAACATGGCATAAAAATGGCATTAAGCCTTAATAATTCTCTGAAAGTACAGTACTAAGAGAATGTCCAAACTGACTGACATGCAGAAAGCGTAGTTGACAATGGCCCGTGGACACTTATTTGTTTGCTATATAGCTGTCTATAGCTGTCACAGAGACCGGAGAGATCTCTAACAACATTTATTTAATTAATATAATTCAGGGAGTAGGATCATATTTTGCATACCTTTCCATAAATAAAAAAAAATCGCTTACAGCACCTTTAACAAGATATCCTGCATGTTTGTCAAAATACACAGTGTTAACATGTTTAATACAATTAAAACATATCTTTAAAAAGTTTAGTGTGATTAGTGGTTTAACACATCAGTCAGATGGTCCCTTAATTTCTGAAAGAATGGCTCCTTTTCAGAATAAGATGATGTAGATGATGAATATGCAGAAGTTTACATTATTACAGTTGTTGTCTAGTTGACATTGCTGATTGTCTTATGGAGAAGGGAGAGAAGAGTACCGGCATTTTATGAGAGTTTCCGGTAGCATACTCAAGATTAATTCCCATTACTGTGAAAAGCATTGTGCACATTTGTCTGTACAGTGCTCTGGTGAGAACCAGCCCACTTCAAGAACTGGTTACCACAGAAAAATCTTGATGCAACTTAGTAAGTGGGATGTTGTGTAGTTTACAATGCCTTGTATTTCATGTTGCCTCCTCCTGGCAGTGTTGTTTCCTCTTTTTGTCTGTGCTATTTAGAATGTCGAGGTTGTCTAGCAGTTTCAGATAATTGACTTCTTCTATAGGACTTTAAAGTACAGCATTCTATTTAAAATGAGAATGGATCACATTTTTTTTAACTACAGTTTTGTGGTCTACTCCACATTGGAGTGAAGTCTGAATGATTGCGCAAGAGATGACTTATGCTATCCAATCTCTGGAGCACACCGTTGTGTCATGAGGGCTTCCATTGTGCAGCGAAGATGCACATTTCTGTTTGCAAGCATATTTGTTGCTTATAAATTTGTACGTAATATAATTAATATAATATAACTGTTTTTAATCAAGTGAAGTAAAAGTGCTACAATTTATTTATGCTCAAAAAAGTATAATACAAATTTGAAATATTTACTCAAGTACTGTAATTAGAGTAGTTGTAATTCGCTACTTTCCACCTCTGCTAAATACCATGATGCTTTACCAAGATTCTCTGAGCTATTTGATATCTATGGCATAGTCCAAAACCACGCTTTGCACAAAAATGTGGAGGTGAAAGGCAGAAGCAATTTAATAGCTGTGTATACATATACACAAATTTCAGCAGATGTCACAGCTACTGTAAATCCAAAGGTTTTTAAAGGTCTCACTATATTAAAGGTAATATTTTTATAGTTGTTTTTTATTTGAAGATATAGATGGGCTATTGTTACCAATGCTCCTCTTTTCATGAGGGACAAATGCATCCATGTTGTAGATGGACTGACTGCTATTGCTGATGTCTGTGGAGGCTAGCTGCTGCTCGAGATTAAATAGCCAAATGTAACAGTCAATTTTTTTATGCTTTTAACCCTAACAAGCAATCAGCAATTGGAGCAGTAGAGGGATTAAATTTTGTATAGGATCAAATGTAACCATGCCCTTTAACTGGGCACTTATGTATGTATGTACACCCTAACTGTCACACCATTACAAAGTTAGCTGAACTTGAAATCCACAGCTGCTCTTATAGTCATCCCCAACATTTCATCAATGACATAATAAACTTGATACTGCAAAATAATGGACAAGATTTTGATATTGGTTTTGCATTAAAAACATCAAAGAATCATGAGTATGCATTGATGGACACATAAATCAATGTGTTCCACTCCAACAGACTGTGTGCTTGAATATTTACAAGGCTTTTTTCATTAATTGAAGTGGACTCGGTGAGCTGGTCTCAACTGTAACACCTCATAAGTGCTTTTGGCTTTTAAGTGATAATTAAGACTTCTGTGGTAAATAATTTCCATCTTACAAAGTCTGCAATACTTGATTTTTGCAAGGCCTGTCTGTGTTTGTTTTGTAAGAGGTCCTTTATTCATCACTTGATCATTGACACAGAATCACTTCTGTGTGTTTCTGGTTCAGATCAGAACCAGACATTGAACACTGAAACATTGTTTCAGAATAATGACAATAAATTTCACTTAAAAATGTAACATTCTCTCCATTTATATGATGCCATGAAATTGCATATATAATGATATGAGTTGTCAATGTTTGAAATTTCATGTCAACTACATACTTTTATTTTAAGGTTGGGACCAAAAAATAAAAATGGAATTCCACATCTACCATTTAAGTGCTATATGTTAAAATGACTATGTATAAAATATAATAAAAAATAAATAAATATAAAACATTGTTTCTAGGGTAGGGCTTTGCACTGGTTTCACCAAACCCCTGTATAAATCCTACATTCTGTAAATTCTTTAATATTTACAGTGTTCATAATTTATGACTTTCTCTTTAAATATTTATATATTTACACATTTATTGCACAATTTGTTGTGCACTTACTTAAAAGTCACAACAAAGAAGGAGAATGAATAAAGAATGTAAGCCTGACTTATCAGGCAAATGATTCATCTCAGTTTTACCAAAATACTATTTATGTGCCTCAAAGCTGCTGTTCCACTTCTGTCACTCACTCGATGTTGTGTCGATAAAGTGACACTAGGGGTCGCTCTTGGGAGCGCCATTCATCTCTGATCTTTTGAGAAAAGGCCAATGAATTTTGGGGAGTGGAATTTGTATGCCACTCCCCCAGACATACATGTATAAAAGGAGGGAAAATGCAGTCACTCATTCAGATTTCTTCTTCAAAGCTGAGCAGTTGTATTTCACTTTTTGAAACTAGTAGTTGAAACTACTCTTCAAAGCCATTTTCATCTCTTGCTCTTACGAGTTGTTGGATTCTACGTTACATTACAGCTGTTCTCCCCCTCTCGCACTGGTGTTGTGTAGAGAATCACCCCTGGGTGCTTCAACAGTAAAAGTGCTGATTTTCCTGTTTATTCTCCTAAAAAAGAGAATATTTCCATACTAAAAAAGTGGCACTCACGAAAGCATCTTTTTCAAGATGCCTTTTCGTTTGTGTGTTATTCCTGGTTGCGTTTGTTACTCTCAAGTGTCTGGGTGCTTCCCATGCAGAGACTGCATTCGTGGATGGTTCATGTCCTCATTGTGAGTATATGACCATGGCTATGTTGCGGTAGTGGCTTTCCTTCGTAAGAGGGAATGCCATCCCAGTGGCTCCCTGGCTTGATCCTTCTACCTACAGGTATGAGGAGGAATCGGTTAGCACTGGGGACTTCAATGGGAGCTTCTCCATCGGGAAACGCCCCACGGACCTCCCATTCCCCAGTACACTCCTACGCCCTGCCCAATTTCTGGGATGAAACTGCGGGCTCGTCTCAAGGGGGATTTGTGGATTAATTTGGAGCTTGTGAAGAGGATGAGCTATCATTGCTGCATCAGAGGGCGAGCTTGTCATATTTGACGCGGAGGACTCGTTTGGACTCCCACCCTTGGGTGTGGTAGCCCAATTGCAGGCTGACGTGGAGCTGGTGGCCATGCTTGCCTGGGCAGCCGTGAGCGTTGGGCTGGAGTGGAACACTCCGCTCCCCCCTCGCTTCCAGACCTCTGTAAACTCCACATCTGGCCCTTGGACGGGACACAGAAGACCTGCGATGGTAGACAGGATCACTCAGGCCAGGGCCCCCTCAACGAGATGCCTGTATGACCTGAAGTGGCATCTGTTTGCTAAGTGGTGTTCTTCCTGACATGAAGACCCCCAGAGAAGCGCAGTCGCAGTACTTTCCTTCGTGCAGGACTTGATCCTCAGGTTCCAGAGAGGCACAAGGAGGTTAACCCACTGGGAGAAATTTTGACATGCCTTGACATTTATGCTTTTTCAGTTGCTTAAAAACATATTAATGGCTAAAGTCTGATAAAACTGTATTCAGCACAAACTGTGCTACAATAATATGTGAGCAACATGTGTACATGTTTGCATTTTTGAGAAAATAACGTTCATGCATGTTTTTTGTGCTTTTTCAAGTCATTGAAATAAGGCCATATAACACATACTCAACATTTGTCCACAAGACTTTTGAGAACTGGATCTTGTAGCCTGGAGTTTTTGCTACAAAATGATACGAAAACCATCCTGATCACTCATTAATACAAAACAATATAGTAATTTAACTTTTGTAAGACAGTCAAGTTTTTAGTTAAAATAATTAATATGACTATACATTTTCTTTACATAAAGGCATGCAAATTTTCTAATATGGGCATGTTTAAAGTGCATTTTACTCATTTAAACTGAGCAGATATTTGCAAGCACAAGCTTTGTTGATAATAATTAGGCAGCATAAACACTAGTTACAATATAATTTAAACATTCATATTATTTTTACATCATGTTTCATATCATATTTATATCATACAGCATATAATTTACATGCCTGCTTTAGCCGAAACTAAAATCTGCCTATTAGGACATATTTCAAATTGCAATACTCTGAATCCTGGCTGGCAAGTCTGGAAACAGTCCCACTAGTAAAATATGTACATGTATATATAAAATGTCATCTAATGAAAACTAACTGACTTACTTGTCCGAAATTGTATCCTTGGCTGGATCAACTCTCTCTTCAAAATTCAAATGTTCATCAGAGTCCCGCTCTTCTTCTGAGGAAAATGTTAACTCTTCGTCACTATCCAGGAGTTTCCTTGCCTGTGTATCTTGCAATCTTTCAAACGCGCAGAAAAGTGAATGAACTTGATGTTTTTAAGACACAGTCGAGGGCATTTACCATTTAAATTGATCGCCTCAGCACATTACTGTATGAATAGCGCCCTCTGCCCGTGGGTGTGATCACATTAGGTGTAATTAGCTGAGCCAGGTGAAACTGTACATCACTTTGTTTCATACAGATTACATTGCAGGAGAAATTTTATTTAAAAGTAGACATTTTAAGCTTTCTTTAGACATATGCTTCATGATTGTGTGATAAGGATTCGCAGAGTTTCAGTAAATTTGTATGACGCGTTTCAGATATATGCTCGCAAACACAGAGACTGCTGAAAGCAAAAAAGGTTTTGTTGTCATTGTAAGGTACACAAGTAAAAGTAGACACTTTATAGTCTCTAATGATGTCTTAAACTTATCTGTATGCGCCACAATGATGGAATATTTTATGTTGTTTGCGCTGTAATGACAGGCCCAAGCCGCGCCTCGTTCCCTTGTGGGACCTCACTTTGGTCCTTAAGGGGCCTATGGGGAGCTCCATTTGAGCCCCTAGAGTCAGCTGAGTTAAAAGGCATTCTCTTTGAAGAGTGCCTTCTTGATGGCACTCACCTCCATAAGGGGACCTACAGGCATTCTTTGTCAGCGAACCTTGCCTGCAGTTTGGTCCGGATTGCTCTCCTGTCGTCTTGAGACCCCGACTGAACTATGTGCCCAAGGTTCCCACGACTCTGTTCAGAGATCAGGTGGGGAACCTGCGAGTGCTGCCCCAGGAGAAGGCAGACCTAGTCTCAGCGTTGCTGTGTCTGGTGGGTGATTTGCGCATCTATTTGGATTGCACGCAGAGCTTTAGAAGCTCTGCTTTGGTGGACAGCGGAAGGGAAGCTCTGTCTCCAAATAGAGGATCGCTCACTGGGTCTTTGATGCCATCGCTATGGCATATCATGCCCAGCACGTGCTGCCTCCTGCTGTTCATTCTATCATTGGCGTAGTGGCCTCTTGGGCTTTGACCAACGATGTCTCTTTAGCAGACATATGTAGAGCAGCGGGCTGGGCAACACTTAACAACTTTGTGAGGTTTTACAACCTCATGGTTGAGCCAGATTCATCCTGTGTGTTATCAAGTGACACAAAAAGGTACGTTCGGGACAGCTGGCCGGGAGTCTTCGGTGAAGCTCACCGCCAGCCCAGTACGTGCATCAATGTCTTTCCCTTCCCTTTCCCTTCTGAATGTCTTTTCTATGCCTGATGAAAAATTACCCTTGGTTGAACTCCTTGTGAGTACAGGTAGACTTGTCATATCTGGACTATTAAAATTTATAACATTATTGAAATATTTATGCTTTTATTTTCTGCAGGCATCGTGTCCCTCATTTCCCTGGCTGTGCTATCGTATGAACGCTACTGCACAATGATGGGCCCCACAGAGGCTGATGCCACCAACTACAGGAAGGTGGCCGGAGGGGTAGTGATGTCCTGGGTCTACTCTTTATTTTGGACTCTGCCCCCTCTCTTTGGCTGGAGCCGTTATGGTCCAGAAGGGCCTGGGACCACCTGCTCCGTAGACTGGACAACCAAGACAGCCAATAACATCTCTTACATCATTTGCCTCTTTATTTTCTGCCTCATTGTCCCCTTTCTAGTCATTATCTTCTGCTATGGTAAACTGCTGCGTGCAATTAAACAGGTGAGTAAAACTTTGATTAAAATCAGTTTTCTTTCCTCTGAAATTCTGCATTTATACTTTGTAGTTCAGTAGTTTTTGAAGGTTAAGATATATATATATATATATATATATATATATATATATATATATATATATATATATATATATAAATAATAAGCAAAAATAATAAGCAAAAATCCAAGTTCCCCTTCTTCTTGCTAACCTGATCAAACAATAAGTAAAAGACAATTAAACTACCCTAACTTCTGAACCAAATAAACACAGGCAAAATATATGCAATAAACAAAAATTGGCATCAGACGCCCTACTTCCCACTTCGAAAATTAAGTTCAATTTACAAGCATTTACACCCACAAATATTTAGTCCAAGTTAGTATACAAAATAATAATAAAATAAATCACAACTAGTATGGGCAAAAGGTCAAAAACACCACCCTGGTGATGGTGGCAGCAGCAAGGCTTTTAAAGGCTAAAAGACCCAGATGGACCAGTCATCAACTTTGGGATTTGGAGCCAATCAGGAAGCGGCACACCTAGACTCAAACACAGACAAAAAACTCCAAAACATTACACATACAAAATACCACAAGATCATAACAGTTCCTTATGCAAATACAGAGTGCTTGTAGGGAATCTCTTCCCCTCAGTTCTGATTGCATGCCAAGACCCTTAACCACTAATCTACCACTATTCTGTGAGGTCACCAAGTGTATTAAAAGTTTTTTTTGTAAGCACTCTTAAGTAGTAGTAAAGTAAACATTTTCTTACTCCTAAAGAGGTCAATTGTATTATTGAGAAAGGCATGCATACGCACATACAGATGAAGATCCCAGTTATATTTGTAGCCTTATAGAAGCTAAATTATTTTACATGGAACTGGGTTACCTCATTGGAGTTACCTCATGTTGAGATTACATGACTAAATGAAATACAAAGTTTATCTTGTTACCCCCATTATCAGCCTCTTTTGCACAAGGAATAAATGGTTGATTGTGAATTGTGAATGTCTGCAATACATTGATAACTTTAAACCAAAGTCCCTTTTTAAGGCAAGTCAGCCCACTTGAGGGCCACATTGGGAACTCTCCCAGGCAACTATTTTCTATGGATACAACCATACCGGTTTTTATGAATACAACCATACAAGGACAGCTCCTATTTACTTGAATAAGGAAAGACTAAAATCTCTAAAATGGCTGGTTGAGATTATGATCAAATTACATATTTCAAAGCTGCAAAAAAATCTGACAACAAATAAATTGTGCTTTTTTAGCCTATATAACACACACACACACACACACACACACACACACACACACACACACACACACAAACCACCCATGCTAATTTGCATACACATTCCTGAGTAAACTGACAGGCGATGTCTCTATTAAATAGGGGGGACTTACTTTTCTATACTTGCCATATTTAGCATTACAATTTTTTCCTATTAATTGTTTTTATAGGAAAGTGGTCCATCTCAGCTAAACGGTCTCTCCTGTAAACTACTGCTTTTTGAATAATCTAGCATTCACATCTCTAGGTGTCAGTATAGGTCCAAGATAACAGCCATATCAGCAAGTGCAACACAAACCAAAAATTACTCAGTGCACCTTTAAAGTTGCATCTGAGACAAAGCTGACAAAGCTGGTAAGCTGACAAAAACTTCTAAATCAAAGTTTATCTTTCTCTTCCACTGGCTCCTTTTGTCACTCAATAGATCTCACTTTATACTCAGCTTAGTAAAATCTCAACACAGTAATTCAGCCATTAGCATGCATTTTACCCTCAATGTCTTAAAGGGGTCATGTCATTAGGAATATTTTTTTTTTTTAGAAAAACAAAAAAATAAAGCATAACATGAGCTCATTAATCGCTGATGTCTTTCTACCACCAATGATAAGTCTAGCTGCACAAACACAAGCATGAATAACAACTGAAGTTCCCCGTCTGTCGCTCACTCGACGTTGTGTGGAATGAAGCGACACTAGGGGTCTTTCTTGTAGGCCTTGGTTACCTCTGAACTTGAGAAAAGATGTCCCTCTCCTGGACATACGGGTATAAAAGGAGGGATTTGTGCGTCTTTTCTCGCGGGCCATTTCTCAAGTTCAGAGGTAACCGAGGCCTTCAAGAAAGACCCCTAGTGTCGCTTCATTCGACACAACGTCTCGTTCCCTCAATCAGGGAACGGAGGATACAAGAGTAACCTAGACGATTCCTGCAGCTCAAGCCAGAAATGCCTATTTTGGTGCTTTATTTATTTATTAATTTATTTACGTCTGGACTCTGGTGACAAATTTAGCAGCCTCCTTCCTCGCTGCAGAGAATGCACTAAAAAAGCAGACTAGCTGACAGTATTGAATTCCCAATTTAATAAAACGAGCTTCCTTCGACAGTACGATGCAGTGAGGGCAAAATAAATTAATCTGCTTTAAATAAGAGACCTTATACTTTCTTGGGTTTATCACAGATGAATAATCAATTATGGAAGATGTCAGAGGAGGAAGACGTCTTGACTGAAATGAGTTATGAGTTCAAGACTATTGCTCCTCCCTTGGGTCTCTGGTTCTGCTTGAAATCAAACCTTAATGGTTGAAATTTCATAAACGTTGCCTTTGGGCACTAGATGCAATTTTATATTGTTGCAAAACGACACTATTTGCTAAACTCTGGGTAAATCTGTTCATTAAGAAGTTTCTTGGAGAAGTTTGTATTTTACTTGCTTTGCTCATATGTATATTGGGCTCTCAGAAAGTGCTGACATCCACACTGAGTGCTGCATATCACATGTGCCAATGGTATGTGAAAATACATTGCATTCTTTAATTAGTGAGGTCAGTCAGTGGGTTCTCTCTCTTTATCTCTTCCTCCACCTATTCTCCACCTTTTCTTAAAAGGTATAAGTGAGTTCTCGTAAGCTTTATCTCTAGCTTTATACATCTTATTGATTTTTACATCATAGCTGATGTGTTGTTTGTGCAGCCGGAAGGACTTTAGCAATAGATTGCTTCCTATACAAGTAATTGAAATACAAGCACTAAGACAATGATAAAACAAGCCCTACAACCTGCTCCTTTTCTTTACAAAATTAAATGCGCAATCTGGGAAATTAATTCAAGAACATACACAGCACTAGCATTTTTGGGGTCATTTATAAGTAGTTTACATGAAATACATTTGGAAAGTTGACATGTCACACAGTAAGGAATGCTAGACTTCATCTAAACTATTTTAAACTGCAATTAGTACGCAGCTAGCAGATCGATATTTAAGTCAGCATTTGCAATAAATTCTCCCTGCTCCCCAGTAGGTGGCGATATGCACAAACAATGTGAATCTTCAAAAATAAAAGAAGAAAAATGTGAAAAGTGAAAGTGGAATTTGATTGTAAAAAAAGGACTTAAAAATGTATCTGTTTCTCACCCAAACTTATATTGCTATGGATTTAACCACTGGAGTCCAATATTAAGTTTCTTAGAGAACATGGATGACCAATGTAAGTTTGCATGGTTATTATTTGACGTCATCTTAGCCTTTGTATTCATCAATATTTTACACTGATCTCAACCAAAGATTGCTCTGATAGCTGTTTAGACTTGCTTTCTATACCATGAACTTAGCATTTAAAATAGCATTTCAAACATCTCCAATGTTGTATGGTTGTTTAGGTACTAGAGGTTTCATAATGTTCTGATTCATCTTGTATATGCCAATTCAACAAAACTGGCAATTGCTGGTTCTTTGTTCTTGTTGATTCTCATAGTTGTCAATTCATGTCATTGTTTGAACCACAATACCCACATAAACTTGTTGTAGAGTCCACATAAAACAAGGCCATGTTGAGAATACGGTTGAATGATTGCCACAGATACACAATGCTGCTCACCATAATGTGCCAATATAATGCACATTGTTCATTCTCACAGACCACCCATTCATTTTAACTAAACTGCTACCAATATAACTACCTCAAATCACATCTTCTACAATACACAACCCTATTAGGCATGCTGTGCCACAACAGCTTTGTTACCAGCCTGAAGGCATGTAATAGAACTGGGGGTCTGGAGACATGTGTTTATCGGAAGCAGCTGGGGACATTTAGATATAATTTCTAATTGTGGAACGGCTGTGTTGGTGCATGGTTCTTCACCAGTCTGGGGATTGTAGCCACCTGGGCCTGCATTGGTGTGAATCAGCAGTGTTTTGAGACAGTGTTGTGTAGGACATGACAGAACTCGGAGTATGGCCTCAGGCACTGGATGTGTTTGCGGTCATATTGAGATGGTGGATGGACTGGTCTGGACATTATCAGCCCTGCTGCAGCTGTGTGGATGTTACGGTCTGGGCAGCTGAATGCCTCAGGCACAGGCTTCTCACACACAGATACAAATCCACACATACTTTTACAGCCTGAGGACTGACACTACAACCTACAGGGGAATGTTTTGTGCAGAGAGAGAGAGAATGAGAGTGAAAAGGTAAGAGGTGTTCCAGCTGGTAATTCTCTACTGAAAAACAGGGCTGTACATTGGTGTCTATGATGCTATTTTGTTTGGATTATATTAGATTTAAAGGAGTATTTAATCTAAAAATGCATATTCCATAATTTTTATTACTCACCCTTATGTCATTCCAAATCCATATCTTTTTCTGTGGAACACGACAGGAGAAGTTTTATGCTCTTCTTTTTCATTCAAGCTCTAAAAAGGACAAAAAAAAGCACCAATAAAGACGTTCATATGGATCCAAGACTTCTGAAGACATATGATATCTTTGTGAGGAACAGACAAAAACTGAAGTTATTTGCTGATAATTTTGGCCTCTATTGAGCTGTTAACTCGAACTGGATCACTAAATCAGTGAGTTGAAATAAAAAAACAAATCAGTCCATGTGGCATGGGGGGCGTAGCCTCTCCCACTCTGATGCTCTGGTATACCTTTTCAGGTCTCACTCCACCATCACTATAATTAGAGACAAGTTTTAGAGTACTCACAACCCAGGTGATGAGCCTTACCACTCTCCCTCTCCCACAGACCGACATATGACCACACCCCCCATGCCACAAATTTTTCTGGTTGATCTGGCTCATCAAACTGAGCCGTTTCTTGAGTTCAGCTCACTGATTTAATGATCCAGTTGTTATAGTTTGTGATTTAACAGCTTACTAACGGAGATGATTTTCCATGAATAATGACTTACATTCTGGTCTGTTCCTTGCACTAAGCTATTAGAAGCAGCAGAAAACAAGAGGCATGTAGACTACTTTTATCATGTTTCATCAGTTTTTGTTTTTAAAGCTTGACAGACACAGTCACAATGAACTCTTATTATATGGATAAGAGCTGTGTGAAGATTCTTAAAGAACTGATCAAGCACTGTAGCCAACAAATACAAAATCATTAAGCAAAAATATAGACAGGACGGCTGAACGGAGCATTCAAGTAATCAAGTATGATTTCCTTTTTATATTTAAAACAGCAAGAAAAGGGTTGCTTTTAGTTTTAAATTATAACCTACTAAGAAGAGTTTTGTATGATGCCTATTAAGTTTAAAAACCTTGAAAGTAATAGTAATATATATTTGTATTATTCAAAAGTCTATTACAACCAACCATTGGCAATAATTCAACAGGTACATTTTAAGGAGGATGTTTAAGCTCACTTTATACCATCTCTTGTAAAACATGCTATTTACGTACCTTATCATATAGTAAGACTACAAAAATCTAATTAGTTGACCTTACTTAGATTAAGGAAATTGGTTTGCATGATTTTTTATTTTTTAAATTTGGCTCAAGTAAACTCTTTTTTTTTTAAGTAACTAGTTAACTAGATGCAAGTAAACTTAACTAATCTGTGATTAAAGTATCATTGTTTTTATTTAATTATTTATATTGAGTTATAGTATGTCTTACACATTATAAGGGAAATTATGACATGAATCTCGGTTATCCATAAGGGATATTGGATTCTCCTCAGTTCTTTTTACTGCACATAAATCTGCACTTTTGTAAATTACAATTGAGTAAAGTTCACCAGATGTAACAGTAATCACCCTAATGGTCAAGTCAAGTCAAGTCAAGTTATTTTTATTTAATAGTGCTTTTCACAACACACGTCGTTTCAAAGCAGCTTTACTGGAAATCATGCATTAACAAAAACAAACAAAAAAATTAAACTGTAATATCAATAAAGTCTTACAGTGATTATTATGTAGTTTGATTAAATATGATTGTAAAATGTGTATAGAAATTATATAATTAAATAATAATTGTATTTAGAACCCCTGAAAACAAGCTTAAGGCGACTTTGGCAAGGAACACAAAACTCCATAAGATTAATGGAGAAAAACAACCTTGGGTGAAACCAGGCTCACTGTGGGAGCCAGTTCCCCTCTGGCTAAACAACATGAATATAATGCCAATATTAGTTATTTGTGTGCAATGCAAGTCATGGTTTGTTGTCATCTCTCAGCGATACGTAGCAGTGGAGGGCGACGCCAAGCAGGAACAGAGCTGGATCTGGCAGGCTCTGGTAATGAATCCCGAGGTTGAGACAAGGAAACAAATAGAATAATATTAGCGTAGATGCCATTACATTTTATGCAGAGTTGTAGATCATGATGGATGTTTCTGGTTCTGGCAGACCTAACTAAAACAACCTAATTTTGAGTTGATGGATAAATTAGGTATAAGCCTGGCTAAATAGATGGGTATTTAGTCTAGACCTAAACTGAGTGAGTGTTTCTGTATCCCGAACACTGTTAGGGAGACTATTCCATAGTTTTTAAGCCAAGTATGAAAAGGATCTACCTACTTTTGTGGATTTTGATATTCTTGGAATTAATAACAAGCCAGAATTTTGTAATTGTAATGAACATGACGGAATATAACATGTCAGAAGGTCACTTAAGTACTGTGGAGCTAGACAATTTTAAGCTTTGAATATAGGTAACAGAATTTTAAAATGAATACAAAATATAACAGGTAGCCAATGTAATGACGAGAAAATTGGGATAATATGATCATATTTCTTGGTTCTAGTCAGCACTCTGGCAGCTGCTTTCTTGTGCTGCGATGTAATATCTGGTTCAGTTGAGTTTTTATTCCTAACCAATTTAGCCACAGTACTGAATAAACACCTAGGATTGTTGTGGTTATTTTCTATGAGTTTATTAAAATAAGCTGATCTGGCAGCTTTTAGTGCCTGTTTGTAGCTACAGACACTATCCTTCCACACACCACGAAATACATCTATTTTTGTAGTCTTCCATTTGCACTCCTTTTTCCGAGCTGCTCTATTGAGAGCATGAGTGTGATCATTGTACCATGGTGCAGGGCTTATTTCTTTAATTTTCTTTAATTGAATGGGGGCGACACGTAGATTCGTTTAAACTAATATATTCATCTGGTTTAAACAATGATTCAGTCAAACAGAGTGCATCCAATCTATGATCTGTAATAATTTCATTAACAATTAGTGCTTTGGTAGAAAGTGATCTAATGTTTAATAGCCCTATTTTTACAGTATATGATGTTTATCTTTAATTTGTTTGTTTTGTTCAAGTTTGAGCTTAATCAAATTCTGTCTACATGATTTAGTGAGGGTTTTGTGGTTGGTAGTTTGGGGAACAGACACAGTCTCTATGAGATATCTAGGTGATACTGTCTCTATGTGTTGTAGTTTATGTGACCTGTGTGATTTCTCAAGGCAGCTAGCAGAGGTTCGGATTAACTAGTTTGTCTGCTTCCTGACCTGGGCCCCAGTTAGTCAAATACTATCATTCCCCGTCTGTCACTCACTTTGACGTTGTGTTGAAGAAGCGACACTAGGGGTCTCTCTTGAGAGCTTCACGCAACTCTGAACTTGAAAAAAGGCAGATGAGGAATTGGCAGACAGAATTTGTATGTCCTCCCCCCCCCGGACATATGGGTACAAAGGGAGGGAAATCTTTCTGTCCATTCAGAAATTTTCTTCGAAGCCAACCGGTTGTGTGATCAGCGTGCTGCTATTCACAAGGCTGTTCACTTCATCTCTATGAGCGTATGCTGTTGGATCTATGGCGCATATCAGTGGCTTTCTCCTTCTCTGCACAGCAGTGCAGCTTTGCCCCTGGGCGCTTCGACAGCGCTTTTAAAAGAGAATGTTTTCCTAAAAGAGTTTATTTCTCTATAAGAGTAATACACAGCTGGCGTTGAACGTCCTTTTCAGGACGCGTCTTTTTAAATATGTTTTTCCGCCCCTGTGTAGTTCCTGAATGCGGTCCAATTTCTCTCCACTTCTGACGGTCATAAGAGCTGCCTCGTGTGCCTGGGCTGCAATCACACGCAGGCAGTGTTTTATGAATGGTTCATGTTCTCAATGCGAGAACATAGCCATGGCAACGTTGTGGTCGCGGCTTTCTTCCCTCAAAATGGGAGAAAGCCACTTCAGCCGCCCCCCCGCTCCTCACCTCCTTCCTACGGGATTGGGGCTGGTGTGGCTGGCAATGAAGGCGATTTGGGACATATAGAGGGCTTGGTTTTGCCGGGTAAATCCCCACGAACCACCTGCTACCCAGCACGCTCGTTTTACTTCTGTCCGGGCTCGAGGTGAGAGCAGCTCACCTCACGGCCAGTCTGTATACTCCCTCAGACCCCGCGAGCTGGATGATGATTTCGCAGCTGCATCGGAGAGCGTCACAGCGGCATCTGATGCTGATGACTTGACTGGGCTGCCACCTCTGGGTCTGCTTGTCCAGTGGAGCCTGACGCGCAGATGTCCGCTATGCTTGGAGACCGGAACCCTCCACAACCCCCCCCCCCCCAGCTAGACGATTGGTTCACGGGTTAGGGTGCTGCTCACAGCCATGCGGTTCCTTTCTTCCCGGAGGAGCATGACGAGTTGAGGACATGCCGTAGAGGGCACCTTTTAATGCCCGAAACCGGCTTCCTCGCTCCTCCACTCTCACTACCCTCGACGGTGGAGCAGCTCCAGGCTTTCTCCTCCCTGCATGCCTTGGCCCCCTTGCTATCAACCAGGCCAAGGCACTTGAAGATCTGCACTAGGGTAGTCCTGTTCCTGATGTGCTGCAGGAACTGTGCTCAATGAACGATCGCACCCCCCGTGGCCATGAAGGTCACAATGCTGGCACTCGTATGGGCGATTGCCACCCTTGTGTTCCAGGAACGTTATCTATGGCTGGACCTTGTCAAGATACGAGAGGTAGACAAAGCATGCTTTCTCAAACACCCCAGTCTCCCAGCTCGGTCTATTTGGCGGCACCGTTGACGACTTCACACAGCAGTCCTCAGTGGTGAAGAAACAGACGAAGGCCACATCATGCCCCGCCACTATATCAGTATGGGCCTTGCTCCATCTGCTCGCCGAGTGCATCCCCCTGTGGCTTCCAAATGCAAGGCAGCTCTGCTTCAACCTGGGCCCAGCTCTCAGCCCCAGCGTCGAGCACCCCGCAGGAAGCGCACACACGCCGTCTCCCGAACGTCCTCGAGGACCCGGTAGGCTCCCAAGTGTTCCTGAGACGGACGACCCAGGGAACGAGACGTTTGCTCCGGAGCTGGTAAGCTGACCACTCCGTCCCCGGTGGAGGGCCGGGAAGAGAACCTTCCGATAAAGGTATTTTCTTTTCTTTTTCCTTCGGGCTGCTGTTCTCACATTCTCAATAATAGAGCAATTTACTCTCTCCCTGGGTCATCTGGCCTGAAAATGCTGTCCTCACGGCAACCCGGCGCCACACTTCAGCAGTTCCGGTACCCCTTAGTGCCCCTCACACGGAGCTTGGACGCATGGCTTTCACTTCCCAAACCTTCGCACTAGTTGGCCAGGACCATCCGACTTGACTACACAATTCAGTTCGCCAGGACACGTACTTCCACGCCTCTATCTTGCCTCGACACCCACCCTCTCTATGGTTCATGTTCGAAGGCCAGGCGTATCAGTACAAGGTTCTCCCCTTCGGTGTGTCCCTGTCCCCTTGTGTCCTCACGAGGGTTGCAGAAGCCGCCCTTGCCCTGCCAGAGGAAGTGGGCATTTGCATACTAAACTACTTCGACGACTGGCTCATTCTGGCCCACTCCTGAGTGTTACTATGAACCCACAGGGACCAGGTGCTCAAGCACCTTAGCCGACTAGGGCTTCAGGTCAACTCAGAGCATCTCTTTTCTCGGCATGGAGTTATACTCAGTCTCAATGATAGCGTGCTTCACTAACGAGTGTGCGCAGTCAGTGCTGAAATGCCCCACCTTGTTCAAGCCAGGCACGGTGGTCCCTCTAAAACATCTCCAGAGTCTCTTGGGGCATATGGCGTCCTCCGTGGCGGTCACACAGCTGGGGTTGATGCATATGAGACCGTTTCAGCAATGGCTCCAGACTCGAGTCCCGAGACAGGCATGGCGCCGCGGCCTGCACCGTGTGTTTTTTCACCCCCACCAGACTTCCAAACCCTGGAGAGACTATCTTTTTATGGACTGGAGTCCCTTTACAGCAGGTGTCCCAATGCATTCTGGTCACCTCAGACACCTCCAAACAGGGTTGGGGCGCCGTGTGCAATGGACACACAGCCGCTGGCTCATGGAAAGGGCCCCCGCTGCGTTGGCACATCAACTGCTTAGAGTTGTTGAATGTATTTCTTGCCCTACGGAGGTTCCTCCCACTAGTCTGGGGCAAGCACGTCTTGATTTATGACAGCAATGGCACAAACGTTAGTGTTGTCACCTCATGAGCCCACTAATTAGTGCAAATTACTCCAGGCGCATGCACATTCTGTGGTTAGAGAAATCAGGTTGTGTGCATTCAGTGCTCGAGCACTCTGCTGATGACAAGATTTGTGTCACACATCTTACAGATTGTAGTGTTTAAAATGCCTAAATCCTTCCAATTTGTCTTTGGGGAACATTGGTTTCAAAGTGTTGGATTATTTGCTGAAGCATCTGTTGGCAAATTGACAAGTCTTGAATGATCTTTGCTGTTGAAGGACTAGGCTGTTTTTGGAAGCTCCTTATATACTATGACACGATTGTCTCACCTGTTTAACATCCACGATTTTACATCGCCTTGTTATTTCAACTCGTCAAATTGTTATTAGTAAATTGCCAGTCTCACAGGGCACAAATTTCAGCACAACACCGGCAAATTAATCCCCCACTCAAGCCTGGATTCAGTTTTACTTCAAGCAAGCCCACTGGTAGATATGGTCATGTTGTGCACATGGATATTTACATATCCCGAAATACACGATCAGGGTTGGGAGGGTTACATTTGAAATGTATTGCACTACAAATTACAGAATACATGCTGTAAAGAGTCATTTGTAATGTATTCCATTAGATTACTCAAGGTCAGTAACATATTCTGAATACTTTGGATTACTTTTTCAGCACTGGTATATTTTTTCACTTGATTTGACTATAAAATTCTGCCAGTACAGTAAAACAAAATACACATGTTAAAAATACATTCTCTGAAAACCATAAAAGTCTTCTGCAGTCTTGTTTCTAAAACAAGATCAATCAAATTGATCTTGTTTTAAGGATTTTTAGATTTTTTTACAGGAAAATATTACAAAAACTATTATCAAGAATAAGATTTTTTCCCTAATATCAAAGGTCTTACTAGAAAAAATAAATAATGATCTAACGTGAATTTTCTTGATAGAAAAATATGATCATGTCTGGTAACGTGCATGTTAAATGGCTAGAAATAGCATTTTAGCATAGCGTGAAGCTGATAATGTACACAAGGTTTATTTCTATTTATTCTGCTCCAAACTGTATTACTTTTACTTCTCTGTCTGCTCGTATGAATGTAACACATCATAAGAAAGTGTTTCACTGATGTTCAAATGCACTTTGGATCACATCATTTATATGTATAAATGTTTTCCATTTGAAAGGACTAAATATTAAATGAAACAAATTACAATAAAATACTAAGTAATCTCTTCAGTAATCAAAATACTTTTGAATGTATTTTTTGAATTCTAGTTACTAAAGATTTAAATTGTAACTGTAGTGGAATACAGTTACTTATATTTTGTATTTTAAATACGTAATCCCGTTGCTCCCGAACCCTCTACACGATAGAGCAAAATCTCTGTCAATTGACACTTTATATCATTGCCACATTTATTGTCATATCGCCCAGCCCTATGCTGAATTATATGCATCTAGGAACAATTGATGTCAAATGTGTCCTATCAGTGCAAAGGATGATCTTGCATTGTTCTGTCATGCAGCTCTATCTGTAGTTCAGTACTGGTCAGGAACATTCTGAGGTCGTCTTCAACTATTCTTCAGTGCTGTGAAGTTTGAAAACCCTGCTTCGCACAAAACGTGAAGGCAAAAGGCAGAGGCAATTTTAAAACTGCATATACAGTAAATATACACAAACCAAAGGCGTAAAAAACATATATACAAGGTATGCAATTCATAAGTGCGCCATATAAAGGTGTGCAATAGTGGCACATTAAAGGTGGTCCTAAGGATTTTAAAGGTAACTCATTAAATTAAAGGTAAAATTTTTGTAGTCATTTTTTATTTGAAGATATAGATGGGCTATTGCTGCCAATGCTCCTCTTTTCATGAGTGTCAAATGCATTCATGTTGTAATAAACAGACAGACTGCTATCGCTGATGAAACAAATAATCTAAATAAATAATTATAAATATTATATGTGACCTACTCCATCATTTTGAGTCAGATTGACCCATAATCACATTTTGTGTATTATGCACTTAAGTAAAAAGGAAAGTCTCAGCTTTCTAATTATATTTTTTATGCTTCTATAAAAAACCATTGCTGAGATAGAAATATGTGAATGTTGGGTGTCATAAAACCTTGTTTTTGAGAAAACATACTGTAAAGATTCCATTCGTACCTCCATGCAGAGATCAAGCATCTACCAGCACTGAAGCGATTAAATTCTCTGAAATGAGTTCTGTCCATTCTCTGTATCTCTTGTCGCATCTCTGACATTGATTGTATTTTTTTTTAAAAAATCAATTTGCTCTCCTCTACAGTTAATTTTTATGGACATCAGATTCAGACTTTTCTAAGGTAAATGTATTCAGTTAAGTGTTGAAGTCATTAATGTCTTCCCGCGGTTGAAACACGGATTTGCTTATTACATGAGATATGATCAACAACCCATCTGATCTGATTTCATGTGATTTCATTGTGTAATTTTTTAGTAAAGAGGGACGCTGATCGGAGGAGAGATGCTATACAATTTATGTTTACAGTATATTGCACTCATGTCTGAATTGACAGCAGCGCGATTTGACACCACATTTAAGAGCATAAAAACTACATTTATATGTTGAATTTCATGATAACATGGACGTCACTTAAAAGCTGGGAATTGAACCAAAACAGTTTTAGACAAAAAAAAAATAAAAAAATTCAATAATGGCCCTTCATTTTGACGGAGTGCATCACATATGTGTGTGTTCACACCCCTCCAGTTTGAGAACCACTGCTTTAAAACATCTTTTGAAATGGAAGAAAGTCATATGGGTTTGGAACAACATGAATGTGAGAAATTATGACAGAATTTTCAAGTTGAACTTTGAACTATTCTTTTAAGACCTTATTTGGAGAACTTGATCTTCAGTTCACAAATATGTGTCATCAGTTTTACTTTTTAAACAGCTTGTAAGTAAATAAAGACCAATGAAAAGGGTTCATCTGCCCCCCCAAAAAGAGTATAATTCATCCCAAACTAGGTGTTGCATAAAAACACCAAGAAAGGGGAGGTATGGTCAGAAGCGATACAGAGTACAGAGGGAGACAAACAGTGTGTCCATAAAGAGATCAACAATAACTCAACATCCTGGATCCTTAAATTAATACCCACCTATTTATACAAGCATTTAAGTGCATATGTGAAAGTGGGCCAGGATGAAATATTTGATAATCAAGTTGCTGCCCTGATTCCTTCGTGTGACTCCCAAAGGAACTGGAAAAGAAATTCCACGCGGGAGGTGCAGGAGAAATTAATTGTGGCAGCGCATACAACAAATCCCAGTCCCACTCTGATATTTACGAGGACCACATGTCATTGGATTTACTTATCAAGCCCAAAAGTGGGCAGATGCCCTAAATGAATTAGCAAGGCATCAGTGAGTAATTTCACAAATGTCTGGCAGAAGGCGTGGGACCCACATAATGATCAGATGCAAGATTCATTCACAATTCAACCCCTCTGCACAAAGGATCTCTCGTAATGTGGCAGTTCTTCTGATTGCTGCAAATTAAGGGATTTATAGAGCCTGGAAGTTGGCCATGTAAACTTCTGTAATGTGCCGAGAGTTAAACTTGACCCAGCCAAGTTCCTTGCTGCCTCCCTAATTGCTTTAGATGTCCAGAGCATTCAAACAAAAGACCTTCAGTCACATGCCCCCCCATCTCCAGGACTTCCTCTAGGACCCAGAAGGCTCCTAAGCACTCCTGAGACAGAAGACCCAGGAAGTCAGATGTTTGCTCTGGAGCTGGTACAAAGACCACTCCGTCCCCCAGTGGAGGGCCGGCAGGAAAATCCTTGATTTCCCACATTGTTAATAAAAAGCGATTTCCTCACTTCCTTGGTCATCTAGCCAGTGCGCGCCATTCTCTTGGCACCCTGGCAACAAAAACCGCAGTCCCGGCTCCCCGGATGCAGTTACAGACCCACGACTGCCCATACCCGGTGGGCCGCGCTGCCGGGTGCACAGAGCAAGGTAAGCGCTTTTCTCCGCATCCAAGACTCGGTACGTCAAAAATTATCGTCCCCTTAGTGCCCCTAGCACGGAGCTTGGGCGCATGGCTTTCACTGTCCATCCCATCGCGCTGGTTGATCAGGACCATCTGACTCGGCTACGCGATTCAATTGGCCAGGCTCCCGTCTCGTTTCAGCGGAATTTGCTCCACTTCGATGCATGGGTGAAAACGCCAGCACCTTACGGGCAGAGATTACGACTCTTTTCACTCAAGGACACGATAGAGCCTGTCCCTCCAGCCGAGATGAAGAAGGGTCTCTACCTTACTTCATCATAACCAAAATAGGGCTTTACACAAACTCCCATTCAAAATGCTCACTCAGAAACAGATTTTAACCTGCGTTCGACACCAGATTGGTTCGCAGCGGTAGACCTGAAGGATGTGTAATTCCACGTCTCCATTCTGCCTCAACATCGACCCTTCCTATGGTTCGCATTCGATGGCCAGGCATTTCAGTAACAGGTCCTCCCTTTCGGCCTGTCCCTGTCCCCTTGCGTCTTCACCAAGGTCGCAGAGGCAGCCCTTGCCTCGCTACGAGAAGAGATAGACATGGTGCCGCGGCACATACCGTGTGTTAATCATCCCTTCCTGCAGTCAGACTTTCAACCCTTGGACAGACCTCTGTTTTCTGCAGACTGGGGTCCCACTACAGCAGGTGTCCAGACGTGTCGTGGCCACCACACCTCTCAACTGGGTTGGGGCACCTTGTGCAACGGGCACGCAGCCGCTGGCTCCTGGACAGGGCCCTGACTGCGTAGGCACATCAACTGCCTAGAGTTGCTGGTGGTATTCCTTGCCCCGCTGAGGTTTCTCCTGCTGATTCGGGGCAAGCACATCTTGATCTATTCAGACAGCACTGCGCCAGCAGCATACATGAACCAAGCCAGAGCTCCCTCTACCAGGCAGCTTTACGCAATAAAGTGGCGCTTGTTTGCAAATTGGTGTTCTTCCCAGTCTGAAGACCAGCAGAGGTGCGCAGTTCATCAGAGATTTCATTCCTGCAAGAGAGGTTGGAGAGGAGGCTGTCCCCCTCCACCTTGAAGGTGTATTTAACCGCTATCATGGCCCACCACGACGCAGTGGACGACAAGTCCTTGGGTAAGCACGACTTGATTATCAGGTTCCTTAGAGGCACCTGGAGGCTGAATCCTCCCTAGCTAAGCCTGTTCCCCTCCTTGGATCTCTCAGTGGTCCTCTCGGGCCTTCAGAGACCCCCTTTCGAGCCGCTTAACTCAGTTGAGCTCAAGGCCCTCTCCTTGACGGCCCTGCTGATAGCGCTAGCTTCCATCAATATGGTTGGGGACCTGCAAGCGTACTCTGTCAGCGACACTTGCCTGGAGTTAGGTCCTGCAGATGCTTGGCACTTTGCCTTGTTCCCCCCATATCGGGGTGTAGGGAACCAGAAGGTTATGACAATTTTACAGGGTGTTGGGAAAGGGTACGTGCAGTCTGACACAGCCTGTCGCTTTGGCACGCAACTGCCTGCCCGCACCTGCGGCAGCAGCGCATGTACACAGTTCAGCGCATGACGTGATTAAAATTGGACCCCTGTTGTCGCTTCTTCGACACAACGTTGCAGTGAGCAACAAACGGGCAACGTCTAGGTTACTATTGTAACCTCCATTCCCTGATGGAGGGAATGAGACGTTGTGTCCTCCCGGTCACGTCGCTGAACCGAGCCACTGTTACGGCCGAACCTTATTTTCGGCTCCTCAGGCAAAATCCTGAATAGACAATTTCATTTCCCTCACTTTGTACCCGAATGTCCGGGGGCGAGACATGCAAATTCTGTCTGCCAATTTCTCATTGGCCTTTTCTCAAGTTCAGAGATGCGTGAGGCTCTCAAGAGAGACCCCTAGTGTCACTTCTTCAACACAACGTCTCGTACGCTCCATCAGGGAATGGAGGTTACAATAGTAACCTAGATGTTATTAAGACTATGAGCCAAATTACTAGAGAGGAGAGCGGCACCTTCCCTGGAGTGATTGAGTCTGTCTCTCTTTAGCAAGTCAGGTCTACCCCAAAAACTCTTTCAATTGTCTATAGATCCTATACTATTCTCCAGACACCACTCAGACATCCAGCTGTTAAGTGACACTGATCTTCTATAAACCTCATCGCCACGATGAGCAGGGAAGGGGCCAGAGCATATTACAGTGTCTGACAATGTTTTTTCATGTTCACACACCTTTAACATTATATTTCACAGACTGGTGAAGCCAGACATCTTTAGTGCCAACATGAATAAAAAATCTACATTTAGCATTAGCCATCACTTGTAAATTTGATCTAATATCAGACGCTCAAGCCCCGGAAATGCATTTAACAATGGTGGCTGGAGTCTCTATTTCCATGTTCCCTAAAATAGAACCACCTATGACCACAGATCTTTCAAAATGATTCTCAGTATGTGCATCACTGAGTGGGGAAAATCGATTGGAAACCCTAACAGGAACAGGAGAGTGGTGTCTCTTTGCTGAGCGAGTATGCCGCCGAGATGTCACACAAACGCCCTGCTGCGGGGGCTCTAGGGCCATAACCAAAGTTTGTGTGTTGCTCTCTGTACTACTTGAATCCAAAACAGTATCTACCGGCCTCTCTTTCTCAATGACTTCCACTAGCGTTCGAATGCGTGTCTCTAGCTCATTAACCTTCTCCATCAGCCTGACTAATTCCTTACATTTGTCACATGTGAATCCCTCACTGCTGACAGAGGAGGCTATTGTAAACATGTGACATGCAGTGCAGGAAGAAATAACATGAGCGGATGCCATGACTTAACGCAATTGTTTGTTGTTGTTGTTGGTTGTTCCTGAGTGGTGAGGGTTTGAGATTGATGTGAATCCCTAACGCAATTGTTTGTTGTTGTTGGTTGTTCTTGATAAGTGGTGCTTTGAGATCGATGCAATAATCTGTGTAAAACAGAGGAGAAAAATGGGTGAGAGCTGTAAAATGCATGCAGTTTAATCGTAATAAAAATAGAAGCGGATGCACGTGGAAAATGCGTGCAGTTGAATCGCGGGGATTCTATTATACGGGAAAACCCGATGCGCACTAAAAAATGACAGATGTTGAGGATTAAAGGCTGAAAACAGATAAATAAGTGATGCTAAAAAATTTGCAGGCTACAAACACAGACTCGAGCTAGGCGCCAGAAGCAACAGATAAAATACACGCTGATGAAAAAAGCAGAAAAACCTGAAACGCTAAAAAAAGGATAAAACAATGAACATACAAGAATGAGAATAAGCAATGCTAAGGAGCCTAAGCAGGCTACAAACACAAACACTCATGCAGCATGCCATCAGCAACAGGAAGTCTATTGCCATCAGTATCAAACTTTTCAAAGTGAATAACTTTCTTCGCTCCTCACAGTGAAAAAAAGAATAGTTTCATCATGCAATGCATTCATTTAACACCAAGTCAAGCTGATATTTCAAGATTAAAATCACAGCTCCAATTTTAGGCAGCACACTGAGGTAAGTTTTGGCTCTAATTTTTATGATTACTTTTCTGTGTAATGAGATTTTCAGATTGTTAATGTAACTGGGCTCTTATGACATCAGTTTCTAAGTGTAGATTTTTAAATCAGTGTAGCAATATATCAGTGTGCTTTGTCCCGCATGTCATAATCAGTCTTTATGCATTTACTCCACGCCCTCACAGGAAACTATCGCAGCTGAATAAATAAATGTAAACATCCGAGTTAAGTGTAAATCACTGCCATTCGTGTGATCGACAACTGGAGCGCGAACAGCCAACACAGCGAGGTGCACGGGCGCGTGCGTGTTAGATGTGCGGGCTCAATCGTTCCCTCATTCACTATTTCCTATATAGTGAATGGCAGTTAGTGCACTATATCTCAGCAGTAAGCGAACGAAATGAGTGCATTCGGACATGAGTGTCGGAGCTCTGTGGCTGGTGCAGAAATGTCACATATGAAATTTTTAAATACTTGGGCCTTACTTGTTATTCTTATTTAATAATATATTAATACAATAAATCTTCCTTCTGTTTGTCATTTTTTATATATACTGTGTGTTAATATAAAGAGTAAACACATTTGATAAAATAAAGAGTACATTTTAAAATGTATCTGTGTGTTTTGTCCCCATATATGTTATTATGTTATTATTTATCAAGTAATGATTTGTCAAAAAGTCATTTACTACATTCAGCATGAAATTAACCATTGAAGGAGTGAAGCAAGATGTAAACTCTCATCTCATATGTCTTCCCCGTGATGTATTGTGGAAAATCAACCATCATCGAGTGTACTTGAAATGCAAACTTGAAATTAGAGTGTATTTTAGGTAAGTATGAGTGAACAAAATTAGGGAACAAGTGGCTCACTCAGAATTCAGACACTCCTATAAAATAGTGGACACTTGAAATAGTGCACTATATATTGGATAGGGGCGGTTTCAGACACAGTGAGTGTTCCATGATCAGGGTTTGTGCCCTACGTAGGTTGTGTACTATGCATTTAGAGTGCGGCAGTACTGCTGTAGAGAACTAACAATCTAAATAATTATGACACTGAAAACTGTAACTACACTGAAATAAGAATCCACACAGGACATTAAAAGCTATGAAATAGCAAATAAGGCATTACTAGAAATGTTTCCAAACCTCTCTTTGTATTGACAAATTCATCCAGATCTGACAAGAGTTCTTAAAGGGATAGTTCACCCAAAAATTACAATTCTTATTATTTATTCACCCTCATACGACCCCAGATATGTATGACTTTCTTTCATCTGCTGAACTCAAATGAAGATTTTTAGAAGAATTTCTCCGCACTTTAGGTCCATACAATGCAAGTAAATGGGTGGCAACATTTTATAGCTAAGCAAACAAACAACAAACATAAGTCAGCATAAAAGTAATCCATAAGACTCCATTTGTTAAATCAATATCTTCAGAAGCGATGTGATAGGTGTGGATGAGAAACAGAAAAACGGACCACTTTCACATTCTCATTCTCTGCATATCGCCCCCTGCTTTCTAGCAAAAAATGACAAATATTGAGCTGTTTCTCACCTGCACCCAACATATCACTTCTGAAGACATGGATTAAACCACTGGAGTCTTATGGATTACTTTTATACTGCCTTTATAAGCTTTTTGGAGCATCCGAATTTTGTCCTACAGAGCTAAAATATTCATTTAAAAATCTGAATTTGTGTTCTGCAGAAGAAAGGAAGTCATACACATCTGGAATGTCATGAGGCTGAGAAAATGATGAGAGGATTTTCATTTTTGGGTAAACTATCTCTTTAAAATGATAGCTCAACCATAATTTAATATTCTATCATAATTTCTCTACCCTCATGTTGTTCCAAACCAGTGTGATGCTTTGAATTATGTGGAACACAAAATATGTTAGACAGAATGTTAGGGACTGACAGTCTCGCTCACAAATCACATATCATATATATATTACAAATTATATATATATATATATATATATATATATATATATATATATATAATTTGTAATTTTTTTATCTTTTTAAGTGATTATCAGATCAGATATATATAACGCTCAGCATCTGCTTTCAGTTGAACGCAAGCCTTTCAAATTTCTTTCAAGAAATCAGGTTGTGTGCATTCAGTGCTCGAGCACTCTGCTGATGACAAGATTTGTGTCACACATCTTACAGATTGTAGTGTTTAAAATGCCTAAATCCTTCCAATTTGTCTTTGGGGAACATTGGTTTCAAAGTGTTGGATTATTTGCTGAAGCATCTGTTGGCAAATTGACAAGTCTTGAATGATCTTTGCTGTTGAAGGACTAGGCTGTTTTTGGAAGCTCCTTATATACTATGACACGATTGTCTCACCTGTTTAACATCCACGATTTTACATCGCCTTGTTATTTCAACTCGTCAAATTGTTATTAGTAAATTGCCAGTCTCACAGGGCACAAATTTCAGCACAACACTGGCAAATTAATCCCCCACTCAAGCCTGGATTCAGTTTTACTTCAAGCATGCTGTGCACATGGATATTTACATATCCCGAAATACACGATCAGGGTTGGGAGGGTTACATTTGAAATGTATTGCACTACAAATTATAGATTACATGCTGTAAAAAGTAATTTTTAATGTATTCCATTAGATTACTCAAGGTCAGTAACATATTCTGAATACTTTGGATTACTTCTTCAACACTGGTATATTTTTTCACTTGATTTGACTATAAAATTCTGCCAGTACAGTAAAACAAAATACACATGTTAAAAATACATTCTCTGAAAACCATAAAAGTCTTCTGCAGTCTTGTTTCTAAAACAAGATCAATCAAATTGATCTTGTTTTAACGATTTTTAGATATTTTTACAGGAAAACAATGCAAAAATTATTATCAAGAATAAAAATTTGCCCTAATATCAAAGGTCTTATTAGAAAAAAGAAATTATGATCTAACGTGAATTTTCTTGATATAAAAATATGATCATGTCTGGTAACGTGCATGTTAAATGGCTAGAAATTGCATTTTAGCTTAGCGTAAAGCTGATAATGTACACAAGGTTTATTTCTATTATTCTGCTCCAAACTGTATTACTTTTACTTCTCTGTCTGCTCGTATGAATGTAACACATCATAAGAAAGTGTTTCACTGATGTTCAAATGCACTTTGGATCACATCATTTATATGTATAAATGTTTTCCATTTGAAAGGACTAAATATTAAATTAAAATTTTTTAAATAAAATACAAAGTAATCTCTTCATTAATCAAAGTACTTTTTGAATGTAACTGTATTCTAATTACCAATGATTTAAATTGTAACTGTAGTGGAATACAGTTACTTATATTTTGTATTTTAAATACGTAATCCTAATACATGTGTTCTGTTACTCCCCAACCCTGTACACGATATAGCAAAATCTCTGTCAATTGACACTTTATATCGTTGCCACATTTATTGTCATATCACCCAGTCTTATGCTGAATTATATGCATCTAGGAACAAATGCAGTCAAATGTGTCATTTTTTTATTTGAAAATATAGATGGGCTATTGCTGCCAATGCTCCTCTTTTCATGAGTGTCAAATGCATCCATGTTTTAGTAAATAGAGAGACTGCTATCGCTGATGAAACAAATAATCTAAATAAATAATGTGACCTACTCCATCATTTTGTGTCAGATTGACCCATAATCACATTTTGTTTATTATGCACTTAAGTAAAAAGGAAAGTCTCAGCTTTCTAATTATATTTTTTATGCTTCTATAAAAAACCATTGCTGAGAAAGAAATATGTGAATGTTGGGTGTCATAAAACCTTGTTTTTGAGAAAACATACTGTAAAGATTCCATTCGTGCCTCCACGCAGAGATCAAGCATCCACCAGCACTGAAGCGATTAAATTCTCTGAAATGAGTTCTGTCCATTCTCTGTATCTCTTGTCGCATATCTGACAGTGATTGTATTAAAAAAAAATCAATTTGCTCTCCTCTACAGTTCATTTTTATGGACATCAGATTCAGACTTTTCTAAGGTAAATGTATTCAGTTAAGTGTTGAAGTCATTAATGTCTTCCCGCGGTTGAAACACGGATTTGCTTATTACATGAGATATGATCAACAACCCATCTGATCTGATTTCATGTGTTTTCATTGTGCCATTTTTTAGTAAAGAGGGACGCTGATCGGAGGAGAGATGCTATACAATTTATGTTTACAGTATATTGCACTCATGTCTGAATTGACAGCAGCGCGATTTGACAGCACATTTATGAGCATAAAACTACATTTATATGTTGAATTTCATGATAACATGGACGTCACTTAAAGGCTGGGAATTGAACCAAAACAGTTTTAGACAAAAAAAATAAAAATTCAATAATGGCCCTTCATTTTGATGGAGTGCATCACATGTTCACACCCCTCCAGTTTGAGAACCACTGCTTTAAAACATCTCCTTTTGAAATGGAAGAAAGTCATATGGGTTTGGAACAACATGAATGTGAGAAATTATGACAGAATTTTCAAGCTGAACTTTGAACTATTCCTTTAAGGCCTTATTTGGAGAACTTGACCTTCAGTTCACAAATATGTGTCATCAGTTTTACTTTTTAAACAGCTTGTGAGTAAAAAAAAAAAAGCGTATAATTCATCCCAAGCTAGGTGTTGTAAAAAATACCAAGAACGGGGAGGTATGGTCAGCAGTGCTACAGAGTACTGAGGGAGACTAACAGTGAGTCCATAAAGAGAACAACAAGAACCCTTAAATTAATACCCACCTATTTATACAAGCATTTAAGTGCATATGTGAAAGTGGGTCAGGATAAAATATTTGATAATCAAGTTGCTGCCCTGATTCCTTCATGTGACTCCCAAAGGAACTGGAATTGAAATTCCATGCGGGAGGTGCAGAAGAAATTAATTGTGGCAGCGCATACAACAAATCCCAGTCCCACTCTGATATTTACGAGGACCACATGTCATTGGATTTACTTATCAAGCCCAAAAGTGGGCAGATGCCCTAAATGAATTAGCAAGGCATCAGTGTGTAATTTCACAAATGTCTGGCAGAAGGCGAGGGACCCACATAATGATCTGATGCAAGATTCATTCACAATTCAACCCCTCTGCACAAAGGATCTCTCGTAATGTGGCAGTTCTTCTGATTGCTGCAAATTAAGGGATTTATAGAGCCTGGAAGTTGGCCATGTAAACCTCTGTAATGTGCCGAGAGTTAAACTTGACCCAGCCAAGTTCCTTGCTGCATCCCTTATTGCTTTAGATGTCCAGAGCATTCAAACAAAAGACCTTCAGTCATATGCCCGCCATCTCCAGGACTTCCTCTAGGACCCAGAAGGCTCCTAAGCACTCCTGAGACACAAGACCCACGAAGTCAGATGTTTGCTCTGGAGCTGGTACAAAGACCACTCCGTCCCCCGGTGGAGGGCCGGCAGGAAAATCCTTGATTTCCCACATTGTTAATAAAAAGTGATTTCTTCACTTCCTTGGTCATCTAGCCAGTGCGCGCCATTCTCTTGGCACTCCGGCAAGACTGCTGCGATGCGCAGAGCAAGGTAACTGCTTTTAATGGAGCTTGGGCACATGGCTTTCACTGTCCAACCCATCATGCTGGTTGATCAGGACCATCTGACTCAGCTACGCGATTCAATTGGCCAGGCTCCCGCCTCGTTTCAGCGGAATTCACTCCACTTCGATGCGCAGGCAAAAACACCAGCACCTTACGGGCAGAGATTACAACTCTGCTACTCAAGGACAGGATAGAGCCTGTCCCTCCAGCTGAGATGAATAAGGGTCTCTACCTTACTTCATCGTACCCAAAATAGGCGATGGGTTGCGGCCAATTTTGGACCTGCGATTTCTCAACCGGGCTTTACACTAACTCCCATTCAAAATGCTCATGCAGAAACAGATTTTAACCTGCTTTCGACATCAGATTTGTTTGCAGTGGTAGACCTGAAGGATGTGTACTTCCACGTCTCCATTCTGCCTCAACATCAACCCTTCCTATGGTTCGCATTCGACGGCCAGGCAATTTAGTACAAGGTCAACCCCTTCGGCCTGTCCCTTTCCCTTGCGTCTTCACCAAGGTCGCAGAGGCAGCCCTTGCCCCACTACGAGAAGAGAGAGGCATGGCGCTGCGGCACATACCATGTGATTATCATCCCTTCCTGCAGTCAGACTTTCAACCCTTGGACAGACCTCTGTTTTCTGCGGACTGGAGTCCCACTACAGCAGGTGTCCAGACGTGTTGTGGCCACCACAGAAACCTCTCAACTGGGTTGGGGCACCTTGTGCAACGGGCACACAGCTGCTGGCTCCTGGACAGGGCCCTGGCTTCATTGGCACATCAACTGCCTAGAGTTGCTGGTGGTATTCCTTGCCCCACTAAGGTTTCTCCTGCTGATTTGGGGAAAGCACGTCTTGATCCATTCAGACAGCACCGTGCCGGTAGCGTACATGAACCAAGCCTGAGCTCCCTCTACCAGGCAGCTTTACGCAATAAAGTGGCACTTGTTCACAAATTGGTGTTCTTCCCGGTCTGAAGACCCACAGAGGTGCGCAGATCGTCAGTGCTTTCATTCCTGCAAGAGAGGTTGGAGGGGAGGCTGTCCCCCTCCACCTTAAAGGTGTATTTAGCCGCTATCGCAGCCCACCACGACGCAGTGGACGACAAGTCCTTGGGTAAGCACGGAGGCTGAATCCTCCCTAGCTAAGCCTGTTCTCCCCCTTGGATCTCTCAGTGGTCCTCTCAGGCCTTCAGAGACCCCTTTTCGAGCCGCCTGACTCAGTTGAGCTCAAGGCCCTCTCCTTGAAGACGGCCCTCCTGATAGCTCTGGCTTTCATCGAGATGGTGCGGGACCTGCAAGCGTTCTCTGTCAGCGACACTTGCCTGGAGTTCGGTCCGGCAGATACTCACGTCATCCTAAGACTGCGACTGGGCTATGTGCCCAAGGTTCCTTCGATCCCCTTCAGGGACCAGAACCTGAAAGCAAGCTGCCCTGGGTGGAGGTAAACCCATCCTTCATTGCTGTGTCCGGTACATGCTTTGCATATCTATTTGGACCGCACACAGAGCTTTAGATGTTCTGAGCAGCTCTTTGTCTGCTTCGGCGGATGGCGGAAAGGGAACGCTGTCTCCAAACTGAGGCTACCCGCTGGGTCATCGACACCATTTCCTTGGTCTTCCTGACTCAGGCCGTGCCCGCTCCCTTGCGGGATCGAGCACACTCGACGAGAAGTGTGGCATCCTCATGGGCACTAGCCAACGGCACCTCCCTAAGCAGACATCTGCAGAGCAGTGGGCTAGGCAACACCCAATCCCTTTTCAAGATTCTACAATCTCAGGGTTGAGTCAGTCTCATCCAGTTTCGTCAGGTCCAAGCCGGTAGAACTTGGTAATATGGAACAGCCGACCGGGTGTTCTGCTTGCACCTAGCACCCTTCAGCAAGTTGATCCTGTGTGCTTTCTCTCCCAGGTTAGCCACTAAGCTCTCGCTCTGGGCTGCGAATTCAGTGGAGGATTTTGCAACCAGAACCACTACGAGCCGCAAGTGCTCTGTATTAGGGTAGGGCTCCACAGGCTTAATTCCCTCTTCAGGCAACTCCCTGTAATGTATTTTCCGCGGTACGGTCCCCCTGTCGGCAGACCCGCGTCTCCCTTGGGCAGTCCCTCTGCTCCCGATCACTCTGTTTGTAGAGCTCCTCCCTCATGAGGTAGTGCCACCACGCTACTCCCACATGTGGCTTGACAACCCATGTGGTGTATTGGCCACATATCACCTCCCCCTAGTCTGGGCAGGATGTGGTCTCCGCAGGGTCTTTTCCCCCCTGAAAGAATAGGATTGGGAAAGATTGCCTTTCCCGAAACATTTCATAGCATTAGATAGCCCCAGCCATTTTATGCTCTATGCGAGAAACATAGAGAGAGAAAAGGCAGCGGCTGGCTGGCTTGCTCCCATTATGATCATGTAGCACCTGTTACCTCCTTAGGGGTGCTTGAAACCTATGGTCTGTATATGACACCTTTTTCTGGGGGCATTGGGGAGGGTTACGCGCAGTCGATACAGTTGCTTCTAGCACGCAGCAGCCTGCTTGCAGCTGTGTCAGTTCACGTAACACGGTTTAGTTCATGGCGCTCTGAAATGGGACCCCTTGTGTCACTACATTCAACACAGAGTTGAGTGAGTGACAGAAGGGGAACATCATGGTTACTGTTGTAACCTCCATCCCTGATGGAGGGAATGAGATGTTGTGTCCCCCTTGCCAAAACACTAGACCTACCACTGTAAACGGCCATACCTTATTCTCGACTCCTCAGTGCTAAAACCTGACTGACAGATGCACGCCCGCTTCCCTTTATACCCGTATGTCCAGGGGCAGGAGATAAAAATTCTGTCTGCCAATTTCTCTTTGGCCTTTTCTCAAGTTCAGATATATGCGAGGCTCTCAAGAAAGACCCCTTGTGTCACTACATTACACACAATGTCTCAGTAACATGACATTTCTCATCACCAGAACAGTCTAGTCCAAAACCAATGTTTGTTAATCACCATGTAGGAACTTGTAAATGTTCACATCTTCATTTGGGGGTTGGATGGGAGATGAAAATGCAGATGGTGTGTGCTGCTTGACATGATCATCTGGCTCTCTACTCCCATTTGAAAAAGTGTTTACAGATCACAACACAGCATCACAATTTTGGTCTTGGCAATTTCTGCAGTCCTGTCCAGATTTTAGTATAATATTACCTTAACCAATTTACCCTCATAAGCTTGTTTTGATCAATGCAGAGATAATATATTTATCTTCAATCTTGGTAAAATACATTTGTAACGAATTCACAGGAAGGAGGACACGGGAACAGGGTTCAACACAAAGGTAAGGGCTTTTTAATTACGGATAGTAGACAGACAGGGGGTAGTGCAAAACGTGCTATACATAAACTTGTGGGACTAATCTAACAGCTTAAGATTGCTCTCTATTGCCAACACTGGACTGGCAGCTCTCTCTCTCGACTGGAGGCACTGGTGCTCTTTTATGCCGCTCTCCCCATACTCACTGAAATTAGAGACAGGTGTTAGACATAATTTAGCTCAGGTGCAAGCGCCCTTACCGCTTTCTCCCTTCGGACGGGCGCTTGACCACGCCCCCGCTGCCACAACATTATAAAACTTATTTTGAGTCATTTTTAAAGCATATAACCAGGTAAACATTAAAATCATTCAAGTACTCTATATTTTATCACACTGAGTACATGTATATAGTGTACAGTATGTATATGTTAATATACATATATTAGGGCTGTTGATTTAACACGGCAAATCAGTGCGATTAATTATATAGAAATTAACGTATTAAAATACATTACACTATTAATTATGTCCTCGGACCTTAATATGGAATATTACTTCCATCAGAGCAATTCAAGCTTGAAGTACCACCAGTTTTCATCAGAGGACAGAAAGTGAAATTCTTGCTGTATAGGCAACGTGCAGGTATACATACATCAAACCAAACTCAGACTTGCTTGACTCTGGTGACAGCACAAAATGAGAAGACGTTCTTACATTCAAACATAGTTGGGTGGAGCGTAATTCCAAATGCAGGGATCTCTAAGTTTTTCTAAGTTTCAAACTACGTTTAACTTGACACAACCTTACACAAGCCCTTACAATAAATCTATCTCGGACAGATGAGACCAATTAAATTGCAATCTGGATTGCTGTGGAATGTTGGCCAATGATATAATCATGTTCAATAATATGGAAATAAACAATACATTGCATTCTAAAGCAACTTTTGGTATTGTTTTATACTTTTCTTTATACTTTAATAATGTAATGCATTTAATTGTTTTCATTATTATTTTTACAAGATATATTATAATAATGATTATAGTTATTTATAGTTTATAGTTATTTAATAATTATATATATATTTTTTTTATATATATATTTGAAGGCCTTTCTCATACAATATTTATATTTGTGATTAAGTCAGATGATTAATCAGAATTTCATGTAGTTAATTTGATAAAAAAAAAATTATCAACAGACAACCCTAATTTATATATGCAATTAATTGTGGTTACTTTGGTTAATTAATCTGCATGTAATCTAATTAATGTGATTAAATATTTTACATGAATAATGCCCTAATATATATATATTAGGGCATTATTCATGTAAAATATTTAATCACATTAATTAGATTACATGCAGATTAATTAACCAAAGTAACCACAATTGTACACACACTGTATTTACACTGATACTGTATATGCACTACATAAATGCAAATATAACTTGATTAACACTATTATAAACTAAATATATAAATGTAAAAAATACAAATAAACATTTGTACATCAAATCTGAAAACAGGAAATGACATTACAGGGAGGACCCCTGTAGACCCTCATGACTGTGCCAAAGTCTGTAAGTATCTTAAAAATAACAGATAATTTAACATTATTAGGACATGGTAAAGTTAGTTCAGGACCAATTGTACCAAAAGTTGACCAATTGTAAAATGGGAATTTTATTTTATTTTTTTACTTCATAGTAACACTACTTGACATTGATTGTGCCATTAAATCAAAACTTTGGTTAAAAATGGATTACAGGTTTTAAAAAGCATCTAATCTTAGATATCTTTTGTCATTGACCCATGAAAATGAACTTAAAAGGCAAAAGAGGGGACCAGCAAATTATTTGATAGAACCTGAATAAGATTAAAGATTAAAAAGAAAGAGCACATGCTCACTAATCTTGTGTTTCTTTGTGTTTTTGTGTTGCTGCTTTTAATCATTCAACATTAAACACTGCAGCAGTTAGCCACCTACTCTGATAATTAAAATATGAGTTTGAAATACATAACATACTTTTACCAAAAACATAATTTAAATTAGAATGCACATGCATCAAAAATGATAATGTGCTTGCTGTGAATGTACATTTAAGAGCTAAATTTCACAAAAACAGAATGGAAAAAGTTGGTTCTAAAAGTATGGTGTTTGTGCAACCAATAATTAAAATAATTGTTTCTTTCTGTGGCGGAAGCATCAGATTTTACATAAAGCTGTGTTAACAAAAATGTTGTTAAAGTGTTGACAGCTGACGGTGTTGGCAGCTGACGGTGTTGGCAAAAGAACTTCTTGGTTACTGTCGTAACCTCCGTTCCCTGATGGAGGGAACTAGACGTTGTGTCGATGTAGTGACACTAGGGGTCTCTCTTGAGAGCTTCGGTTACCTCTTATCTTTAAGAAAAGGCCAATGAGAATTGGCGAACAGAATTTGCATGCCCCTCCCCCCGGACATACTGGTATAAAAGGAGGGATCGTGTTTCTGTTCAGACAGGTTTTGAGCTAAGGAGCTGAGAGTAAGGTCCCGACCCTTTCAACGGCTTAGTACAGTGTTGTGGCAAGAGGGACACAACGTCTTGTTCCCTCCATCAGGGAACGGAGGTTACGACAGTAACCGAGACGTTCCCCTTCTGTCACTCACTCGATGTTGTGTCGATGTAGTGACACTAGGGGTCCCTATTTTAAAACGTCACAGCACTGAACATGTTACGTGGACTGCTGATGCAGGTGCAAGCAAGCTGTTGTGTGCAAAAATAGCAGGTGCATCAGACTGCACTTTCCTCAACGCCCCAAGAGTCATCATATAGTTCCCCACATCCACTAGCCTTGGAGCAGGCTGCACCAGCCGTGGCCTTTTCGCTCTCTATGTTTTCTCTCCATAGAGTGTTAGAAGCGGCTGGGGCCATCTAACGCTTATAACAAGCATCAGGGAAGGTGCTCTTTACCAATTCTATTCTTTCAGGGGGAAACGACCCCATGGAGACCACATCCTGCCCATCAGGGGAAGTTAACATGTGGCAAAAACGTCACATGGGCTTACCAGCCTTACATGGAAGTGGCGCGGTGGTAGGTCCTGACTTGACGGGGAGGAGCTCTACAAACACAGTGACCGGGGGGCAGACAGAGCTCTGCCCAAAGGAGAAGCGGGTCTGCCGACAGGGGGACCATACCGCAGAAAATACATCACAGTGGATATTGGAATAATCCGAACCTGTGGTGCACCTGTTCCAGCACAGGCAAGTCGGTGCCTGTGGTGGGTCTGGCTGCGAAATTACTCCACTGAGTTCAGCACCAGAGAGCTAGGGAGAAAGGACACCTAGTGTCCGTGACTTGTGGACTCGACTGGGGGATAGAAGCGCACGTTTTCACCTGGACAGTGGAAAGGCGCTATGCGCAAGCGATTCACCCGACCAGGTCACCGTATTACCGAATTCTATTTGTTCGGACCCGTCAAAACACAGGACGAGACTGGCTCAACCCAGAGATTATAAAATCTCACAAAGGTATTGGGTGTTTCCCAGCCTGCCACTCAGCAGATATCTGCTAGAAATGTCCTAGCCATCCACCATGATGGGTTGGAAAGTGTAAGCCACTTGTCCAAGCTCCGGGCGAGGGGCACTAGGGGGACGATCACTTGTGACGTACCTGGAGGTGGGTCCTCGCGGCAGGGGGGAACGTTGCTTCGTCCCGAGGTGCTTGTGCTAAGGAGAGGCTCGAATCACTTACCTTGGTCCGCGTACCCGGCCTGGGGCGGGTAGGCGACTGAGGAGAAGGTTCTGTAGCGATGACCTCTAGACTCGTCACCACCTGCCAGCGTGAGGCACGAGTGTAGTGCAATTGGGCATGTGAAGGTGGAGGGTCTGTGTTCATGTGGGCCTGAGTGCATTTGCTCGGTGTCTGATACTGCAGCCTGTTGGGGGTGTGGCAAGCAAAGGAAAGGAAACAAAAGATTCTCTACCCAGCCCTCCACCGTGGAATGGATTACCACCTTCATGGCAGACATCTCTCTCCCTGGGTTTCTGGAGTGCTTGGGAGCCTTCTGGGTCTGGGAGGTGGTCCGTGAGAAGGGGGCGTCCGCTTCCTGCGGGGAGCTCTATGCTGGGGCTGAGAGCTGGGCCCGGGCTGGGGTCACAGCTACCTGGGGTTTCACCGCAACGTTGTCATGGTCATGTTCTCGCAGTGAGAACATGAGCCACCCATAAATGCTGCCTCTGCCCAGACACGAGAGGCAGCGCCTGTGGCTGTCAGAAGCGGAGAGGTAATGGCCACATCCATGAATGACACAAAGACAGTGTGTTTACTCTTTTAGAGAAATATATACGAGGGCTGTCGCAACACTCAGGGGCGTAGTCTACACTGACGTGCAGAAGAAGAGAAAAGCCACTGAAATGCACCGTATTTCCAACAGCATATGCTCTTTAGAGGTGAGTGGAACAGCAGTGGGTTTTACTCAGCTCGCTGAAACACAACCGCTTGGCTCTGAAGAAAAAATCTGTCTGAACAGATGCACAATTCCCTCCTTTTATACCCATTTATCCGGGGGAGGGGCATGCAAATTCTGTTCACCAATTTTCATTGGCCTTTTCTCAAAGATAAGAGGTAAACGAGACTCAAGAGAGACCCCTAGTGACACTACATCGACACAACGTCGGTTGAGTGACAGAAGGGGAACCAAATTTTGCTGATCACACACATTAAATGTTGGTTTTCTGCTGTTGTTGTTTTTGTTAGCTACTAGTAGTAGTTTCTTTACAATTTGTGTGACAGAGTTGACATATCATGGTTGACATGAAACACAAAATTATTTAAAAGCACAATTACTTAAATTAAAATATATATACACTACAAGTATGGGGTCACTTGCCTGAAATGTATCTCATGATCTTAAAAAACTTTTGATCTGAAGGCTTATGCTTAAAAGTTTGAAATTTGTTTATATTTTCAAAAATATAATTGTGCCAACATATTAAATTATTTTTTTACAGAACAAAAAAGTTTATTTAAAAAAAATATTATGAAATGGATGACTAGGACTGAATAATTAAGAAAAGCAGCCCGTTAGTGCCCTAGCATATAGATGGGAACTCCTTCAGTGCTGTTAAAAACCATCCCAGGGTGATAGGATTTTTTAGTCACAACATAATTGATAAAAGATTTACGGACAGCTGTCTGACACATTTGTGTGTTTGTCTTTTTGGTTAAGTTCTTCATTAAAATATAATTTATATTCTCAAGCTGGTTCTCGCCGCCTCCTTTCCATTAATCCCTTTACACAGTGTTAAGTTTAGTCTGATTACAAAGCAATTAGTTATTATAATCAAATTAATTTTAGGTCAAAATTAGTGTAATGTTTTACCTTTTAAATGATAGTTATCAGATTACTGTTACTGACTTTCAAATAAGTTAATTATTTTTAAGTAATTACTTGGGTTGCACACTTCTAAAATACTATTATTAATGTAGAATTTAAAACATGAAATATGTTCAGTTGTACATCTCTTTGCATTTTTGTGACAGCTAGGCAAACACCCCTAATAAGACATTGTAACAGAGAAATGTGTGGTCGTGAGGTTATGACTTGTGCGGGACAGTAAACAAGGAAGGTATATAGATTTAAATTTTCTGTGCAAATGTTTTTAGAAAGTTACTTAAAAGTAATTAATAATTTGTAGTGGATTACTTTTTGATTAACTTACCCCAACACTGTTAATAATGCGATATTAAAAGAACTGACTATTCATGTATTTTACTTTATCCATATAATTTTATTGAATTTCAGAGAGCTAGTCTTTTGAGTCCTATCTCTGTAGGTATGCTCTCTCTCACTTCATAATGATGAAAAATGTGATGTCCAAAAGCTTCTAAAAGCACAATATATTATTTATGCTTCTTCTTTGCATTCTTGTCTGGATGCGGCAGAAAGTCCATTCTTTTCATCTTTTTATTGATCAATTGAATGTCTGATACTATCACACTTCACTATACCTCATGCACAGCCACTAAACAACTGTTGCCTTGCCCTGCAAGTATCATTTGGTGAGCTAAGAATTTAAAAGTATTTTTTCCTTCCAAGAAACAGACACCTGACAGCTGAATAGATATTTATTATTACATCTCCATTCTGAAACCTCATAATTTGCTCACAAAGGGATTCGGATTAAACAAATCACAGGAAATTACCTGTGAGAAGAATCTGTCAGCCATAATGCCAGCAATTTCTACTGAACAAATGGAAGAGTAAGACAAAGCATACAGTATTTGAATGTAAATTACATGCATGGGACACTGGCTTTATTAATGAGATATGTTTAATGGGACAGATTGTGAGATGTGCACCCTGTCAGTAATCTAAAACGTTCCTCAAATTGCATAGGAGTCAAGTTCCTGACACAACCAGTATTTAAAATGTCACTCAGTCTCAAAAGAAGCAATGTACAAAGAGATCTCTCACAGGTGAATAATTTATCTTTACTTCAGTGTCAGTCAAATCTGCGCACACCATATGGGAACACATGCTTTTTAATTAAATATTATGACAAAGTGAATAAATTGCAAAGCTGCTTTGCTGGAATTAAAGTGCCCAAAGATTGCAGGGTGTTATTTCCCATGAACATTCTAAAGATTTAAAAATATAGAAAAGTTATATTGTTACATGAAGAAACATTAAAGATTCTACACTATCAGAGATCACTAATTAAATGTAATCAAATTTGTGAAGCTGATGTAAATGCCTTTGTACAGAAGGTCATATTTTGCTTTGGATACTCTTTACTTACAGATACACTTAGAAACATTCTCAAATCATGATGGGATATCGATCATCTGGTTTTGCACAAAGTTGTGGAGTTGTAACATGAAAGACCAAATAAAAGAATACAAATCATGAATAGTTTTCAGTTAAACTTTTCACTGAAATTGTTGAGCTGATAATCTAATTTGTAATTAAAGATTTATTATTAAATTGGAAAACAATGTAAAACAGAAGCATTTTCACTAGTGGTTTCAGACTTTTGTATTTCAGTATTTTATCGCTTACATATCCCTCCCTAAGATCTTCTGCATTCCTGTTAATAAAAACAAGGAATTATTAATCTCAACAAACCATTAGATCCAATATAAGATTTAAAATTATGAACAGATGAAAAAGAGAAAACTAAACATCTGCCCTCCAAACAAACATGAAACACATGTCTGCAGATAGTCAGATCAGATTCTGACCCAAATTCATTTGCAATGTGTATATATGATTATATGATATGGTGTATGTGTCTTCATAAACTATTGATATAACAGCTGTTTGAACATATTACAAAAATAATATTAAATAATACAGTACATAAACCTCTAGTCTATATTATATGCTTATGTACAGTATGGCACTCACAGCCAGGTAGAAAAAAATAGCAAGATATTGGCCAGTTCTTCATACTTATGGTTTGTAAATGACACCTCCTGGAATCTGCCAGACATAATCTCCACTAATTCAAGTTTGTTATGTTCCCCAAGCCACAAACATACATACCCCTCCAGCTGTACTTCACTGCCCTTGGATTAGTGCAAATCATAGTAGGTTTAATCTCAGCATACAGTTCACTAGTGACTCTACAATCTGTGAAAAATTATGCATGGAGGTCCAAAGAAGGCTAATTACAAGCTGCATCCACCAATCAGAGGAAACGTCCAGGTTAATTTCATAACTTCTGTTCCCTGAGGGAGGGAACGCGACGTTGTGTCGATGTAGTGACACTAGGGGTCACATTTGGGTGCCCAAAATGTGGCAGGAGGGACACAACATCTCATTCCCTCCATCACTTTCTGGGTAGGATGTGTTGAATGGTCTCCATCTGCTGCTTCACTGCCAAGAACTGCTGGGCAAAGTCCTCGACAGTGTCGCAGAATAGGCCAGCCTGGGAAATGGGGGTGTTAAGGAACCGTGAAGGAACCAAAGAAACCCCGCAGCCACGCCCCGGTGTCGAGCCCCCAAAAGGAAGCAGGTGACACAATTACAATATGATAACACGGGTATATATATGTCTACATATCATATTACTTTTTTATTTAATACCACACTTTCCACCGAAATTTTTCTTGTGATCTGTTATTGTAGTTTAAGTACTAAATACATACATGCGTCAATATCAAAAGAGACAGACACTGATGAAGGAACAGTTCCTGGGGATTCGGAGGCTACTTGTGAGTTTGCACAGACAGGTATTTAAGACAGCAGTAAATAGCTAGCTGGAGAGACTACTGGCACAGGACATGGAGATGCTGGTGCAGGGCATGCAGGAGAGACCACTGGAGGTATTGGTGTGTTGCGGACTGGAGAAACCAATGAGACAGGAGAAGTTGGTGTTGATTAGGCTGGAGAGACCACAGAGACCGGAGATACTGACGTGGAATGTGCGACAGGAGATGTTGATGCGGGGGCCACTGGGACAGAAGATGTTGGTGTGGAGCATGCTGAAGAATCCACTGGGATAAGAGATGAAAATGCTGGTGTGGACAGGCTGGAGAGACCGCTGCAACAGGAGATGTTGGTGTGTTGCAGACAGGAGAGACCACTAAGACAGGAGATATTGATGTGGAAAGGGCTGGTGAGGCCTTTGCGACAGGAGATGTTGGTGTGGTGCAGGCCGAAAAGGCCACTGGGACATAAGATGTTGAACGTAGATTCACATACAGAATCTCCATAGCTAGAAATGTAAGCACCATACATTTAATGAACCTGTGAACTTGTAAAGCTGAGTTTTGGAGTGCAATATTTTTACAGCAGGTGTGACAACGGCCCTACTGAAATTATACTGCCCCTGGTAAACAGTTACCTTTGAATGTAGTGTCTCAAGCTTTTCAAGGCAACAATGTCCATAACTAGAAATGCCAGCACCATAAGTTTAATGAACCTTTTAACTTGTAAAGATGAGTTGGGGAGGGCAATATTATTACAGCAGGTGTAACAACGACCCTGGCGGAATTATACTGCCCCTAGTAAACAGTTCCAGTCACATGCTTTTCAGGATACAACTTCCATAGCTAGAAATGTCACCAGCAACAAGGTGATGTCTCTGTGCCCTTAAAATCCTGAGATCAAGTGGGGAGTATATTTTCAGAAAGTGTAATAATAACATTGCCTGAATTATACACTCACCTAAAGGATTATTAGAAACACCATACTAATACTGTGTTTGACTCTGTGCTTGATTCAACAAGGTGCTGAAAGCATTCTTTAGAAATGTTGGCCCATATTGATAGGATAGCATCTTGCAGTTGATGGAGATTTGTGGGATGCACATTCAGGGCACGAAGCTCCCGTTCCACCACATCCCAAAGATGCTCTATTGGGTTGAGATCTGGTGACTGTGGGGGCCATTTTAGTACAGTGAACTCATTGTCATGTTCAAGAAACCAATTTGAAATGATTCGAGCTTTGTGACATGGTGCATTATCCTGCTGGAAGTAGCCATCAGAGGATGGGTACATGGTGGCCATAAAGGGATGGACATGGTCAGAAACAATGCTCAGGTAGGCCGTGGCATTTAAACGATGCCCAATTGGCACTAAGGGGCCTAAAGTGTGCCAAGAAAACATCCCCCACACCATTACACCACCACCACCAGCCTGCACAGTGGTAACAAGGCATGATGGATCCATGTTCTCATTCTGTTTATGCCAAATTCTGACTCTACCATCTGAATGTCTCAACAGAAATCGAGACTCATCAGACAGGCAACATTTTTCCAGTCTTCAACTGTCCAATTTTGGTGAGCTCTTGCAAATTGTAGCCTCTCTTTCCTATTTGTAGTGGAGATGAGTGGTACCAGGTGGGGTCTTCTGCTGTTGTAGCCCATCCGCCTCAAGGTTGTGCATGTTGTTGCTTCACAAATGCTTTGCTGCATACCTCGGTTGTAACGAGTGGTTATTTCAGTCAAAGTTGCTCTTCTATCAGCTTGAATCAGTCGGCCCATTCTCCTCTGACCTCTAGCATCAACAAGGCATTTTTTCCCACAGGACTGGCGCATACTGGATGTTTTTCCCTTTTCACACCATTCTTTGTAAACCCTAGAAATGGTTGTGCGTGAAAATCCCAGTAACTGAGCAGATTGTGAAATACTCAGATCGGCCTGTCTGGCACCAACAACCATGCCATGCTCAAAATTGCTTAAATCACCTTTCTTTCCCATTCTGACATTCAGTTTGGAGTTCAGGAGATTGTCTTGACCAGGACCACACCCCTAAATGCATTGAAGCAACTGCCATGTGATTGGTTGATTAGATAATTACATTAATGAGAAATTGAACAGGTGTTCCTAATAATCCTTTAGGTGAGTGTATATTAAGGGCACAGCCTCTGTAGCTAGAAATGTCACCAGAAAAAATTTGATGTCTCTGTGTCCTTATTATTCTGAGATTGAGAGGGGAATACATTTTTTGGCAGGTGTAATTGCCAAAATTATTTTCCCCTCCATTCTTTTGAAGTTACAGTCAAACACTTTTGAGGTCACAGCCTCCATAAGAAGATATATCACCAGTACAAATGCGATGTCACAGCATCCTTGTAATCCTGAGATTGGGAGGGTAATACATTTTCAGCAGGTTTAATAAGGACATTGCCGAAATTATATTCCCCTTTGGTAAATCTATCCTATTGAAGATACAGTCAAATGCTTTTGAGAGCACAGCCTCTATAGCTAGAAATGTTACCAGCAAAAATGTGATGTCTCTGTGGACTTGAAACCCTGATATTGAGAGGAATACATTTTCGGCAGGTGCAATAACAACATTGCCGAAATTATATTCCCCCCTGGTAAAACCATCCATTTGAAGATACAATCAAATACTTTTGAGGACACTTTATCCATAGCAAGATATGTCACCAGTATAAATGTGATGTCTCTGTGGCCTTGTATTCCTGAGTTTGGGGTGGGGGATAAATTTTTGGCAGGTGTCATAATGACACTGCTGAAATTATATTCCCCTCTGGTAAACCCATTTTATTGAAGATACAGTCAAAAGCTTTGAAGGGCACAGCCTTCATACCTATAAATGTCACCAGCATAAATGTGTTGTGTCTATGAAATTATTGAAAAGGGGGTCCCAGCACATACTGAAGTAATATGACTTTATATAAAAACACTGGCATCAACTCAACAATCTTTATATTTTAAACAACGTGGGAGCAGTTTTTGAGTCAACAGCTGATCTCGAGACAGATGTGTTTTCAATGTAATTTTTACGTTTTATATAAGCTGCCATGTTGCCATGACAACTAGGTTTGTGCCTTCCAAGTGCTTCAAAGAACATAGTGCGAAATTCCGAAGATAACAGTTTTCGGTAGTTAACACAAATGATCTTCATCTACAAACCATAAATATAAAATATATTCCAACCATCTGAAAATGAGTGCAGTACCAAGCAAAAAGCCAAAAACTGCAGTTACTCACATCTAAGCTGCAGCACCACGAACTAGGGAACTTCCAAAACATTGCATCTTAGCTGCATAAGCAAGGAAAGGAGCCTGCACAACTTGACAGTGAGCGCTTTATTGAGCAAACTGAAATGGTCAGGTCAGACTTTGACAAATGTTTTCAAGACATTTCTTTACTTCTTAACCAGATCCAAGATGGCAGCACGTTAGCACGCAGCGGCCACTCCGGACCCAAAAATGGTGCTATTTTTGTTAAAAAAACAGACTTTTGCGGCACATGGACATCGGAGCAACCAGTGTTCGTGTCTACCATCGATACCGCTCAAATATAGGATTCATGCAACAACCAAGCCACATGATGACCTACAGGAGGTGCTACGCATACACTGCTTGCTGTGGAGACCAGGCCTCCAGCCCTCGGCGTCGCCTGATGCCGGTGGCCGGGGGAGAGGACGTCGTAAGCGTGTGCGAGAAAGCGGAAGCGTGGCAAGAGGGCGGGGTCCATGCTAGGCTAAAAACAAACCCTAGCCGGCCGGCTCTCCTGTCTATCCTGCTCTCAAATGTTTGCTCCCTGGACAATAAACTGGACTACATCCGACTCCAGCAGGCTACGCAGCGTGAGTTTAGAGACTGCTGCATCTTTGTTTTCATGGAGACGTTGCTCAGCAACAGATTTCCGGACGCCGCCATTCAGCTAGACGGGTTCGCCTCGTTTTGTGCAGACAGAAATGCAGCTCTCTGCGGTAAGATTCGCGGTGGTGGCTTGTGTGTTTACATCAACACGGAATGGTGCAAGAACTCTATGCTAGTTTCTAGCTATTGCTCATCGCTGTTGGAGCTTGTGACTGTTAGATGCAGACCTTTTTATTTACCACGGGAATTCACCACAGTTATTATAACCAGAGTTTACATTCCCCCCAGCGCTAACGCTAAGGAAGCGCTCTGTGAACTGTATGGGGCTATGAGCAAACTGCAGAACGCTCACCCCGACGGACTGTTTACTGTCGCCAGAGATTTCAACCATGCGAATCTCAAGACAGTGCTCCCTAAATTCCATCAATATGTGGACTTTGCAATGAGAGGGGCGAACGCGCTTGATCTTGTTTACACAAACATCCCAGGCGCGTACCGGGCTGGTTCCTTAATAATCTCTGTTATGCTAATTCCAGCATACAGACCGCTCGTCAGACGCACAAAACCGCTCCAGAAGCAGGTGAAAACCTGGCCAGCAGGAGCCATCTCTGCTCTTCAGGACTGTTTTGAGTGTACTGACTGGCACATTGGGGCGGCTGTGGCTCAGTTGGTAGAACGGGTCGGCCACTAATCACAGGGTTGGTGGTTCGAATCCCGGCCCATATGACTCCACGTGCCGAAGTGTCCTTGGGCAAGACACTGAACCCCAAGTTGCTCCTGATGGCAGGCTAGCGCCTTGCCTTGCATGGCAGCTCTGCCGCCATTGGTGTATGAGTGTGTGTGTGAGTGGGTGATTGGGACACAGTGTAAAGCGCTTTGGTAACCTCTGAGGTTAGAAAAATGTGCTATATAAGTGCAGACCATTTACCATTTACCACATGTTCAGGGAGGCTGCAACATATGGTGATTCTACCAACTTGGAGGAATACACAGCACCAGTGACCAGCTACATCAGCAAGTGCATTGATGATGTCACTTTCTCCAAGACCATCACCACACATGGCCATGGATGTCTGCGGAGGTGCGCACGCTGCTGAGGACCAGAGACTCTGCCTTCAGAGCAGGCGACAAGGCTTCCCTAAGAACAGCGAGGGCCAAACTGTCCCGGGCCATCAGAGAGGCAAAGCGTGCACATGCCCAGAGAATCCACAGTCACTTCCAGGACAGCGGTGACACGCGGTGCATGTGGCAGGGCATCCAGGCCATCACCAACTACAGGACAAAGTGTGACAAAGATGCCTCCCTTCCAGATGCGCTGAATGACTTCTACACTCGGTTTGAAGTGCAGAATGACGTAGTGGCGAGGAAGACCACCCCTCCTCCCAACGACCAGGTGCTCTGTCTTACCACGGCTGATGTGAGGAAAACTCTACATAGAGTCAACCCACGGAAGGCTGCTGGACCAGACAACATTCCTGGCAGAGTGCTCAGAGGATGTGCAGACCAGCTGGCAGATGTTCTTACCGACATTTTCAACATCTCTCTGAGCAGCGCCGTCGTTCCAACGTGCTTCAAGGCCACCACCATCGTCCCCATGCCAAAGAAGTCTTCAGTGTCCTGCCTCAACGACTACCGTCCTGTCACACTCACACCCATCATCATGAAGTGCTTCGAGAGGCTCGTCATGAGGCAAATTAAGACCCAGCTGCCCCCATCACTAGACCCACTGCAGTTTGCGTATTGTCCAAACCGCTCAATAGACGATGCCATCGCCACCACCCTCCATCTGGCCCTCACCCACTTGGAAGAAAAGGACTCATACGTTCAAATGCTGTTCATAGACTTCAGCTCAGCATTCAACACAATCATTCCCCAGCAACTGATTGGAAAGCTGAACCTGCTGGGCCTGGACACCTCCCTCTGCAACTGGATCCTGGACTTTCTGACTGGGAGACCTCAGTCAGTCTGGATCGGGAACAGCATCTCCACCACCACCACACTGAGCACAGGAGCCCCCCAGGGCTGTGTGCTCAGTCCACTGGTGTTCACTCTGCTGACTCACGACTGTGCTGCAATGCACAGCTCGAACCACATCATCAACTTCGTCGATGACACGACCGTGGTCTCATCAGCAAGAATGACGAGTCAGCATACAGAGAGGAGGTGCAGCGGCTAACAGACTGGTGTAGAACCAACAACCTGTCCCTGAATGTCGACAAAACAAAAGAGATGGTTGTTGACTTTAGGAGCGCACAAGGCGAACGCTCTCCGCTGAACATCGACGGCTCCTCTGTGGAGATCGTCAAGAGTACCAAATTCCTTGGTGTTCACCTGGCAGAGAGCCTCACCTGGTCCCTCAACACCAGCTCTGTTACCAAGAAAGCCCAGTAGCATCTCTACTTTCTGCGAAGGCTGAGGAAAGCACATCTCCCACCCCCCATCCTCACTACACTCTATAGAGGGACTATTGAGAGCATCCTGAGCAGCTGCATCACTGCCTGGTTTGGGACTTGCACCGTTTTGGACCGCAAATCCCCGCAGAGGATAGTGAGGACAGCTGAGAAGATCATTGGGGACCCTCCATCAAAGACATTTACGAAAAACACTGCATCCGCAAAGCCAACAGCATTGTGGATGACCCCACACACCCCTCACACAAACTCTTCACCCTCCTGCCGTCTGGCAAGAGGTACCGAAGCATTCGGGCCCTCACGGCCAGACTGTGTAACAGCTTCTTCCCCCAAGCCATCAGACTCCTCAATATTCAGAGACTGGTTTGACACACACACATGTCCTCAGTTGCACTTTAATTACTGTCACTTTATAACTGGCTGCTACCTCAATAACTGCTATGTCCATAGAGCACTATCTCATAGTATGTTATGTTTACATTACATTTTTAGGAACTGTCATCTTTTTGCAATACTGTGTACTGGTCGGCGCTGCACTGTATCTCACTGTGTCTATTGTCCTGTTCATTGTTAGTAATTTAATGTACTGTCCCGTACTTTTTGCACACGTTTGCACGTCCACTTTATTTAGGTACTTTATTTAGTCTCTGTAGTCTCATGTGGTTCTGGGTTTGTCCTATGTTGTTTTATGTTGCACCATGGTCATGGAGGAACGTTGTCTCATTTCGCTGTGTACTGTACTAACTGTGTATGGTTGAAACGACAATAAAAACCACTTGACTTGACTTGACTTGAGCCAATTGCTACATTCATGTTCTTTCAATTTGGAGATGAGCATGAGGATGATTCCCTGGCCTCAGACTTGGGAAAGCTGTTTCAGATGAATCAGCATTAGAGGAGATTTTAGCACTGCAGACTAACATTCAGGTGAAGGCGAGGGCATTTTATGGACAATTTTGGAACCTTCTTGCAGAAGAAAAGTATCCAAATATCAGAAAATTTTCCACCTCATTGACTGCACTGTTTTGCTCAACTTATTTATGTGAATCAGCCTTTTCTCACATGAAGATTATTAAATCAAAACACCGGTCCACCATGACTAATGACTAGTTGGAGGCCTGTTTGAGACTAGCTACCAGCTGCTACTGCCTGGATTGTGCAAAACTGTCTGATTCCATTCAGTGCAAGTCATCAGAATAAGTTAAATGCCCTGGCTATTGTGATCTATTGTGCTGTAGGTGTTTTGAGTTTAGTGTTTAAACTGAATGATATCAACATTGAACATTATTATATATTATTAATTAAATAGAAGATGAATTCCATGCAGAGATACATGCAATAGTCCCAACAAGCTTTTAAAAAAAAATAACTGGTGTGTTTTTTTAGTTGGTAAGTCTTATTGAGTTGGTCATTTAAACGCAGATCATCATGCAAAAATTGTGGACACCCCTGCTGTAGCCTACATTCCTTTACATTTTGTCTGATGTGTTTCTAAACTCTTTTGAAATGTTATGTCTGTATATGTATCTTTCCATATACACTGTTTTTTATGTTTTTAATATCATCAATAAAAATATTTATTATTAATGATATACATATGTTCATCAAGTGCAATGGGAAGAGTGAATAAAATGACACCAAGTGAATTAATAATAAACGTTACATCACCAAAGACTTGGATTGTTAATCTCAAGGTGAATTCAATGGGACATTAAAACAGCAACGACTCTTATTTGCGCGCTGGTTTAGCGCAAGATTCACTGAAGGAATTATACAGATTAGGCAACGGCGCAAACGCGCCCACAAACTCGTGGCTGATTCTTTACCATTCTGATTTTGCGGGCTGGTTCTGAGCGCTATACAGCGGAGGAGGCAGAAATCCACCATGATCTCACTGACACACTGCAAGGAGAGCATGACTGTGATCCAGACATTTGAATCATCTCTTTAACATGTCGAGGTGCGCTTTACTACTCCTCACATCTTTACGTATCCATAATTTGATTATTTATTTTTTTACTGACGTGATAAAAAGAAAAGTTAAGAAAATGAAGGGGAGCTTGTTATGTAATTGGAAATGAAGGGGGCACAAAAGATGACGCAGATTAGAAAAAAAAAATTATCTTCAAACTGTCGCGCGACGATAATCACTTGTGGTAATACAAACAATCTGTTTTAACACTTTAAATGAAGTACGCTAAAGAATATTATGAATGCCATGCGCTCCGCATCAATTCCATTTTGTTTATATGTGTTTATACATATTGTTTACATTTATTTTATGCAAGACGTGTTATTTTCGTTGTGTATTTTTTACTAAAATTATGTTATATTTTCTTTGTTACTTTTGCTTTAAAAAGAGTTTCTTGAAGAAAGTTTATAATAAATCTGATCAACAACATATCAGACTGAAATGTGGCATAATGTGAAATTGAATATATGGTGAGGTTGATTTAAAACTGAGTGTTTATATTATTTTTAACTTTGTAACGTTCTAAATAAAGATACAATTATATAAGAAGAATTCGTTTTAATTTCAAAAGTATTTATTTCACTGACTAGGTTTTCCAAAATAGGCATTGTAGTATGGTTATTTATTGTTAACTGATTTTTATTGGTTTTCTAGAAATTTTGGGATATATATCGTTAATGGTATCAAAAATTTATCTTATCGTGATATAAGATTTTAGTCATATCGCCCACCCATAATTCAGCACATACAAAAACAATAATAAACAATTATTTGCCTTCATTGATTCATTCATTCTCAGTTCATTGTTCTTTATTTGTTTAAATTAAATTTCAAGTTCTTATACTTCAAGTTTTTAATAGCTCATCAAAAAGGATGATGTGTCATGATCATGTGACGTTTCATCAAAGATCAAAATAAAAATTTTATTCTGTGAAATGCCCAGCTGCTGTTCAGTAAGCACAATACAAAGACTTCCGGTACAATATAACATAAACTCTAAAGCCAAAGTCAAATTGGAATTCAAGGATTTTTGTTGTCATAGGGCAAAATCTGCAATCTTACTACGTTCATTGTGACATGTTCATCAACGGCTGATTAATAGCTGATTAATAATTTCTGATGATATTTAGCCTCCGACGAAGTTCTGGCAGTGTCATAACTTTAGCATCGCAGCCATATAGTGTGAATGCTGTTAGGACGGCCAGATGAGATATTCCGCTCCTCTCTCGCTCCCCGATTCAGTGGAAACCTTTCCATTGAATTGGGGAGAGAGAGAGGAGCGGAATATTAAGTTTTAATAAATAAATAAGCAGAAAATACTTGGTGAAAAATGTAACACTTCAGTAATATGAAAGCATTATTCCCTGAATTAAATAAATGCAGAATTTACAAAATGAAAATCAATAAATTATTGCATTTTCTTAACACGTTTTTCTTTACATTTATCATGCATTTTCTATACAACTTTGTTTTAAGTACTATTTTACTTTTAATAAATGTACTTTAAATGTCTGTAAACTTCTTTAGTTAAGATTCACACCACTCCAATTTTATTTAAAAAAAAAAAAAACTTTGAACAATTTATATTGGTTGAAACCGGAGGTCCCCCAGGTGGACAGGGTGGTTGCAATCCATCTGTGTCCCGAGAATCAGAGAACCTCCAGAGAACCTCCAGAGCCTGTAGGATGACGTCATCACTGACCTCGAAAGCCTACAGCGCTACTGGACAGGCCGCCTCCGTCCTGCATGCCATGGCTCTCTTGCAGGTCCACCAAGCCAAGGCAGATGACTCAAAAAGAACGGCACCTCCCTAGCAGACATCTGCAGAGCAGCGGGCTGGGCAACACCCAATACCTTTGCGAGATTTTGCAATCTCAGGGTTGAGTCGTTCTCGTCCCATGTTTTGTCATGTCTGAGCCGGTAGAACTCGGTAATACAGAACAGCCGACCGGATGTTCCGCTTGCACACAGTGCCATTCACCAAGTTGAAGGGCACTGTGTGCTTCCTGGATGTTCTCCTCCATAGCCTTCTGGCCTGCGAATGCAGCAGAGCAATTCGCGTCCAGACCCACTACGAGCCACAGGTGCTCTGTATTGTTATAAGGCACCACGGGCTTAGATCCCTCTTCAGGCAACTCCCCATGATGTATTTTCTGCAGTACGGTCCCCCTGTTGGTAGACTTGCGTCTCCCTTGGGCAGTCCCACTGCCCCCGGTCGCCGTGCTTGTAGAGCTCCTCCCTCATTAGGCAGGGCCTACCACCCATGTACGGCTTCACAACCCTCGTGGTGTATTTGTCACATGTTACCTCCCCCTAGTCTGAGCAGGATGTGGCCTCCGCAGGGTCTTTTCCCCCTGAAAGAATTGGACCGGGAAAGATCGCCTTCCCCGACGCATTTCATAGCGCTAAGATAGCCCCAGCCACTTCACACTCTATGTGAGAGACATAAAGAGAGAAAAGGCCGCAGCTGCCGGGATTGCTCCCATGCTAGTCATGTAGCACCTGTTCCAACTCAGGGGGGCTGGGAACCTAAGGTCTGTATATGACATCTCTTTTGGGGGCGTTGGGGAGGGTTACGTGCAGCCGATACAGTTGCCTCTAGCACGCAGCAGCCTGCTTACACCTGCAGTTCACGTAACACGGACTAGTGCATGGCGTTTTTGAATGGGACCCCTTGTGTCACTTCATTCGACACAACAAAAGCAAAATTTAACTTTTAAGGAGAAACGGGGTAAAAAACACTACCATGCAATGTAAACTGTGCCTTCTAAAATGTAACATAATGTCCACTGCAAGCGATTCCATGTTAAATCTAAAGAGGGATTTGGAGGTGTGCTTGCAGGTTTTCTCAAATTTTTATCTGAATAACTCCTGAAAAATTCATTGTAATTATTATTTGAATTATCACTCTGTCATATAACCATGTGTCACTTTGTCTTTGAAAGGGTTTTGTCCACACATCATTTCATATTCTCTTTTTAATCCACACATTAATGCTGAACAATTTGCGTTTGCTATGGTAAAGTTAGTTTTAGTTCTACCAGAAAGACTCGGGAGAATAATACTGAACAATTAACCATTTATTTACAGCTCAGCAAACAATATAAAGATAAAAGTTCTTTGGCGTAGGCCCCGTCCGTAGCTCGCAATCCGGGGGTCCGGACTCTGCATTTCCTGCCTGTCGATGAAGGCAGGGGCGCAGCCGACCCCCAGTGAGGTATGGGAAGGGACCATCCTGGTGGTGGTGGGGAGGAAGGAAGGAATCATCTTGGTGGTGGGGAGGGTGGAGGTGAACGAAAGCGTCAGCATCTGTGAACTCAGACATGTGTAAGTACCCATCTTTTATACTGCAAGTGTTAGAACGCGATTGGATAGATGAGAAGGTAATGAGTGACGTAACAATTGAGTCTTCCCGGCAGAACTTATGCTAAAGCTTCCATTTTCACAAAAATCCTCTTCTAAATAAGAACAATTCAGGCCTAATTTTCTTAATTTTCATCTTTTTTGTGTTTCATGACTCTTTAAGGTCCTTTTTTATTTGACTAATTTATAGACAAACAGTGAGCTAAATACAAAAAAATTATATGAATTCTCAAATTTTGATTCATTAAGTAAGCTTTCTAAAATGCATTTAAGGAACTTTATCAAAATAGTATAGATTATCCTACTCTAATGCATGTGACATCAAATAAACAAGTTAGGTCAGTGGTAATCCAAAAGTAATCAGATTAGATTACTTGAAAGATATAATCCAAAAGATTACGTGATTATTTACAATTTTAGTCATGTAATTTGTAATCAGCATCGGATTGCAATTCAGAAGTAAACAACACATCATAGTTTATCACTTATGTCTTATTTGCATTGTAATATTAATCTTTTTAATAAGTCTGCTGCAAACATTTGAGAGCACTAACAAGTTAATAAGATGGAGCCACATGGTGCCAGTGAATAATAATTTGCCATGTCTGAACATTATTATAGCCAGTATATGCATAAGTGCATTTTTATCAATTTTACAGATCATAGCAATGAGATTCACGGTCACACCAGCTAAAACTTTATAACTGTCTGTAGGACACAGGAACAGTTTCTGCTACATATTCATGACATTAAAAGGCATTCTGCCATTTTCTGAGAATTCACTGATTAACATGAGAGCTGATCAAAACATGCAAGTGCATCATAACCTAAATTATACACAACCTTTCAGTTTTTTTTTGGTGAGACAGCAGATGTAATTCAAAGGTTCATAGGTTTTTTCTAAACATGATGTCATGTCCTGCATGACATCTCTGACACATATATAATGGAAATGGCTCTAAAATCATTAGATTGATCTCAAGGGTTGTAACCTGACACATTTTAAATGGAATAATATATGTAATAAATCTTGATTAGTCATTTGTTTTTGAGTGAGTTCAAAAGTTCAGTCTGGGAAGTTCAGTTTCTTGTATATCTGAGAAGTGCTATCCAAGTTATCTTCCACTTCATTTAAGTTTTGGAATACAGTTATGTACTTTATAGCTATGCCTATTTGCTTCTGATGTTCATTTGAGCTACAAGCAAGCATAATGTAACAATCTTAGCAGTTACATTGATAAGGGCAGGGGCGAACTGAGACTAAAAATTGGCCCTGGACTTTCTGTCCCACCAAACCTGGCCCGCAACACACCACACCATAACACACTGGCTCATTGATTTCATTTTCCAGCTCAATTTCAAATATTTGTGTTGAAAAAAAAAAAGACATTTCTATTGACTGCTAGTCATGACAACGGGCCCCACCAATGCAAAAAAATTCATAATTATTTAAACATATAAAACTACTGTAAATGTGAAACTTTTTTTTCCAAAATACAGATGTTAGGTTAAATGTACATGAATGTACAAGGGAAAAGTGTGTATTTTAGGTGCTGTGGCAAGATGTTAAATATCTTAATCGCCTTTCAACTTTTTTCTAGATTGCAAATAAACTATTGTTGTGGAAACAACACGTATAATAATAATATATTATATATGTATTTATAGCTATACTAGATAATAAAATGTGGTTTAAAATAGTTAGATGAAGAAAGTGTCATACAGCAGGTCGACAATGCTTAAAATGCCATGTTAATTACTCACATAACGATGTGTAAATATTTATTTTAAAATATCAGTGAAAACAAATTTGGCCATAATATGTAATAAATATACAATTATGTAAAAAAAAAATTAATAAACATACCTCTCTATTTTTTCAGATATTTTGCAGATTAATTGCTCATATTTTCCCTCTATGTGAATTTGTTGCATCTTTATATCTGAAATGTTTTAATTCCTTCTCCAGACTAAAAAGTTAAAAAGCCCTATACTTTGACATGCGCTGTTTCTGCTATCCTTTAAACAAAGTAAGCCTCAAAGACTCAAATAGCCACAAAGTAATACTTTTCATTACTTATTTTCTGCATGTTTATAGTGGTGTCACATTTCTCTCCATAAGGATACTTACTTTGACATGGTTATTGTCTTCTGTTGTTAGTTTGCCCCTTACTACAATTCCCATGTTGCACTGCCCTCATCATAGCCATCTGTTTCCCATCTTCCTCACCTGTTCCCTGTTCCCTCATCAATTATCTGTTTGTATATATACCCTCTAGTTTCACTCACTTATTGTAAGTTCTTATGTTTCCTTGTATATTCCGTAGATCATTGTTTCCTTGTGTATTCCTATTTAGTTCTTCGTATTGCTCCACGTTGTTTGTATTCACCATCTTCATCATCTCTATTAAAAAGCCTGCATTTAGATCCATCGTCTCTCATCTCTACAAATCGTGTCAGAAGAAATGACCTCACAAATAGATCTAGCGGCTGCCTGAATTCTCCTCCTCACCCAAGGGTGGAAGATCATGTCTGTGAGTCCGCGCTCTGAAATCCTTTTTCAGAGCTAGTCTGAATGGAGCGTTAATGACACAGATGCCTCAGGCGGATCCTCACTGGACATTGTGTGAGTACGTGGATGCAGCTCTTAAACTATGTGGTTCATCTTTTACTGTAGGGAAAAGAGGAAAAGGACATTAAATCACCCTCCACAGAGAATGCCCCACTGCCTTCCACGTCCCCTTCCTCCTGCCCTTCCACGGACCCTTGCTCCAAGCCTTCCACGGCCAACAAGCCAATGCCCACGGCTGCCACGGTCAACAAGCCAGCGTTGCAAGCCTTGTCCATCTCAGAGCCAGCTCTTGCTAAGCTTTTAGACTTGAAGTTGGTTCCCGCCCTTGTGCCCACCCCGAGAACCATTCCTCCTTGGCTGTTTCCATCCAGCCCCTATACTCCACTGTTTCTGTCCAGTATCATGGACTCCCTGATTCCATCCAGTTCCTTAGCCCTTCCTCCTCCGCTGGATCCGTCCAGCAAGATGGCCCATCCTTCTCCACTTGTTCTGTAAAGCACGATGGCCCATCCTTCTCCACTTGTTCTGTAAAGCACGATGACCTGTCACAGTTTGCCACCTTTCTGTTCATAAGGACTCTTATTTTGACCTGGTTATTGTCGTCTTTTGTTAGTTTGCGCCATACCACAATTCCCATGTTAAACTGCCCTCATCACAGCCATCTGTTCCCCATCTTCCTCACCTGTTTCCTCATCAATCATGTGCGTGTGCACACGCACCCTCTAGTTTCACTCACTTTTTGTCAGTTCTTATGTTTCCTTGTATGTTCCTTAAATCGTTGTTTCCTTGTGTATTCCTATTAAGTTATTTGTATTCACCTTCATCATCTTCTCCATTAAAAAGCCTGCATTTAGATCCATTGTCTCTCATCTCTAAAAATCGTGACACGAGCATTGTTCAGCAACTCATGTTTCACTTCCCAGAAATGCTTTGTGGTATGAATAAATTATGCAAATGACTATGAACTGCTCATAGCTTTAATGTTTGAACAAAACTTCTTGTTTTTGGTTGTCACCCTTATTGTGATTTGTATGTCAAATAATGAGGCCAAGGTGGCACGGTGGTGCAGCGGTTAGCACTGTCGCCTCACAGCAAGAAGGTCGTGGGTTCAAACCCCGGTTGCCCTGGCCTTTCTGTGTGGAGTTTGCATGTTCTGCGTGGGTTCTCTCCAGCTTCCTCCCACCATCCAAAGACATGCAGTCTAGGTTAATTGATGTCTCCAAAAATAGCTAGGTGTGAATGGTTGTTTGTCTATGTGTGGCCCTGCGATGGACTGGCGCCCTGTCCAGGGTGTACCCCGCCTTTCGCCCAATGTTAGCTGGGATAGGCTCCGTGACCCTGTACACAGGATAAGCGGTTGTTGATGGATGGATAATGAGGCCCACAAGAGGTACAGAGTTAAGTCATATAAACAGATATGTACATTAATGTACAAGTAATTTCAAAATGAAAGCCAATCAATACTTTATTTTAAAAGACGTCAAATTGACTTGTCTTGCAGTGTTATTCAACTTTCGCATTGTTATGCATGTTAGAACTCAGGGTGGCTGCCTATAAGACGGGCCGGCCCTTGTAGTTTTCCAGCTTGGGAAAAAGCCTGGTGCTCCCTATGGCCAGTCTTCTCCTGGATAAGGATGCATTGATCAGTATATATACACAAATTGTTCTGCCTTGAATCAAATGCAGGATGGGCTTTAACCATGAAGCACATTTAACCAATGGGGGCACAGTTCTTTGTTAGTGAACATTGAAATTATTGCATCATATTTAGTGTCAATACATGCTTTTGTCATGGCTTTGGTTACATTTACATTTAGTCATTTAGCATACGATTTTATCCAAAGTGACTAACAAAATTAGGAAAATAATCAATCTGTCTTACAAAAGCCAACAATATTGCAGTGTCATGCTGCTAAGTTATAATCGTATCTGGAGTAGTACAGAAGTTAGAGCAGAAGAAAGACAATATTTTTTTTAATATATATATAAAGCATAAAGCATTCTATAGCCACATCAGTGCTATGAAATGTAGAGACATTTTAAACATTACTCCTAGCACTCTCAGCCTCTGTAAAGGTATAATGAATGCAGTGTTTTTGCCTTAAAAGCTTTATGTGATAAACTTTTTTATGTCCCTTCAGATCCCAAAGTGTTTTAATGTTTGCCATTACGCAGATGGCTTAGCATAGGGAAACACCTACATGTACAGATGGAGAGATGCTGAGTGGAGGGTAATGAAGTAGTGAGTGTGCCTACAAAGACTGCTGAAGAGAAGCCTGTTGCTTACATTGATGGTGACAGGAACTGCTGACAGGGTGTAGAAGCCCCATGTCAGCTAACATGCAAGACTCTTGCTATCCATCCAATTTAGGACAAAGACAAAAGAATAGCAGCAAATCTATGTGGACTCTTAGTAGTCAAATCTTTCTGATTCTCTTTAACACACTCTTTTTCTCTCTCTTTGAGTGAAAGTGACTGTTTGGCTTTGACAGAGAACATAAGGCACATGTTTATAGAGAACAGAATCCAAGCATTCTCTGCATTCAGCCAAAGGAAACTAAACTAAACCAATAAGCCATGAGAGGCTGTATATTACAGTGATTGTTACCATTGTCAAGTCAAGTCAAGTGGTTTTTATTGTCGTTTCAACCATATACAGTTCCTCCAGGACCATGGTGCTACATAAAACAACATAAGACAAACACAGAACCACATGAGACTACACAAACTAAATAAAATACCTATATAAAGTGCACGAGCAAATGTGTGCAAAAAGTACGGGACAGTACAATAAATTACTAACAATGAACAGGACAGTAGACACAGTGAGAGACAGTGCAGCGCCGACCAGTACACAGTAGTGCAAAAAGATGACAGTTTCTAAAAATGCCAAATGTAAACATAACATACTATGAGATAGTGTTCTATACACATAGCAGTTATTGAGGTAGCAGCCAGTTATAAAGTGACAGTAATTAAAGTGCAACTCAGGATATGTATGTGTGTGTCAAACCAGTCTCTGAGTATTGAGGAGTCTGATGGCTTGGGGGAAGAAGCTGTTACACAGTCTGGCCTTGAGGGCCCGAATGCTTTGGTACCTCTTGCCAGACGGCAGGAGGGTGAAGAGTTTGTGAGAGGGGTGTTTGGGGTCGTCCACAATGCTGGTGGCTTTGCGGATGCAGTGTTTTTTTGTAAATATGTTTGATGGAGGGAAGAGAGACCCAGATGATCTTCTCAGCTGTCCTTACTATCCTCCGCTTTGCGGTCCGAAACGTTGCAAGTCCCAAACCAGGCAGTGATGCAGCTGCTCAGGATGCTTTCAATAGTCCCTCTATAGAATGTAGTGAGGATGGGAGGTGGGAGATGTGCTTTCCTCAGCCTTCGAAGAAAGTAGAGACGCTGCTGGGCTTTCTTGGTAATAGAGCTGGTGTTGAGGGACCAGGTGAGGTTCTCCACCAGGTGAACACCAAGGAATTTGGTGCTCTTGACGATCTCCACAGAGGAGCCATCGATGTTCAGCAGAGAGCGTTCACCTTGTGCTCTCCTAAAGTCATCAATCATCTCTTTTGTTTTGTCGACATTCAGGGTCAGGTTATTGGCTCTACACCAGTCTGTTAGCCGCTGCACCTCATCTCTATACTAACTCGTTGTTCTTGCTGATGAGAACCACCACGGACGTGTCATCAGCGAACTTGATGATGTGATTCGAGCTGTGCATTGCTGCACAGTCGTGAATCAGCAGAGTGAACAGCAGTGGACTGAGCACACAGCCCTGGGGGGCCCCAGTGCTCAGTGTGGTGGTGGTGGTGGTGGAGATGCTGTTCCTGATCCGGACTGACTGAGGTCTCCCAGTCAGGAAGTCCAGGATCCAGTTGCAGAGGGAGGTATCCAGGCCCAGCAGGTTCAACATTCCAATCAGGCGCTGAGGAATTATTGTGTTGAATGCTGAGCTGAAATCTATGAACAGCATTCTAACGTATGAGTCCTTTTTATCTAGGCTGATGAGGGCCAGATGGAAGGTGGTGGCAAAGGTGTCGTCTGTTGAACGGTTTGGAAGACACACGAACTGCAGTGGGTCTAGTGAGGGGGCAGCTGGGTCTTAATGTGCCTCATGATGAGCCTCTCGAAGCACTTCATGATGATTGGTTTGAGTGCGACGGGATGGTAGTCATTGAGGCAGGACACTGAAGACTTCTTTGGCATGGGGAAGATGGTGGTAGCACATTGGAATGACGGCGCTGCTCAGAGAGATGTTGAAGATGTCGGTAAGAACATCTGCCAGCTGGTCTGCACATCCTCTGAGCACTCTGCCAGGAAGGTTGTCTGGTCCAGCAGCCTTCCGTGGGTTGACTCTACGTAGAGTTTTCCTCACATCCGCCGTGGTAAGACAGAGCACCTGGTCGTTGGGAGGAGGGGTGGTCTTCCTCGTCATGATGTGTCAACTGATGTTGTCCTGTAGTTGGTGATGGCCTGGATGCCCTGCCACATGTGCCGTGTGTCACCGCTGTCCTGGAAGTGACTGTGGATTCTCTGGGCGTGTGCGCGCTTTGCCTCTCTGATGGCCTGGGACAGTTTGGCCCTCGCTTCTGGTTGGAGCGTGTGGTGATGGTCTTGGAGAAAGTGACATCATCAATGCACTTGCTGATGTAGCTGGTCACTGATGCTGTGTATTCCTCTAATTGGTATAATCGCCATATGATGCAGCCTCCCTGAACATGTGCCAGTCAGTACACTCAAAACAGTCCTGAAGAGCAGAGATGGCTCCTGCTGGCCAGGTTTTCACCTGCTTCTGAAGCGGTTTTGTGCATCTGACCAGCGGTCTGTATGCTAAAATTAGCATAACAGAGATGTGGTCTGAGTAGCCGAGGTGGAGACGCCCGGTATGCGCCTGGGATGTTTGTGTAAACAATATCAAGCACGTTCGCCCCTCTCGTTGCAAAGTCCACATACTGATGGAATTTAGGGAGATTCGCATGTCTTGAGATTCGCATGGTTGAAATCTCCGGCGACAATAAGCAACAGCACAGCAAATTTGTTTAGTCAACAGCAAATTTGATTGCAAAACATATTTAATTTTATTAACTGTACCCTTAACCCCAACCCTAAACCTAAACGTCAGTGGAGTGAAAATGTAATTTTAGAGTGTAAACGCAACATCTGAATCACACTCACCATTGTTTATGTAAACTTGATTACTTTCTGGTTCCCAATGGAGCATTGATTCCTTGTGTCAGAGGATGCTCATGCAACACACTATCAGTAGTGCTAAGTGGAAAATGTCCTGAACTGATGGGGGACGATTTGATTAAATGGGGTTGATTTGAGGGTACAATAACTTTTGGAAGAAACATCTGGTTACAGAACGTGCAAAATACAATTTTTACAATAAAAACATAATCATGCTTCATGAACAAGAAGGATATTAAGAAAGAAAAAGCTGTGAATGCCAACATTTCTGAAGAAAGATAATGCTAATTGAATGACATTAAATTAAACAACTCAATGAAAGTGTGCATTGATTATTATTATTATTATTATTATTATTATTATTTATAAATTGTATGAGGCTGGTTTGATATGGCTGGTTGTTGACCATTTTTTTGTACTTATGGCTTAATCAGAACTAATGGCTCTTGGCTATTTAGAAGCGACACAATCTCTTTGTTTAGCAGATGGTCTTATGCACTGATTCAGCATGTAAACTTCTAAGGAGAACAGTGAGGCTTTGTTTGACTATGCTGGGTTTTAGTGCAAATGTGCAAGTCCCAAATGATGGTAGCGACCTGTTTGTCTTTCCTTGAGCAAACAGCAATGTGTCATTTACACTTTGCTCAGTAAACACAGTACTAATGACCAGAATCTGAAGACCAACTCAGACAATCAGCTTTTTATTTTGATGAAATATAGAGACACAACAGAAGGGTGTAAAGATGTCCACCTCTGGAACTAATTAAGGACGATTAAATGTGAACAGGCTCCAGATCCCAGGACTTATGTTGTGTTTCTCAGTGTAAGCCTACACCTACCCCTCTTTAGTCCATTATTATTACAACCTGGGGTCTATCATTCTTCTAATGATAACATATCAGGTAGGCAGTAGTGACTGTAGCACAGATTACATAAGTACATTTTCCCCAGTGTAAATTCCTCTGAATTACTTCTGTAGTCCACAACCCTAATTTTGATTTATTATATGGAACTTAGAGCATAATCATCCACTCAGCTTTGGGTTATTGTCTGCATAGCTCTGTTTCATAGCTCAAGGCTAATGAGAACCCTGAGGACAACATTGTGCCTGTTCCTTAATGTAGACACTCACTTCCTCTCTCAGATACCATCTGTCTCCATATTGACTGTCTGCAAACTCTCCTACAGTTCACTGCTCACAGTTCAGGTGGCAGTCTTATGCTGGAATCTGCCCTTTTGAAACAACCTGACTCAGTTTGAGCACAGAAGCAAATTTCCTTTTACGATTCCCCTTATTAAGGCTTGTTTTATGGAGATGATCTGTAAGGGCCAGAAAGTGCTACAATGAGAATTTGACAGGATAAGCACTGGTCTCCAAGCCAGCATTATTGTTCCAGATAGCAAGGAGACGTTGATACAATGGTGATTTTTTATTTTTTATTTTATTTGAATCATTATTTTGGCTGAGATCAATGTTTAAATGATGTTGTATTAACACTAAAATTTTACTGAAAGCCAACCGGCACATATGGGTGGTGACTGATGTTCCCTCTACGCTGTGCTCCTGCATGGCCTTGCACTTCTAATATTGCTCCCGTGTAGACGGAAAAAACATCTGCGCAGATACAAGTGTGTGGGAAAACCTAAAGATTTTCCTGAATCAGAGTTGAATGCAAGCTCATTGTCCATATGAATGTTCATTTTTTCCTGTATGGAGCTAAAGCGAGTGAAATCTTGTGTGTAAACATGGTGGAAATAAGCATTACTGAGTCATGAAACAACACAAACATAACCCCATTTACCATGAGGCATGAGTGCTATTGGTGACTGCGTCAATGTGGTTGTGTCCCCAATGGTTAAATGTGCTTCATGGTTAAAGCCCATCCTGCATTTGATTAACATAAACAGTCGCTTATGTCATACATGTATGAAAACAGGTGCAACAAATCAGCTAGGTTACTGAATGTGTCAACATATCCGTATGTAAGCAGTAAGCAACATAAATGACACTGAGACAAAAGTTACCAATGAAAATTGTTGTTTATTTAATTACAAAGTTAAATAAAAGATAGATAAAAGATAGTGGTGCACTGTAATGTGGTGCAGACTGTAAGATTACAAGGTGGCAAGGAGGGAGGGAGGGAGGGAGGGAGAGAGAGAGAGAGAGAGAGAGAGCGAGAGCGAGAGAGAGAGAGAGAGAATTTGAGTTTGAAAAATAAATTTATTTCACAATTACCTTAATACACACACATTAACAAGCTAACAACAGAAAACAAATTACGGGAAAATTTTTTAATCATTTTCAAAAATGGTACAAAAAACTCCCTTACAACACCAAATCTTCTCAAAAGTAAACAAATCGTTCATAGTTTTATAAAACTTAGAATCAATCAGTACTCTCGATTTCACCAATGTTAAAAAAGTCTCAATGATATTTTGACCAGGTTTCTGTTCAATTTTATCCCTTCTACTAATATATATTGCCATATATATTACATGACTATATTTAAAACCCAAAATAAACACAGTTTACGTAAATGATTCATTAAAACCACAAAAACATTTTTCTAAAAAATCAAACAACGAAATCAATCTGGCACATTGTAAGAAAGCATGAATTTTTTTTTCTTTTTGTAAACAAAAGGGACAATCATCATTAACTTCCACATTTAAAACAGAAACAAAAGAATTAACAGCTAAAATACCATGAATCATTCACCATTGTAAATCCCCAAATTTTTTTGATAATGGCGGTTTATATAGAGCTCTCCATTCTGGCTTTACATTTTCTTTTCAATTTTCTTGCCAGATGATTCTTATTAAAACCCATTACACAAGCTCCATACAATATTTTTCCTTTAGTAGATAATAAATCCAACCACTGCGAGTCCCAAGTTTTAAATGGAAAACCCTTAAAACCCTCCAACTTTGGTGAAATCATCAAACAAGGAAAAAGATCATTTTCATCAGGAATAGATACTCCAGAAAAATAATCCTTTAACATTAGACCCTCCTCTGTTGTGAGGGTAGACTTTAACTTAGCTAAAAAAAGAGCAACTAAACGAGTAGATCTAGTGCCTAGAAATTCAGCTACTTTTACTGCATTGTCCAATTTCTCTCCAGCTATGTCCAGCAATTGTCTTAAAATAATCACTTTTGATTCTATAAGCTTAAAACCACAATTAAAAAAACTGTTATTAACATTTACATCCAACCGGGCCCCAAGAATTAAAGGTTCCTCCAGAAGCCAGTAAAGTGAGTACGGGCTTTCGGATTTCTGAATGTGAAACAGACTCTATATAGAAAGGTGGAAAAACAGACAAGTCCATTTTTAAAGGGTTCAGTAGAAACAGATGTTTGTTTAGTCCCAAACCTCCAAAGTTTTGCAAAACAACATGGGCCATTGCCCTCCAGCTGACATCCGATGCACCATCTAGAAGTAGAGAGAGAGAGAGAGAGAGAGAGAGAGAGAGAGAGAGAGAGAGAGAGAGAGAGAGAGAGAGAGAGAGAGAGAGAGAGAGAGAGAGAGAGAGAGAGAGAGAGAGAGAGAGAGAGAGAGAGAGAGAGAATGAATGAATATGTGTGTCCTTGGGCTTTAAAATGGTTCCCAGCAGGTAAGCTACCAGGTAACTGCAACAGATCACAGGTTAGAACTGGTAATGCTGAAATTCTGAGTAAGGAAAGCAAAAGGACATAACACTGCCACCCTTAATATGTTGTATAGGACAACCTAAAGCAACACCAACATATACATTAAATATAACAATCATATGCAAATGCAAAAGGATCAGGCAGACACCTATGACCATGTTAGGGCATGTGCCAACAAATTATCCTTTCCACAAATATGACAAATCTTAAGATCATAACCCTCCAGAAATACATAACCCTCCACACATGATGCTCAACCCTCACTGCACCCAAACCAACATCACCAGCATCTACAGCTAGCTTAAATGGCTTGTTTGGGGGCCTGGGTAGCTCAGCAAGTAAAGACGCTAACTGCCACACCTGGAGTCGCAAGTTCGAATCCAGGGCATGCTGAGTGACTCCAGTCAGGGTTCCTAAGCAAGCAATTGGCCTGGTTGCTAGGATGGATAGAGTCACATTGGGTTAACCTCCTCGTAGCTGCTATAATGTGGTTCTCGCTCTCGGTGGGGCACGTGGTGAGTTGTGCATGGATGCCGCGAAGATTAGTGCAAATCCTCCACATGCTCTATGTCTCTGCGGTAACGCGCTCAACAAGCCATGTGATAAGATGCGCGGATTGGCGGTCTCAGGTCGGAGGCAACTGAGATTCATCCTCTGCTGGCCGGATTGAGGCGAGCCACTATGCCAACACGAGGACTTAGAGCATATTGGGAATTGGGCATTCCAAATTGGGGAGAAAAGGGGAGAACCGCCCCCTCCAAAAGGGGCTGTTGAAGTCAGGTGCAGCAAGAATAGGAAAACTGCTCAATAACGCCTTCAGATTGTCTAAGGTCACCTGACATGACTCCAAACAAAGAAAGGAAAAGAAAGGAAGCTTTGGGCTAAGCAGGTTATTTAAGGGTTATTTAAGGGGGCAGTAACAGTGGCAACATTTTTGCAAAAACTCCTATAGGAACTTGCCATGCCTAGGAACTGTTTTAACTCCCTTTGAGAAGATGATACAGAAAATTTTACAATGGCCTCTACTTTCATCCCTATTGGAGACACATGACCATGGCCAAAAACTTTGCCCAAGTAAGTTACTGTGGCTTGCCCAAAATCACACTTAGAGAGGTCCAAGGTCAAGTTTGCAGCAACTAGCCGCTTGAACGCATCCTTAAGCAGTAAATTTGTTGTATTTGTAAATAACAAAATTATCAAGGTAAGCCTCACATCCTGCAACTCCTTCCAACACCTTATTTACTAGACACTGAAAAGTGTTGGGTGCATTTTGCATTCAAAGGCCATAAACTTATAATGGCAGAAGTCGTCTGGTGTCTCAAAAGCAGAGATCTCACGGGCTCACTGAGTGAGTGGAACCAGCAAATATCTCTTCAAGGGATCTAACATTGTAACAAAAGATGCAGAACCAACTTGGTCGATGCAGTCATGCAGATATGGGAAAAGTATAGGAGTCAGGTTTGGTGATGACATTTACATTGTGAAAATCTGTACAAAAATTAAGAGAACCTTAATGCTTCTCAACTAAAAAAACACCATCCACTAGAGGTCGGTTCAGCTATGCCATGCTCTAACATATACTCTACCTCCTTACACAAAAGCTGTAGCTTAACAGGATTTGCCCTATATGGATGTTGCTTAATAGGGGTAATTTGACCCACATCAATGACATGCTCTAGCATATTGGTACAAGAGAACAGAGCCAAATGTTGACAAACTAACTGAATACTATCAGCACTCTCAGGAAGGTTAACGTAGGACGAATGGAAGTCCAAGTCAGCCAAAATGTGAAAATTTAGCAATCTACTCTAAATAGAGGAAGCGGGTTTTCTGTTTACGATCTAGAGTCTTAACTAGGTAGTTACACTCACCAACCAGTGATCAATGATGTATGGCCCACTACATTAAGCCTGCAATGCGGAACCACTTTTTGAATGTCTCGTCTCGGAATCGGCTGTATTTTTACTCAGCCTTGTCTCAGTCTCAGACAAAGAGGACTCAGAATTTTATTTCAAAACTGGTCAAGACCACAACTGTGGGGATACCACTAAACTGCCTGTGCATTGGCTGATTTATTTGTTAACATAATTACTGTGATTGGATGTAAAATTTCCTGCTTCAAATACAAGCAATAAATTGACTCATTCCAACCTGTCAGTGCAACATATGTTTTTTTTTTTTCTCTATCAACAATGTGATATTGCAGCTTTATTTCCAGAAAATACAGCAAATAAATTAATTTTAAATTAATTTTTCACTTTTTAAAACTATTTGCTGTGCCACTGCAGGAATTAAATTGCAAGAACAAATCTACAAATTGGAAAAGACAAATTTGTTGGTTTTCTTTATCAAATTAGCACTCTTAGAATCTTTGACCTCATTATACAGCATACCTATGTTACTTGCCTTTTTTTGCATAGCCACATTTCAAACATTATGAGTTCATGCTAATAAGACTCCTTGAAAAGGAAAACATCCTGGTTACTGATGTAACCTCTGTTCCCTGATGGAGAGAATGAGACATTGTGTCGATGTAGTGACGCTTGGGGTTCGATCTTGAGAGCCCCAATCACCTTTGCTTAAAATAGAAAAGGCCAGTGAGAATTGGTGAGTGGAATAATAGGAGATAGCATGCACCTTTCATTCAGATTTATGCTGAGTAGCCGATAGAGAGTCCCGGCCATGTCAGCGGCCGGTTCAGCACCGCGGCAGGAGGGACACAATGTCTTGTTCCCTCCATCAGGGAACAGAGCTTACATCAGTAACCAAGACGTTCCCTGTTTGTCACTCACTCAACATGTGTCGATGTAGTGACACTAGGGATTACTATAGGAAACACTGCACAGACTAAACTGTGTCACAAGTTATGGAAGAGTTGACACAGGTAAGCTGCTGCATTCCTCGCAGCAATCGCTCGACCATGCCGTGACCTTCCAGCGAGTCCCGTTCAGGGGGGGGGGGGGCCTTTCCTGATTTGCTGTTAAGCAATTTCCTGCTGAGCACTTTCTAGAATAGTTCTGGGAAGTGCTCTTCCCTCTCCAGGAAGGAGAGCACTATGGAGACCACATCATACAGAGGGAGGTTAACATGTGGAGAATAGCTCACATGGACTTATCAACAGGGAAGTTCACATATGGAATGATACTACCGGAGGATCCTATCTACAGAGATCCTATCCACAGTGGCTGAGGCAGAGAAAGCTCTGGCGAGGGGAAACACTGGGTTCACCTAAAGGGATAATGAACAGTGGAAACTCATCATATGGGATTACCAAGGGGGAATCATCATGCATGGAGCACTGAGCCCGAGCACATGGGATCATATGAAAAGGGGCATACCACGAGTACTGGGCCTGATGTTGTTACTCCTCCTTAAGAATTAAAGAGGTGTCCGGTATTCACCGGATACAGGGAACTGTTGTGGACAAAAAGGCACATATTATCACCTTTGGAAAAAGGGGAAAGCTGCAATGCAAGTGGTACACCCTACCAGCTGCCCGGTCTATCTGCTGTTACCGCATAACACTCAGGTCGAAACCGTGTCTATGTGTAGGTTATAAAACCTTGCAAATGTATTGGGTGTAGCCCAACCTGCAGCTCTGCATATGTCTACTAGAGAGGCCCCCCTTGCCAGTGCCCAGGAGGATGCAACACCTCTAGTGGAGTGCGCCCAGACTCCCAAGGGGCATGGCAGGTTCTGAGATTGGTATGCAAGAGAAATTGCATCCATAATCCAATGGGCAAACCTCTGCTTGGAGACAGCTTTCCCCTTCTGCTGTCCTCCAAAACAGACAAAGAACTGCTCCAAGCATCTTAGCTCTGCATGCAGTCCTGATAGATTCACGGGGCGCGATCTGGACACAGCAAAGACAAGGCTGGGTCTTCCTACTCTAAAGTGAGCACTTGCAGGTTCACCACCTGGTCCTGAAAAGGAGTGTTGGGAACTATGGGCATGTAACTGGGCCGGGGTCTCAAGATCTCATGAGAGTGTGCCGGTCCCAACTCCAGGCATACTCTGGTAACAGAAATTCTTGATGGAAGTGAGTGCCACCAGGAGGGCCATCTTCAGTGACATGATGCTGAGCTTGGCCTGCTCCAGGGGCTCAATATGGGCTCTCTATAGGGCAGGTAGGACCACAGAGAGATCGCAAGAGGGAATCAGGTGCGGTCTAAGAGGAATCAACCTCCTCGTGCCCTCGAGGAACTTGTTGATCAGGTCGCGCTGTCGTGAGGGCCTCCCATCCAGTGTGTCATGGTAAGCTGCTATGACAGCCACATACACTTTCAGGGTAGAGGGAGACAGCCATCTCTCCAGCCCTTACTGAAGGAACGACAGCACAGACCCGACGGCGCATCTCTGTGGGTCTTCCCCACAGGAAGAATACCAGTTTGCGGAGAGACGCCACCTCAAGGCTTACAGCCGTCTCGTAGAGGTAGATCTGGCCTGAGTGATTGTGCTTACCACCCCTGGCGTAAGACCTGCTAGGTCTTCTGCGTCCTGTCCAGGAGCCAGATGTGGAGATTCCAGAGGTCTGGCCGCGGGTTCTGGAGCATGCCCTGTCCCTGAGTGAAAAGGTCCTGCCTCAAGGGGAATGCGCCAGGGAGGTGCTTCTACCATGTCGAGTAAGGATCGATACTTGAAAGTACTTGTCCTTCGGGTTCATGGCCATGAACCAATCCTGGTGTCGTATTGACACAGAAGCGTTAACATCTTGAACGGAAGAGTGTGTAAGTTTTTGTCCAAAGCAAGCAGATCCAAGATTGGGCATGACCCTCCCCCTCTCTTTGACACAATAAAATAAGGGCTGTAAAAGCCCTTGCAGAACTTGGCTATGGGGAGGGGCTGTATTGATCCCTTTTCCAGAAGGGTGGCAACCTCTGCCCAGAGGATGGAGACACCCTCACCCCGCACAGTAGTAGAGAGGATGCCACTGAACCTGCCGGGCGCCTGGTGAACTGGATCGCGTAGCTGAGGCCAATCATCCTGATGAGCCACATTGAGGCACTGGAGAGCGCTAACCAGGCCTCCAGACTCATTGCAGTGGCACCTAAGGGACGAATGAACTTACTGTGCAAGGACAGGGTGGTTCGCGGCAAGGCAGAGCAGACCCAGCCCAGGGGGGACATGCTGCTCTGCAAACCCGCAAAGCTGGTCGGTGACTAGGGTGGGTGAGCGACCCCAGAGACCATCACGCTTACCTGTTTGCCAGCTGTCTCTCGACAGAGAATGAGGGAACTGGAGGTACTTGCTTTCGCCTGATTGACCGGAAAGTCTCCCAGCGTTTGGCCATCACAAATGCACTGACCCAGGGAATGAGGAAACTGACCATGTGGACACCGAGGCCCAGAGGGCATATAATACTTACCATGCGCTGTCCCAGGGGAGATGGTGGGGCTGGAGAGTTCACCCGGGCCAGACCGATCAGAGTCAGTCGCCTCATCCCCATGTTTCCCATGCCAGGGTCGCCTCTTGCTGCATTCCATTCAACTCGGAAAGTCAGGTTTTCCAACTTTCTACTGGGAAAAGTGCAATGGAACGCCACTTGAAGATATAATTACAACTTGGATAGGAAATTTTAAACTCGCAGAGATGCAGGTGCGTGATGTCACAGTTTTGTCAGCACTTAGGAAGATGTACAAAATAAGTGATAAACATTCACTTTTATTAAATAATATCAATAAATGGTTCAAAGTTCCTACATTACATGACAATAAAACGTGTTTAACAAATGTTAGCAGAGTAGCAGTTGTTTAAAACATGTTAAATTAAACTTTCTTTTGATAATAGTACACCTGTAGCACAAATGCTAGCGTTGCAGATTGTTTATGAGTTGGGCCGATGAGAGACATCTCTGGTGACAGTCAAACACCTGCTAAGCTAACGGGAGCATTGCAGTTTTGTTTCCTTTATCGTCATCTTCTGAGCATCTGGCATTGGAATGCCTTTTGTCAGAGATCGGAGATATGAAGTGGAATATGCAGTTTGGGACTCGCACTGGTTTGGTCATGGACTTGACTCGGTCTCGCCCTGCCTTGGCCTTGGTCTTGACTTGGTCTCAACCCCTCATAATCTTGGTCTCGATGCACTCTGGTTTTGGTCTTGGTCTCGGTTAATAAGAACACTTTTAATGATTTCCTTCACATTATACTTTAGTCTCTTCTCACTACTAGTGATCGTAATATCATAATGAGAAGCCAACTGCAAGAGCTGTTCCTTTGTGAAAAGCTCAAGTAAATCTTCTGAAGGCTCCTTTAGGGAGTCTATTAGAGAAGCCATTTCTAAACCTCAAATCTAACAACATTAAAGTACTGACAAAAATACAGCAAAAAAAAAAAAAAAAACACAAATGAGGTACTTTCAACTACTCCCTACACAAATATGCAGCAAACACAACAGGTCCACAATAGCACACAGCTACCAACGACCAATACAACATTAAGCAGCTGAAATTCTCTCTCAAATGCAGCTTTTAAAGCTTTAAAATGAAAAGTAGAACTAAAAACCCAGCAAACTGCTAGCACAAGATTACTCAACCCAAACCAGCACCACAGCTTTCTAATGAAGCTTGTCAGTAATCACAAATATCAAAATATATTGTGACTAATATTATATTAGTCTATAATGAAGTCCACAAAATATCTTCACACAGAAGCTGCTGACACACTAAATTTAGGATCATGGACCAAACAAACACAAATGCCTCAAATGTTAACTTACCTAACTTATTCAAAAATGTTCCCTTTCCACCCCCTCACAAAGTGAGTATGGTCGTTGAGCACAAACACAACAATACAAAATACATGAGAAACTCCCAGATGTCTGCCTAACATTTTCTAATACCGATATATCTTCTGTGGTGTACCAGGCATGAGGCAACTTTAAAAGCAAAAACTCAACAACTGTAGGCCATATAATCAATGGTCACACAGTTGTGAACTGCTTACCCCTGACAGAGAAACAAGTCTTCACTCAGAATAACCTCGAATATAAAAAAGGATAAATAACAACAGATTGAACTGTTGGAAAAATATAATATTCAACCCATTTGGAACACGCACACTACCTAACCGGGGAAATCATGCACAAGTTTAAAATTACTCAAACAACCATACTCACCAGGTAGAGGTAAATCAAAAAGGAAATCGAAATGACACAGCACACCACCAAACAAAAAGTTTGGAAAAAAATGACTTAATCCAACAAAATTTGAGCCCTCATTATGTTACATCCCTGGCTCAAGGGAAGCAACATAATGTATGCTGAGACAAAAGTTGCCAATGAAAAATATAGTGGTGTGCTGTAATCACTGTGTAGACTGCATTATAGCAGAGAGAGAGAGAGAGAGAGAGAGAGAGAGAGAGAGAGAATTTTAGAATTTTGAAATATACTTTATTAGAAATATGTTTTACAGATTACAGATTATACATTAAAAACCACTTCATAATTACACTGCACTCAAAAAAATAATAAAATAAAGCACACATGTATTGTTCGATTTAACACTTTAAAAATGCCATACACTTTACTCAACACATATCGAAAATATTAATTAATCATCTATAACAGAGCACAACATATCCATATAATTCCATACATTTTTGAAACCTTCAATGTTCTTCATAGATTTGCAAAACAAAAACTCTTGTCTTATTCTTGCATTTATCAAGTTTTTAAAAACTTAATCCACACCCTGTCCTCCTTGCCCTTCTATTTTTTCCTATTTTTATATCAGGTACATTTCTATTGTTGTATTCCATAATCAAGTCTAAATATTCTTTACTTATAATTCCTTCCAAAACTCTTTCCAGATATGCTCCTATTATCCTGCTTGATTTTATTTCTAAGCGTTGTGCTGTTGTGTCTACCTCCCACAAAATTGCATCCGGAAATGTCCAACAAATGTTTCAAAGTGATCACTATTGTGTTTGTTAAACTCATAATCATCCCAGATATTGCCATTTCAGATATTTCTAGTCTTGCCCCTCTCACTAAAAGCTTTTTTAATAGTCAATAGAGAGACAATGTAGGTTTAGTCCTTGATATTTTCACAGATGCCCATGCTTTTAAAATACTATAATAACATGAAGAAAGTCCTTTCAAGTCTCTTTCTACACACTTAGTAGTCCAACCTGCTTTCCAACCTTTTCCAGAAAAGCCTAGCACGTTTTTTCACCATACCAATTGTTTTGGACAAACTGCAACCTAAAAGCTGCTTTTCGGCTTTCCAAATACAAAACCTTGCCCACCCTCATCCCTTGATTAATATAAAACACATTGTGGAACCTAATGCAATTTATTCCAGCAAAAAATCAACAATTAAAGTTTGTATATTTGACAGAAGACCTGCAGGTGGTTCAAGCGATGTTAAATGATGCCATAGATTTGATGCTATCAAGTTGTTAATAATGAATGTGCACCCCATATATGACATTCGGGGCAACAACCACCGCCATCTTCTCAGTCTTCCTTCAATCATTTCTATTACCCATTTCCAACTTTTCTGCTCATCACCTAAAAAAACTCCTAGATATTTAACTCATGGATACTGTCATAACCTCCATTCCCGTTGCCTGTAAGCAGGTAGAAGCAGAATGAAAGAGTGGTCCGATTTGCCAAATAGTGGTCAGGGGAGGGATTTGTAGCCATTCCGGAAGGGAGAGTAACAATGATCCAAAACCTGGTTCCCTCATGTGTTGAAACAGATGTGTTGGTAGTTTTTCAGTGCTATTGACTTGAAGTTGGCTTTGTTAAAGTCCCCGGTCACAATGAATGTGGCCTCAGGGTGCATGATTTCCTGCTTATTTATACTCCCATACAGTTCCTTGAGTGCCCGGTCTGTGTCGGCTGGTGGGGGGATGTACACAGCTGTTAAAATGACCGCTGTGAATTTCCTCGATAGCCAGAATGGCCGACACAGAAGCATGAGATATTCCAGATCAGGAGAGCAGAAAGACTTGATAAAATGTGCGTTCCTCTGATCACACCAGGATTTGTTTGTCATAAAACATACACCACCACCTCTGCATTTACCAGAGAGGTCTTTCGCTATGTCCGCTCGGTGCATGAGAACCCCATGGGTTAGAGTCTGGAAACTCTGCAGAAATCCAAGTTTCTGTATGGCAGATAACGCAGCAGTCCCTCGTCTCTCATTGAAAAGAGATCCGTGCTCTCAGCTTGTTGTCTAGAGACTGAACAATTGCCAGTCGAATGCTGGGTAACGGGGTCGATTTGCATGATGTCTTAGTCTGACGAGTACGCCAGCTCTCCTTCCCCTTTTCCGGCTGCGTTTCCGTGGCCAGGATGCCAGACAAAGGGCTCTGTTGTTGTGTTTGAAAACAGTGGGTCGACATTGAGGTATTTAAAGTCCGTTTCTCGGTGTGCTATTGCAGAACCAATGTCCAAAAATGTCTGTCTATTGTAGGCAATAAGGCAGACAACATCCAAGAAAAAAAACAAAAAAAAGAAAAACTGCTCTATTGGGTTGGAGCACTCAACGCTGCAGCCTCACTCGGATATCTTGGATTCAAAATGATGGGTGCATCGCTTCATGTGCTTCCCGTCTTTCCCTGATGCGCCCATCGCTTTGGAATAGGGCAAATCTGGAGTCATCAGACCACATGACCTTTTTCCATTGCTTCACAGTCCAATCTTTATGTCCCCTAGCAAATTTTAAGTAGTTTTCCAATTAGCCTTACTAACAAGTGGCTTTCTTGTGGCCATACAGCTGTTTAGTCCCAATCCTGTAAGTTATCATTGCATTGTGCATGTGGAAATGCTCTAACTTTCACCATTAAACATAGACACGAGTTCTACTGTCGATTTTTTACGATGTGACTTCAAGCGTTTTAGTGATCTTCAATCACGATCATTCAAGATTTTCGGCCACATTTCTTCCGCTAAGCTGACGGTTCACGACTATCCTTCCAGGTTTTAATAATGCATTGGACAGTTTTTAACCAATTCCATTGATTTCATCAATCTTCTTAGTGGTTTTCTTTGCTTGATGCAGGTCAATAATGTTCCCCTTCTGAAACACAGTAACATCATTTCCACGAACACGGAATATGACTTCCAACATGGTTGTTTAAGAAATAAGATTCTACACACTGCATCAGTTAGGGTTAAAAGAAATTTTCCAGCAGAAACATATTAATCACTGCAATAATGATCCAATCATAGGCTCTTAAGTATGTGCATAATGAAATCCAAACAGCAACTTTTGTGTATATAACCACAGTGTATGCCAAATATACCAAAACTCAATCATCAACAGATCACTAAGTATGTAGGGCCCACAACAGATAATAATTATTCATTAAGACAAGAATTTTGTAGATATGGAAACAACCAAACAAAAAAATATTACTTTTGTAATACATTAACATGAAATTATGATGGCTCTGCTAAATAGGCGATATAGTACGGTTAAGGGTATTGATAACTTTAGTTTTTACAAATTTATCTCAGTCAGTTTAAGTTTTAAATTATTTTTTTTTCCTCCAAGAGAGAAAGTTTTTTCCCCTGTGAAATGTTTTGTGTCGAAAGAGGAAGTAGATTTCTTGACATATCTGGTTGTTAATACTGTATTTTACACTAGAATCTTGAGGCCTTTTCTATCCTGTATTTTTTATTTAAGCATAAGCCGAAATTTCAGTGTTGAGAGTAACTGTTCCAGCATTAAGTGCAATGCTGCATGTAAAATATTCCTCATCACCTTTCATTCCACCTTTTCATCTTCTGGCCACTGAGGGCTAAAGCAAGATAAAATTAGTTTGACATGGTTGTGCTCTTGAGCATTAGTCATAATTTCACTTTTGCCTAATAACATGCTAACATGATTAAACTTTGTTTCAACTAACATTGATTCTTGCAAATGTGGTTTGTGTATACAGTATGGGCTGAGAAACAACACTGCTAGTTCAAAATGTAATCAACAGTTTAGTGATGTGTTTGAAACCCCCCTCAATTCGGAGTTGTGTACCACTCAATAATTTTAATGTAGTCCAGTTTTTGCAAGGCAGGTAGACCGAGTACAGTTGTAACACTGTTATATTTCCAATCTAATACAAGTTTGATTATCAGTTTACACATTCACATTAGCATTCTCACTCTGTGTGAAAAATTTGAAGAACATATTTCACATTGATAAGAAATTTTTAGAGAACATAAACATGAAGAACAAGAACATGTTTGTTATATACTGTGTGTGTGTGTGTGTGTTTATATATATATATATATATATATATATATATATATATATATATATATATATATATATATATATATACACTCACCTAAAGGATTATTAGGAACACCTGTTCAATTTCTCATTAATGCAATTATCTAATCAACCAATCACATGGCAGTTGCTTCAATGCATTTAGGGGTGTGGTCCTGGTCAAGACAATCTCCTGAACTCCAAACTGAATGTCAGAATGGGAAAGAAAGGTGATTTAAGCAATTTTGAGCGTGGCATGGTTGTTGGTGCCAGACGGGCCAGTCTGAGTATTTCACAATCTGCTCAGTTACTGGGATTTTCACGCACAACCATTTCTAGGGTTTACAAAGAATGGTGTGAAAAGGGAAAAACATCCAGTATGCGGCAGTCCTGTGGGCGAAAATGCCTTGTTGATGCTAGATGTCAGAGGAGAATGGGCCGACTGATTCAAGCTGATAGAAGAGCAACTTTGACTGAAATAACCACTCGTTACATCCGAGGTATGCAGCAAAGCATTTGTGAAGCCACAACACGCACAACCTTGAGGCGGATGGGCTACAACAGCAGAAGACCCCACCGGGTATCACTCATCTCCACTACAAATAGGAAAAAGAGGCTACAATTTGCAAGAGCTCACCAAAATTGGACAGTTGAAGACTGGAAAAATGTTGCCTGGTCTGATGAGTCTCGATTTCTGTTGAGACATTCAGATGGTAGAGTCAGAATTTGGCGTAAACAGAATGAGAACATGGATCCATCATGCCTTGTTACCACTGTGCAGGCTGGTGGTGGTGGTGTAATGGTGTGGGGGATGTTTTCTTGGCACACTTTAGGCCCCTTAGTGCCAATTGGGCATCGTTTAAATGCCACGGCCTACCTGAGCATTGTTTCTGACCATGTCCATCCCTTTATGGCCACCATGTACCCATCCTCTGATGGCTACTTCCAGCAGGATAATGCACCATGTCACAAAGCTTGAATCATTTCAAATTGGTTTCTTGAACATGACAATGAGTTCACTGAACTAAAATGGCCCCCACAGTCACCAGATCTCAACCCAATAGAGCATCTTTGGGATGTGGTGGAACGGGAGCTTCGTGCCCTGGATGTGCATCCCACAAATCTCCATCAACTGCAAGATGCTATCCTATCAATATGGGCCAACATTTCTAAAGAATGCTTTCAGCACCTTGTTGAATCAATGCCACGTAGAATTAAGGCAGTTCTGAAGGCGAAAGGGGGTCAAACACAGTATTAGTATGGTGTTCCTAATAATCCTTTAGGTGAGTGTATATATATATATATATATATATATATATATATATATATATATATATATATATATATATACAGTATAGATTGATTTAATTTATTTTTCTAATTAATTACACGATATGCTGATTAATGAATTGTTTTGCATCACGCCTTAATTTTGCTGCGTATTTAGGTTACTGTGTCAAGTAAAAAGTAATTTTAAACTTTGAAAGACCTCTGCTTTCTGTTGCTCTTCATCCAGCTGTCTTTGAAAGCAAGAATGTGTCCTTTGCTAGCATAATTTTGTGCTGCATGCTCTTGGTAAGTGTGGTTTGGTGATGCTCATTACCTGTACAGCGCCACTGTACTGAGTGCCCCATGCTGACTGGTGGTACTCCAAGTCTGAAATGCTCAGAAGAAGGAAATGTACGGGTTAGGGGGCATAATTAACTGTAATATATAAAATTTTGGTTTGTCAACCTGTGGTTGTTTTCTTGTTCATTTATGGTATAAAAAAAATCTCCCCCTAAAAGCACTCTTAGTCCCGGTGTGGCCTTAAACCTTTAACCCCTACTTGTGCTCATTGGGCTCTCTGATGAGGAGGCATGCGGATAAGAGATGGTCAAACTGCTTGTACATCCTCATTATCAAGATTACACTGTCTAAAGTTCAGATCAAGTTCTCAGTTGAAGAGGTTCAGGGTATGAATCACTAACTGGCTCTGTGTGGGTACAGTCCATTGTCAGCATGACAAGAGGGTATATCTAATGGCTTTGCTTTAGAGGATGATTACTTAAATTGTAATGAGATGAAAATGAGAGTGTATGTATGTTAGTGCCACTGAGCTGATGAGGTAAACATCTGTTCAAGACTCCAAACCCAAATCAAATGCAATGCTTAAAACAAAAGATATTAGGTTTCTATGAACAAGATCTATAGATCAGTGGCTACCTACTGGTTGGTCAAAATAATTTGTAGATCTGTTTTGATAGGGTCAGTGACAAAGGGGATAATGCAAGTAAAATACAACTTACTGTACCAAAAATCACATTACGTTGTTGATTATGCATTCACAAAATGACAATTTTTCTCAACCAGCTTATGTCATGTTAATAATTTTGCATTCTTGCCTATTGCTGTACATGGTAAGGTTAATAAATCATTTTGTTTAGGATAAAAAAAAAAAATTGCACCTCGATGCCCAATGTTAACATGTTAAAAGCAAAGTAAGTATATTTTATGCTCAAATTACACATATCTAATAAAATTTCATGGGGTGATTTAAGTGAAAATTTAAGGAAATTTAAGAAAAATAAAAAGGTTTTTTAATTAGAAGGCAATTATAAGTAATCAAGCTGTACCAGTGAGAGGACATAATTAACTTGTGGAAAAGTGAAATGACTTGTGTTAATCTTGTCATTTGAATACTAGTAAGAGGTCACTGAATTGCTAGCATTCCATGCAATTTCATGGGAGGATGCTGAATTGCTCTTTATGAATACTTTATTGATCCTCCTGGGGCTGTTCAGTAAGAGCAACAATTGCTCAGTCAGCAGTTTTCAAGCCTTTACACAGACATCCTAATATACTTAATGTCCATCTCCTAAGCACTTGACCATGACTAATTAGCTACATTTAACAGATGATTTTCAAGATCACAAGAAATTGCGGTATTAAACTTTGATGACTTATGGTTAGTTCACCCCAAAATTACAAATTCTATCATCATTTACAGTACTCTACCTAATGCTGCTCCAATGCCTTTTTTTTTTCACTAAAGGAGAGACTGTCATTCCTAAACATTTTGGCTCTTTTTTTCCATGGAAGACAGAAAGTCATGTGGGTTTGGGAAAACTTGAGGGTGACTAAATGATGACAGAATTTTCACTTTTGGGTGAACTTTCCATTTAAGAAAAAAAGATTAGATGTTTCGAAACTGCATGTTATATCAATAATTAGAGGCCTAATAAAGTTTTGTACTGGCTATACAGGTATACAGTTATATTGTGGATTTGAAATTACATATATTCTTAGTTAATTTTCAGTGTTGCTGATGATCCATCTCTTTATCTTCATCTTAAACTCAAGGTCAGCAGTTTGAACACACCCCTGAGTCGCAAACGGGAGCACCGGGTTCTTCTCATGGTCATCACCATGGTGATTTTCTATTTGCTCTGCTGGCTGCCCTATGGTATCATGGCTCTGCTGGCCACTTTTGGGGCTCCAGGACTGGTGACTGTGGAGGCTAGCATCATGCCCTCCCTCCTAGCCAAATTCAGCACTGCCATCAACCCTGTCATCTACATCTTCATGAATAAACAGGTGAGCATGGTGTAGCACTTAACACTTAAGTTAAACTAACCTTCATTTGAAGAATTAAAAATCCAGACTGTAAAAAAACCATCAGAACCATGGTATGAAACCATGGTATTTTGCCGATAACGATAACTAAGGTGGTGAAAAAGACCGTTAACGATTTTAATTTGATTTAAAGAACATTTACATTTCATATGACTCGAGTAGTTTAATACTTGTCTTCTGAAACGATATGATTGGACGAAACAGACAGAAATTTAGCTCTTATTTCTCTATAATTCTTGATATCTGTGGTCTCTTTGTCACACTCAGGATTTGAATAAAAAATAACTGACCGTATCACTTCAGAGGACATGGATTAAACCACTCCAGTCATATGGATTACCTTTATGCTGCCTTTATGTTTTCAAAATTGCAAGTTTTGGACCCCATTGATAATTTCTATTTTTTTTTGGTGAACAATAAAGGAACAAACAAGGGGTCAGGAAATGTGTAGAACTTTGTGAATTATTTTCACTGTAGAAATCTGTAGAAATCTGTGGAATTTTCTATGTAGTTTTGTCCACATGCATTCCATGATGACCTGCTGATAACTAACATCTTCCAGATTCCAACAATCATACTGTGATGGAGCTCTTCAGTAATAGTTCAGAATCCCAGACCCGGAGACGACAAAGCTGGTGCCAGGGATGTTGGTGTCCAATCCATCTACACTGTCAGCTTTATAAAAGCTGAAGGTGTCTGATGCGACTGGTTTACTGGTGTACTCTCATGTGAAACAATCCAATTCATTGTGCTTGTTGCACCATCAGTCAAAGTGTCAGTTGTGCAATGTGGCACAGATGTAGAGGGTAAATAGAATGCCATCCTCTCTAAATTACTAAGTCCAGGCATGAAACTCTGAATGGTGCAAGCTGATAACTTCTTGAACTTGTTATCTGTTAGCCATCATCTCACTTACATCTGATATGTCAAGCCAATCAGCTCACTTGAGCATCTTTCCCACATAAAGTACCAGTACTTCCCCCTTTGATCTTTCTAGTGGAGAACTATTAAGAGGAACCGCAAACTCAAAGAGACATTTTCTTCTCTTGAATTTGTACACAAAGGAACCCCCGTATTGACATGATATAGTGTCAACCATTTTTCTTCTGAAGTTGTTTGCCCTTACAAAAAATCTAAACTAGCCACAAACTTGCACAGATTATCGTTATTTATCACATGCAAATGATCTTGTGATTCGCCACAAATGTTTGCTAGAAGATTGCAGCTCTTCACCAGTAGGAAACAATGGACAGTTTGCCTCAAAGCTCATTTTCATGAGAAAATTGTCAGTGGCAAATTTGCGACAAGTTTGATCATTTACAATAACTCTTTTATGACTCAACATAAAATAATGTTTTCAACTACTCACACATTGACTGAAAAAAAGACGTCTTGATGGAAGTTAACCACGCAGTAACAGGCATGCAACACTTTCCTCTTGAAAATGATTGAGGAAATTGATTTCATGTTTATTTATGTTTATAATGTATTTCAATTACCCACTCTCTATAAACATCTTATTATTTATGCCCGTTATCCCCCGAAAATTTTAATCTAGTATCCAGAAATCACTTTATTTTCTGAATAGTCCACAGTAGAGATATGACTCAAACACTCAAAACATGTCACCCATTCACATCATGCTCCGCTCACCCCTCATACACATATAATATGTGAAACAGGCAAAACTCTTTGAATACCATGTTGGTTTTATGTTATTTCTGTTAAGGGAATTGGAAATTTAGCACAAACCTCTGAGTAGCAGGCTAGCAGCTACACGATTGTTTACTCTTGGCTGCTGACTCTTTAAGTATCTTATTGCTTTGTGCATCAAACTGGTTTGACCAATCACAGGATGCAGCACTCCCACAGTCCCTCTTCTTCCAAAAAGTACCTACATAACTATAGTTCCTCGTGTGCAAACTACGAAAATTTGTGGTTCAGAGTAAAGGTACCTAAAACAGCTTTATTTCCTGCAGTGGGAAAGGGCATATTGTGTAAGCTGATAGGTCCTTTGACTTTGCTCAGTTAGCAAGTAAGCTGATTTCACAACATCGTGCAAGAGTTTTCTCTCAAAAATGCTTTTTGCCCAGGTTGTTGCTGGGGCTTTTTCTTCTATTAGCTTGCACGGTAAGGTCTGCTTTTGGCCATGACACATAGAAGCGCATCTTTATCAAAGTATGTTGTAGACAAATGAGGCACTGGCACATACCAATATCTTAGGTCATTAGTTTAAATAAATCCACACAGAGCTAGGCTAATTCACTAGTTTAAAAAACTCTGGGCTTTCCTAGTCCAGATACACATTATGAGTCTGGTCAGCAGACCAAGGCACACCCAGCTAGAATTCACGTGGTGCACATGGCTCTTTGGAGCAGCAGCAGTACACAAGTTTTAGTGATAGATCTGGTTGGTTGGGGGGGTTGTGTTTTTGTTTATGTATTATGCATTTGTCCAAATTCCCTGCTTTGTTGGGGGATTTTATTTATGTGTATTTGTGCAGCAGCATGTCCACATGCTTAACTCAGTATGCCTGTGTGCGTTATAGCAGTAGCAAGTCTCCGTACTTGCTCTGCTTTAGCAGCAGCAGCAGCAGCGTAGCAAATCTAGTCTGCCAAGACCCATATTCTACCAATATGTCATACTGACATTAACATTCTAAATCTTTCCAAGAGTTGTAGTGGCTGAAATGTGGTTTTGGATATAATATTTATGCCAGATGAAAAGAGAGACTTTAACTACTACTCTAACTTGCTAAATTTGACTGCTTTTGGCTCTGAGAGATGTTTTTTGTGAGGGCAAGTGTGGTTGCACCATTTTTTTTTCAATACTTGAAAGTAGGTCTAGCTGGAATAAGATAGAATGCCGTGCAATGGTCATAAACATTCTGTCAGCTCTGCAGCCTGAAAAACAACATCATTGAGATGCTTAACTTGCTCTACATCCCAGATATTTTCCTCTCTGGGCACCAGGCTCTGGTTTGATTGATGGAGAGGCAGAGCTTGTCATGTGTCCTGTCAAGTGTTGTGTTCAACCCAAAGAGCACCATATTCAGTTCGATGTTTAATGCATTCCATGTTTAGGTGTAGTAGAGGGAAGTTACACAATGGAATGGAATATATAAGAAAGAAATAGCAGAGATTGGGCATAAACTAATGATAATCTTATCTAGGAGGGTGAAATTCACTTAAACCCACATATTTTACATGTATTAAATAAATCCCAGCCTGTTTTAACTGATTAATTCATGGCAGTTTCTTGTTTAACACAGAAATATAACTTATTATTATTATTAGTGATTGTGTGTGACTTTTATAATGAATGATACCTCAAATCGTGCTACTTTTCAAAGCAATCAGACTTAGTTTTTCGCCTGCTGGACAACATATCCCATGGATTTATGATGATGGAGGATTCCATGTTTAAATATCACTGTGTTTTTAAATCTAAATGTTTAAATATAGCGACTTTTTATCTCAGTACATTTGTTCTACTGATGTTAAATAATTACGTGTCTATCTCTAAGCATCACGAGGAAGAGAGGAAAACATAATTCATTCTGAGGTTGATTAATTACCTCTTTGTTTTGATATGCTTTGTCCAACAATTGATTGTGCTGTTTTCACATTTTTTAAATAAATGATAATGCAATGCTGTCAGCATGTTTTCTCCAGTGTGGGCTCAGCTTTCAAGTCTTGGCTCTGTGTCTAGATGGAGGAGAACCAAAGCAGCTTTAAACCAACTTAACCATTGTGCTGTCTTAAATTTTTTCACAAATTTGGTCTTCCTGATCAAAAATGAACGGCTGATTAAAATTGCTTATAAATCTCAGATTTTGCTATATAATCACCAAATATTGGATAAGAGCTTTTTGTCAACTTGTTTTTATTTCAATTAGGACATGTTTTGTATTTCTTATTGATCATAGGCCTCATTGACCTGAGCTTTTGCACCTTGGTTTTTGAGTAAAAAAAACATTCTTTATGGGTTATTTTGAATAAATTAAATACCATAAGAAATCTGTGCAATAAAAAAAAATACACACTAGTTTGTTTTAATGTTTAACAGGGAAGTTTGTTCCTTTATCGGATATCTACTATCGGGCCAAATGAGGGCATGCTAGTGCGTGCCAGGGACAGTTGTGTTTCGACTGTCACTTGCGAGGCTTCACCGTGCCTCCTCGGGGGGGCTTTCTCGGGGCCCTTGGACCAAACAAGGCCAACCAGGGATTAAGGGAGGTACAATGTCAAAGGCAGAGTTTTGCCGAACTTGTCAGGATATATATCCAGTGCACAACTGTACAGGTTCGGGAAAATAAATAAATAAACAAAATGCGGGCACAGAACGAGTCTGTTAAAATGCACAATGTACAAAGTAGTAATTTTTGTCCGGAAACACCACAAGTGTGACTTTGGACCATTTTGTACAAAATAAAAGCGTTTCAGGTTAAACATTAAAGTACACTAGTGAAATAAATAGTACAAAATAATTTCATATTTTATTTAATACTGTCAAAATTATAATAATGCTTTTTTCCCACTTAAAAATTAGGTGCATAATCTCAGGTCAATGAGGCCTACGTTCAGTGTAATTTGATACCCTGCCTAATATCAGAAAGTTTCAGTCCAGTAGGATAACAGCCTACTGCATACAGATAGATCAAGAGCCGAGACATCAAAGAAACTGGAGAAAAGTATGTAAATTCATGCCTGTCATTGAGACAGACCTCTCAAGATGGTTTACAGTCGACCTTGTCAGATGTGATGTTATATCAGATCTGCTGTCCTGCTTTAAATTAAACAGCTTTTATCTGGTATCTGAAGATTTGCATAAAGTTCTGGTCTCCTCGAGCATTATGCTGTTAGTAAATGTAAAACTGTCAAAACCAGCAAAATGCAGTGAATGACAAATAACTTTCAGCAATTATGTCTTCAGAGAATGAAGAAAGCTATATGAGCTGCTTTTCACATGGTCACTGGAGATTACAGTAATCCATTTTGACATAACCTCTATGTTTATTGAGAAATAAGTCACGGAGATAGATATAAACCACAAGAGTTAAGTAAAATAAAATACCACATTTATGAATATGTAATAAAAGTTCATAATGCATTAGCCAATGTTAAGTACACAACTTTTAATGTCAAAAATGTATTAGAATACATAGAATTAACCAATTAACCATGATAAAATACTGTAAAATAATTCTTCATTGTTGGTTAAGGTTAACTATTGCAGTGGTTATAAACTGGTTTCACTTCTATACCCAAATTTTAAACTGGACATCAACTGGTGACCCAATACAATACCAAACCTGTAACTGGAATTTATTATGTATACTGGGTGGTATTTTGTTGTACCTTGCATAGTTTTCTTCATGGTTTTCAAGGATGAGGGCATGTTGTGCAAACTGTTGGCATCTGCTTAATTTTGCTATCTTCTACAGCAACGTGATATGATTTGCGGCAACATACGGTAGAGTTTGATGCACAAATTTTGATGAGTTCTTTTTAAAAGTTTTAAAAGTTCATAAGCATTTGTATTTTATTATCATAAATGCATAATTATGGTTGTTAGTTCCATATTATTATTTTATTTTAGCATAGTTTTTTTTTTCACTCCTGCACATGCCCTCTTTAGATAAACCTGCGACCCATCAGTTGAGAACCCCTGAACTATTGCATTAACTAAAGTTAGGGTATACAACCTTATTGTAATATATTACCAAGATATCCATGCACAGTCTTTTATGCCATGCAAAATCAGATGGGTGGGTTTTTGTAATCCCATCAGTTTATCAAGAATTGAGTTATGTTTAAGGGTATGCATTAGACTCCAGCTGATGAAGAACAATTCTCCTGTATGTCATTTTCAGTCTTCAATTCCTCCCAGCCCGTAACTATGGAAACTGTGTGTTGAGGCGAGTTGAAGACTAAAAATGCTGTACAGATACAAGTGACATTTCTTGGCCGACAACGATCATCATTGAATGCAGGAACGATCTATGGTGAGTATGGTCCTCTGTCTTCTCCCATATTGTTTGATGATGGAAGCTTCAAAACATCTTTTAGAAACATTCAGTGGATCAAGTTTCATGTAAATGGCTTAAACAATGGGTTTTCACATAGTGTTCACTAAATATTGAGTCATTATCATTTTTATTTTCAGACTGACTAAGACCAGAATTTTTTTTAAATTGATGTAATAGTGAGATACTGTATACGGTATATGTACTACAAATTGTAATGTGTTATGAAGCTGTCCCTAACAGAACATTTGCATTCTATTTACAGTAGTTCTCTGAGAGCTAAATGATCTTGGAAGTTTGTGCCTAAAGGCGTTAATATTTAATAGCACTATTCCACAGCTGGGGAATGGTTCTCAACATCTGAGATTTTATTAGAGCAAATTAAGTAGCTTTCCTGTCGTATTAAGTGGTGGTTGACAGCTGTTGCTGAAAAGTAATGCTATAAGATTTCCTCCTAAATAGTTTCATTAAGTTTGTAAATCATATTAAATTGCATAACTCAGCGAAGTACCTAGAGAAAAGAGTGATCGCATGTATAAATTCTCTTTTTTCTCTCTCAAAAACTCCCACTACTAAAGCAAGGTCAAGGTCAAGTTTATTTATATAGCACCTTAAAAGCACCACGAGTGCTAACCAAGGTGCTGTACAACAGTCATAAAATAACACCTGGCATAAAATAATGCGTGCAGTTGTTACCTTAAGGAGCTCTGTTCTGACTTTATTTAGTGAGTGTAACCTAACATAGTCAGGTTGATTCAGTCTTAAAGGGATAGTTCACCCAAAAAGGAATATTCTCATAATTTACTCACCCTCTTGCCATCCCAGATGTTTATTATATTCAGAAGCAATATAATAAATTAGGTGTGGGTGAGAAACAGATCAACATAAAAGTCCTTTTTTTTTTTTTTTTACTACAAATCTCCACTTTCACTTTTGCATTTTCACACTTTGAAAGTGAAAGTGGTGGTTGAGATTTATAGTTAAAAAAGACATAAATGTTGAACTTTTCTCACCTACACTTATCATATCACTTCTGAAGACATAAACACTGGAGTCTTATTGATTACTTTTATGTGGCCTTTATATGCTTTTTGGAGCTTCAAAGGTCTGGTCACCATTCACTTGCATCGGACCAACAGAGATATTCTTCTAAAAATCTTTGTTTGTGTTCGGCAGATGAAATTTTATGCTATTCTACAATTAAAGTTCCAAACATCTCCTTTTGGTCTGCTATCTATGTTACTATAAAATATAACAAATTAGCTCTTTTTTGCCTCAATAGTAACAGACAAGAAAGAAAAAGCAATCAAATATCAGGCTTGTCTGACTTGAAGAAGATAAAGGTGAGAGTGCATGCCACAATCAGAATCTCATTTGTGTTGGGGATTTTATTTCAACTCTTCTTTTCTCAAACATTAAATGAAGACATGTTCTGCTTGCTGTATAATTGTACTTCTAGATATTTCTTTATATCTTTTTATACCTCAGTCTGCCTGGTAGATGGGTTCTCCATTATTGCATACACTGGATGAAATCTTCTGAAGATTGTATGTAAACATCATACCCTTCAATTTCTTGAGGAAATGTAGTTGACTATAAGTATACATGATGCAGAAAGCGTATACTAAGTACACTACGTTTTCTTAAGGGAAGTGACATCACAGATTATAAACCTGGCTGTTCCTTTCACTTGAAGGAGCAATGTGGTTTGTGTCATCCCATCCATGTGTCAAGTCAAGACTACTGATAAATAACATTTTGTTGTGTGGGAATTGTGAGGTCTTGGTATATAAAGCCCTGAATACTGCATGGTTTGGGACATAGAAGATCTGGTAGATTACAGTATGCACTGAAGCATATCTCTTTATCTTGTCATAGGCTTGTTTTTCACACTAAACCCGAGTTTATTTTAGAATAAATAGCATTTCATCTGGAAAGAGAGACACATTTATATCAATGGTACTATTCTTTTACATTAGATATACAGCGAACCCTTCATTTTTAGTAAAAAAAGATGATAATTAGAATACGTACACATTTTATCTGTTTGAAACAAATACAGAATCATGTTTTTTATTAAAAAAGTAATTTTAATTTTAATTTCAGAATATAACCGTCTGCCTGGCAAAAAATCCCTTAGACTTCGATTGAAAAGATTCTCACACATGTCTAGGAATGGTTTCCGGCTTGGGCTCCTAAGCAACCATCTTGCAGCCATTTAGCAACGGCTTAGCAACCACCCAAAACATCCTGACATTGCATAAATATAAAGTATTATAAAAATGTACTGCATTTATTAATTGTTGTGTAGAATCCGATGGTATTTTGACTAAACACAAGATTAAGATTTTAACATTTTTTTTTTACCCGAAATGAACAGGAGTGTTTATTCTATTGTGAAATAAATTGGTTTGCTCTTCTGGAAAAAGTGCATAAGAATAAGTATTGTTATCAATGTCATAATAATTTATTTTTTTTCACTAAATACTGTCAAAAGAATATCCAGCATAAAACAGATTGAGAGTTTCTATAATGTGCTGCTTCTTTTCATTCCGCTGGCTTTCAATGTCTAAAGTAGACATGTGAAATATTGACATCTTTGTTATATAGTTTATCTGTATTAATTATTAATCTCTGTGTTTTGATTTTTCTAGTCTTCTTGAAACAGAATAACATATATATTATCTATTATTTATGTTACGTAAAAAAGATCCAATCAATTATATAGCACCATTAAATGTTATACAAGGCTGGTTGTATGCTTTCCCCTCAGCTTTATTAAGCCTGACTTCGATTATTACTATCTCATTTCACCACTTATTAGCTTCAGTTACCTTGGTTACATTTACCAATGACCTTTTTCCCCCTCATCTTTTTGCTCCTCGCAGAATAGAATGGATAAAATTACTTCTCTTTCAGACATTAATTACAGCTTTGGAAATTATTGAGACTTGCACATTACTATAAGCAATTATTCTATTGCAAATTGTATAATTGTTCTGTTTAGAAGTAAAATTTCATTTAGTAAGAATTTGATACCATTAAGAAATGGTAGTAATGATAAATGTGAAAGGACTGCAGTCTTTTTACAACTCTGAAAACAGAGACATGTGGATAAGAGAGTGACCCTTTTTTAATCAAAATGCCTAAATGAGCTTTAATTGTTGTCTATGGCCAACTATGGTTGATGGGCTTATTCTTAGTTGCTAAGGGGAAATGATTCAGTAGAAGTATGTGTGTACTGAAATTAATGTGGGTTTTTTAATTTGCAAGTTTATATGACATCGAAACGTAATCGAAAAAAGTCTAAAAAAAAAAGTATTATTTGTTTTTCTTCTGAGACATATGCTGCTGTTACTGCTTGCAATACAGCTGTCTGAGACGGATTTGAACCTGTATGACCTTCTTTCTTTAAAGGTCACTCTTTTCTAGGCAATTACAATGAATGGTGGCTGGATAAAAGGATGCAAAAGCACTATAAAAGTATCATAAATGTAGTCCATACAACTTGAGCACTGCATTCCAAGTTTTCTGAGACAAAATACATACAAATTGGTTACATAAGTTGTTATTCACTGAAAATCTGCACAACTGCACAATGCACAACTGCTAGTCTTCCAGCTAGAACAATGCTGCACTTACATTAATAGTAAAAACTGGAATATACACTAGTGTCTAATAAATCAGTACTAATATCTTATCAATGTGTATTAGTAAAACTGGAATAGTACTAGTCACCATTGAAATAAGTACTGGTTTCTGATGAAGAGAGATTAGTAAAACTTAAAAAGCTACTAGTCACAATTGGAATACATACTGAAACACAAATCCCTATTGAATTCAATGGCAAAAATTCAATGGCAAAAACAAATACTATTTAGCTTTAATAAAAGTTAAAGTGAAAAAAGCTTTTGAAGAGTATTCTAGCTATACAGTTCATACTGTATACTGTACAGTATATTTGACATTCAATGTCAATCATCATGAAAACCATGGCTAACCACACATTGTTCCTACAAATTGATGTTAGTGAGTGCATTTGTTGAGTGCATTTCAGAATTGTTAATATCTACTGCCATCTTGTACTTAATTGTCTGGGTGTATCTGTGTTAGTTTTACAGGTGTTTCAGAGCTCTTTTCCAGTGTGAAACACCCCAGCGAGGTTCCAGTCTTAAGAGTTCTTCAAAGGCAATTAAACCATTTCGGCCTGGACGGTGCACAGACAACAACTTTACTTTTGTTATTGCCTCAGTCGGGCACTCAGTGACACAAAACATGGCTAACCCATTGGAGGAGGGCCCTGTGTCTACAGATAATTCCAAACCAGCAGTGGTATCCCTTGTGGCCCATTACAACTGTTGAAAGCTATTCTTTGTCAAAAATGGCAACAATTGAAGAAACTTTTCACACATAATAAGGGAAATGCAATATGAAATTAAAAGGATTTTTACAAAGGAATGAAAAAATACTATAAATAAACAGAAACAGGCAAAATCCAAAAGAATGGATCATTCTGTGGTTTTATTGTGTTCTATATGCAGGGTTGGGGAGTAACGGAATACATGTAACAGGATTACGTATTTAAAATACAAAATATAAGTAACTGTATTCCACTACAGTTACAATTTAAATCATTGGTAATTAGAATACAGTTACATTTAAAAAGTATTTTGATTACTGAAGAGATTACTTTGTAGATTATTGTCATTTATTTAATTTAATATTTAGTCCTTTCAGATGGAAAACATTTATACATATACATCATGTGATCCAAAGTGCATTTGAACAGCAGTGAAACATTTTCTTATGATGTGTTACATTTATATGAGCAGACAGAGAAGTAAGTTTGAAGTAAGTTTGGAGCAGAAGAAATAGAAGTAAACCTTGTGTTTACATTTTTTTAAATTGGCTACTTCAAGCCATTTTACATGCATTTTACCAGACACACTAAAAAAAAAAAAAAAATCAAGAAAATTCAAGTTAGATCATAATTTCTTTTTTTTCTAGTAAGACCTTTGATATAAGGGCAAAAATAATATTCTTGATAATATTTTTTTATTGTTTTCCTTTAAAAATATCTAAAAATCCTTGTTTTAGAAACAACATTGCATAAGATATTTAGTTTTTTCAGAGAATGTCTTTTTAACATGTGTATTATTTAACATGAATTTTTACAGTCAAAACAAGTGAAAAAAAAAAAAATCAACCAGTGCTGAAGAAGTAATCCAAAGAATTTTGAATACATTACTAACCTTGAGTAACTGTTACAAGTTACATTTTACAGCATGTATTCTGTAATCAGGGTGTTATATTCTTGTGGTAATATGTAGATAGTAGTTCCTAATATCATTTGAAAAGTTCTTAGATTCTGCAGATGTCAAGATTTACTATTGTTGTGGAATGGTCCAAAATGTCTTCTGAGAAACAATGGATATTTATGGAAATGTTCTAGAATAAGGTCCATTTCACCATTTCAGTGGGTAGTTCAGCATTGTGACAGGAGGGTCACAACATCTCATTCCCTCCATCAGGGAGCGGAGGTTACAGAAGTAACTAGGACGTTCCCTATCTGTCACTCACTCAACGTTGTGTCGATGTAGAGACACTAGGGGTCCCCTACAAAAATGCCCCAACTAGCTGAACTGGGTTACGTGGGCCAGCACGTAACCTCCCCTGATGCTAGTATGTGTCAAACAGCCCTTTTGAGGACGAGTCAACTACCCAAAGGATAGGGACAGGCTTGTCCTAGTCATGCCTCTCTTCTCTTTTTATTTTTCTCCCCAGAAAAAGAGGGAATTCGCTAACCAACCGGGACGCCAGTGTCCACGTCGGGGGGGGTTTCACTCCCAAGGGGAAGACACCGCAGAGACCAAACCCCACCTTGGGTATTAAGTAGAAATACGTCACAATGTCTTGCTGAGTCTAGTCGGAAGTATGTCATGTGGAGAAGTCCCATGGTAGGTCCTGCCCAATGAGGAGGCTGTACGAGCATGGAGACCGGGGTAGAGGTGCCTTTGCCCAAGAAAGATGCAGTTTGCCAACAGGGAAAAACATTTTTATCGGAATATACGTCACAAGGGGTTGCCTATAGGGAACCAAAACATGCAGAGCACACGTACCTGTATGGGGCTTATTTAGCATAAGTACTGGGCTGGCAGTGAGTTTCTCTGCAAACTCATCTGCCGCCGGGCTAGGAGGAAATCAACCAGGGAACACACTTGTGAACACTACTGGGAATCAACAATGCACATTTTCAGCTCAAGGGAGGTGAAAGGTGCTAGGCACAAGCGATATACCCGGCTGGTTGACCGTGACTTACCCGTTCCTTCCTGCTAAAACACGGAGATTGTAGAATCTCGCAAAGGTGTTGGGTATAGCCCAGCCCACTGTTCTGTATATGTCAGCTAGAGAGGCGCCACTGGTCACACTCCTGGTAGAATGGGCTCATAGCCCTGCAGGGGGTGGCACATGCTGATCCATTGGGCGATCCTCTGTTTGGAGACAGCGCCTCCTTTCCACTGTCCATCAAAGCAGACAAAGAGCTGCTCAGAGATCCTAAAGCCCTGCATGCGATCAAAATAGATGCAAAAAGCGCGCACTGGACACAGCAACACTAAGGCTGGGTCTGCCTCCCCCTGGGGCAGCGCTTGCAGGTTCACCACTTGGTCCCTGAACGGGGTCATGGGAACCTTGGGCACATAGCCCGGTCGGGGTCTTAGGATCACGTGAAAGTAGCCTGGACCAACATCGACACAACGTCAAGTGAGTGACGGATAGGGAACAGGTTTTTATACATCTATTTTTTTTTTTCATAAAACCCACAAAACATTTGGGTATGACAGGTTTTTGCTTTTGAACTTTGTAGGCCTGTGCCATGAATGTAACTTGCAGTTTCTATGCATTTTGTTATAAGCTGAATGTTTAAGCTTAATTAGTCCTAATGATACTTGCACATCATTTGCCACACCACAAGTAATTATGAATTTGTGCTCTCATTTGTTTTTGTTGACACATGTTATAATTACATGGAGCTCTTAAGTTTGAGATTAAAGATTTTGTTATTCTTGTGACAATGATCTTAACTACTGTGGCACAGATTTAGGACAAAATAATACAATATCAAGATCAAAAGCTGTTTGCTTTTTGTTTAGTTCTGAATTACTTATGGAAATCTTTAACAACATTATACAGATACTGTATTAACGTCTAGGTTACTGTTGTAACCCCCATTCCCTGATTGTGGAATGAGACGTTGTGTCGATGTAGTGACACAAGGGGTCTCTCTTGAGCGTCTCGGTTGCCTCTGAACTTGAGAAAAGGCCAATGAAAAATTGGCAAACAGAATTTGCATGTCCCTCCCCCGGAAATAGGGTACAAAGGAGGGTACAATACGGCTGAACGAAATGAGTGAATTCGGAAGAGAGTGTCGGAGCTCTGGGGCTGGTGCAGAAACGTCACATATGAAATTTTAAAATACTTGCATCTTATTTGTTATTCTTATTAAATAATATATGAATACAATAAATATTCATTCTGTTTGTCATTTTTTATATATACTGTGTGTTAATATAAAGAGTAAACACATTTGATCAAATAAAGAGTACATTTTAAAATGTATATGTGTGTTTTGTCTCTCTATATGTAACTATGTTATTTTAATCCAGTGATGATTTGTCAAAAAGTAATTTACTACATTCAGCATGAAATAAAACATTGCAGGAGTGAAGGAAGCAGTAAACTCACAGCTCGTACGTCTTCCCCATGGTGGATTGTGGGAAATTAACCATCATCGAGTGTACTTGAAATGTACACTTGAAATTAGAGTGCATTGTGGTTAAGAATGAGTGAATAGCAAAAACTTGAAATAGTGCACTATATAGTGGATAGGGGGCGGTTTCAGACACCATGAGTGTTCCACGATCAGGGTTGGTGCTCTACGTAGGCTGCATTCTCTGCATTTAGAGAGCGGCAGTACTGTTGTACAGAACTAATGACCTAAATACTTACTACACTGAAAACTGTAACTACACTGAAATAAGAATCCACACAGGACATTAAAAGATATGAAATAGCAAAAGAAGGCATTACATTTCAGCATTATATATAATGTCCTACGTTTTCACTGTAAAAATTACTAGAAATGTTTCCAAATCTCTCTTCTTATTGACAAATTCATCCAGATCTGACAAGAGCCCTTAAAGGAATAGTTCACCCAAAAATTACAATTCTCATTATTTACTCACCCTCATGCAACCCCAGATGTGTAGACTTTCTTTCTATTGCTGAACTTAAATTAAGATTTTTAGAATATTTTTTCTGCTCGGTAAGTCCATACAATGCAAGAGAATGGGTATCAATGCAACATTTTAAAGCTAAACAAACAAACATAAGTCAGCATAAATTGTGTTTGGTGATTCACATTCTTCTCTGCATATCTCCCCTTGCTGTCTTGCAAAAAATTACAAATATTGATCTGTTTCTCACCAAAAACCTATCATATCCCTTCTGAAGACATGGATTTATTATGGATTACATTAATACTGCCTTTATGTGCTTTTTGGAGCATCAAAAATTTGGCCTACAGAGCTAAAATAATCTTCTAAAAATCTGTATTTGTTTTCTGCAGAAGAAAGTAAGTCATACACATCTGGGATGGCATGAGGGTGAGAAAATGATGAGAGAATTTTCATTTTTGGGTAAAATATCTCTTGAAAGTGATAGCTCAGCCATAATTTAATATTCTGTCATACTTTCTCCACCCTCATGTTGTTCCAAACCAGTGTGAGGCTTTGTATCATGTGGAACACAAATATGTTAGACAGAATGTTAGGGACGGACAGTCTCGTTCACCATTCACTTTCAGTATTATGCTATGTAAAATAATATAATTTGTGAAAGTAGCGAGTTACTACATGAGAACACTTTTAATTGGATTCTTTCTTACTCTTACTCAAGTAATTATTTCTGTTAGTACTTGTACTTGAGTAATTATGTTTTTTAAGTACAGTTTTGGCTACTCTACCCACCTCTGGTAGTCATGTTGACTGAAATTGATGTTTAAAATTGATGCATTTTTGCCTTTAACATATGGCCAAAAGAACAGCAATCAAACACATGCTCATACAGCAATAGTCTGGACAGCCATAATAACAAAGGTATTCAGTTGTTCACTGCCAGCAAGTATCCCATTAGACATTTCTCAAACATTTGGCCACTACATCAGTAAACTGATTTTCATGCTTGGTGCTCATAGGATATCAAAACACAATACTTGTTAAACCTTGCCAAATGTAAGTAATTCTAGATCTTTGCAAGACAAAGACAAAGTTAGATGTGTCTGCTAATGTGTTTACACATTATTGTTGTCACAGAAACTGACTTTCAAAAATGAATCTACCCTAAGAAATATTAAATGGAGTAAAAAGTTTGAAAACTAGCCTCCCTGTTATATCTTATTCATTCTCAGAAGCAGTTATTTCCATATCACATAAGCCAGCTGAAGTCCTTTTTTATTTTTACTGATCCATTCTTAAAAAAAATAATCTTAAAATGTAATTACATAAATTGTTCAGTAGAATTATACTGAACAATACATTTATAATGTCCATAGAATGCTATGGCAGCTTCCAATAAAGATATTTCAAAAAGTAAAAAATAAATAATAAATAAATAAATAAACATGCCCAGTAAATTTATAAGGCTACACAAAGATCTAACAGCCATGGGGCTTTATGGCCTAACTTTTGGCTTAAAGGAAATATTCCCTACACTGCAGCACAAGGTATCCAGGGAGCTCCTCCTCAGGGTGGAGGTTTCTTAAAAAGCTTTGGTTGCTATTTGCAGATGGCCCTCTTGGCCTGCAGTATAAAGGTGACCTCAAACTGTCCACTTGGCCTTATTTTTGATGGGCTGCTTGGCAGAAAGATTACAAATTAAGTATGTCACTCTCCACAGCTTACTTCCCATATTCTTAAAGGACATCAAAAGGCACAAGGCACTTGCAAGTTCCCGGACATTTCTGGGGGGATTGGTCCTAGCCCTCATCCTCCAATCCAACAGATCCCAGATGTGCTCAATGGGTTTGAGACTTGAACACTGACATTACTGCCTTGCAGGATATCACGCACAGAACAAGGAGTATGGCTGGTGGCATTGTCATGCTGGAGGGTCATGTCAGGATGAGTTAACCCACATGAGGGAGGAGGATGTCTTCCCTGTAAAGCCCATTGAGACTGCCTGCAATGACAACAATTTCAGTCCGATGATGCTGTGACATACCGCCCCAGACCATGATGGACCCTTCATCTCCAAATCGATCCCACTCCAGAGTACAGGCCTCGGTGTAATGTTCATTCCTTCGATGATAAATGCAAGTCCGACCACCTCCCCTGGTGAGACACAACTGTGACTCGTCACTGAAGAGCGCATTTTGCCAGTCCTGTCTGGTCCAACGAAGGTGGGTTTTTGCCCATAGGCAACATTGTTGCCGGTGATGTCTGGTAACGACCTGCATTACAACAGGATTACAAGCCTTCAGTCCAGCCTCTCTCAGCCTATTGCGGACAGTCTGATTTTTACAAAATTATCTTTAAAATACTGTGTCCCGAAAAAGGAATGTTTCTTTTTTTGCTGAGTTTAAATGCTGTAAAAATATATTGTTCATTGTAAGTTCAAGATACATGATGCATTAACTAATGTTAAGGAATGGAGCCTTACTTACATATACATATTTAATATAACCTAAAAACTCACAATGAGTATGCAAAGAAGTGGTTTAGAAGATTTACAATACAAGCACTGATGTGTCTCCTTACAAACTAGAGAAAATTCATCTTATCTACAATTGTAATAGTTGTTCTTGAACTTCTTTGGGCCATGAAAACACTCCCCAACTCAAAATAATCAACCTAGTCTTGTGAACAAACATGATAGATTAAATACATTGTCTTATAACAAGCCCTGTTAAAATTGGGCCTCAATTAAATTGTATACAAAGAAATTTTTTCTTAGATTATAGACCGTCATGGATTGTGTTGCATAGTAACCCGCATACTGTATTTTCACTTATTGGAAAAATATGTTCACCTTTAGAATTTCTTTTTAATAAAAATCCCACAGCAGAGGAGTTTCTATTTTTTGTAGAAAACAACTGGCTGCATTTCCATCTTTTATTTTTGCAATTCTGACAATCCTAGAATTACTCCTCCACTATATCTCATCATCTCTCTCTCTCTCTCTCTCTCACACACACACACACACACACACACAGGCTCAAAACTGATATATTCATGCCTAATTGGTAATGGTCCTATTACTCTTCTACCAGACACATCTGATTAAGCACTCCAAAGATAAACTCTGGCAATCCATAGATAAGTTATTCAGTAAACTTAGCTGGGACTGTGCCAGGTAAAAAACAACCTCTGCCTTCAATTAAAGAGCTTTCGATTCATTCTTCCCTCTTAAAAAAGACAAACAACATTCATTTTGTTTCACAAGTCCACTGGTTCATATAGTCCTAGAGCGTATTAAGATAAATGGATTTGGCGTGCTGTCCATAACGGATGGACTTGAGCATGGGACTGGGCTCGAGGTCTAAAATCACCATGGATAATCTGACTAATGCAAGGAAATATATAAATAGAAAAATTATTTGGAAATACTAAAGGATATAGGTGTTTAGAAATAAATGTGGACATATAGAGGTTGAGGGGTGTTGGAAGAATTGCCACTGTAGTGAGGGAAGCAGCCACTTAAATATCCTTGATATATGATTGGCAGAACTGAAATCCCTCCACTTCTCTTTTTAGTGGCCCAGTATCACTTACTGCTATGATCATGTGGTTATTGCGCCCAAATGGTACATCAGGGGAACTGTAGTGCAGGCATCACCTGTGGATCACGCTGGGGCTGTGATCGCCCAGAAAACAGATGGTGCACCTCACCTTCTTTGCCCCATAAATCATCCTACCACTGACTGATTTACTTTAAATTGTAGTGGTGGGATCAGCGGTTTATTGTGCCCTCACTCCCCGCAATGACAAAACATGTCCCACATGTTTAGACAGAGCTTCCACAGGTTTGGGGCAACTTTCCATCCCCATCACTTCCATCATCACTATTAGTTCTGACCTGAGCAGAATAAACCTGGTGGCTCATTGTGACAAAGGATGTTTGTCATCACAATCAGTCAGCAGTCCGTACAGTTCACCCTGATTCTCTTAAAGAATTAGAAGGGATTATAAAATAAATGTTGTGTCAGCAGTTACAAATCTGTGTAATGGTAGCCAGCTGGTAGCGGCCCGCCTTCCATGCTGGAGTCCCCAGTTCGAATCACGCTTGGAGCGAGTTGAGCAGGACAGGTTACAATTGCACATTTTCCTTAAAATATTAGGGTGTCAGAGTATTTACTCCATAATGGACAACATGATTAGCTAGAGAGAGACTTCTGACTCCCGTCAAATCAAATCACACACTTGAACAGAAGCTGCAGATTTGGTGCCATCTGTTCAAGCACAATTCACCTGAACATCACGGCCGCACCTAAAAGGGATGTTTGCATTGAAAAAGGCCAATTGCCTGATTGTGTCATATGAGTTTAACTTGCTCAAGCCAGATATCAGTATGAATCTAATTTACCTCTAATTTGAAGAAACATATCGAGGTCAATTTCATTCCCCTGCTGTCAATCACTTGACGTTGTGTCGATCTCTTGAGAGCCTTGGTTATCTCTTAACTTTGAGAAAAGGCCAATGAGAATTGCCGAAAAATATTTGTATGCCCCTCTCTCTGACATATGGGTATAAAAGGAGGGAATCGTGCATCTGTTCAGACACATTTTTTTCTTCGGAGCCAAGCTGCCAAGTGTTTCAGCGAGCTGAGTAAAACTGCTGTTCCACTCACCTCTAAAGAGCATATGCTGTTGGAAATACGGCGCATTTCAGCGGCTTTTCTCTTCTTCTGCACGCCAGTGCAGACTACGCCCCTGAGGGCTTCGACAGCCCTCTAAAAGAGTATATATTTCACTAAGAGTAAACAATGTTGAACATCTTTTTAAAGATACATCTTTTTGAAGATGCCCTTCCGTCTTTGTGTCATTCCTGGATGCGGTCGTTTCCCCTCTGCTTCTGACGGCCACAGGCGCTGCCTCTCGTGTCTGGGCAGAGATCACATAGAGGCAGCGTTTGTGGACGGCTCATGTTCTCACTGCGAGAAAATGATCATGGCAACATTGCGGTCATGACACTCCTTCTTCCAATTGAAAGCCACTCTAGCTGCCCCCCACGACAAGCCTTCTACCCATGGGTATAGGGCTGGCGTGGCTGGCGCTGGGGACAATTTGGGGAATTTAATGGGCGCAGTTTCGCCGGGTAAATCCCCATGGACCACCCATTCCCCAGCATGCTTGTTTGCCCCCATCCGGTTCCGAAATGAGACCGGCTCGCCTTAAGGCCAGTCTGATGTCTCTCTCGGAGCCCCCGAGCTGGATGAGAGTTTTGCCACTGCATCAGAGAGCATCTTGGTGGACTCCGATGCACAGGACTTGACTGAGCTAGCGCCTACGGGTCTACTGGCCCAATCTGAGACCAACACCGAGCTGTCTGCTATGCTTACCCGGGCTGCCGCGAGTGTCGGGCTGGACTGGAACCCTCCGTCCCCCCCTGAGCCCTCGCTGCTAGGAGATTGGTTCATGGGTTTGGTGCGCCGCCCACAGCCTGGTTCCTTTCTTCCCAGAGGTGCATGACGAGCTGACGAAGTCCTGGAGGGCCCCTGTCCACAGATACACGGAACTCCCCCAGCTGGATAAGGCAGTTGCGGTGCACCTGTGCCCAAAAAACACCACCCCCTTGCGGGATTGACCATCACTCCCCTTTAAGGCCTGTAGGTTGAAGTCGTCTCTGGCGACCAAGTTCTACAGCGCCGCTGGCCAACTCTGACTTGGCTTTCGAATCTCATGCTCCTCGCGACAGCACCTCCCTGGCAAATTCCCCTGAGGAAGGAAGGTCCTTCCTTCTCAGGGACAGGGCACCCTCTGGCATTCATGCCCAGACCTCTGGAACCTCCATGTCTGCAGTGTTAATTTCGTCAGACGAGACGAGACTAAATATGTTCGTCAACGACCTTTTTTTCCATGACTAAGACGAGACGATGACGAGACAGCACCAATGTCCAAAAACGCTGACTAAGACTAAATTAACATGCATTATTGTTGACAAAAAAAGACGAGACTAAAATGTTTTGCATAAAATAAAAACTAAGATAAAATCTCTCTTCATTTTCGTATACAATCGTCTCTACTTTTTCATCATGAGATAGAATATTCAGCTGTTACGCCTTCAAAATATTCCGAATGAGTTCGCGCTGTTGCTCAAGTAACGGTTACAGGTCTCATACTCCTGTGGCTGCAACACGAAACTACATGGAGCAAGAACACAACAATCATAGACAGTAGCGAACATGCGACGAGCGCCGACGACATGCTAGGTAGAAGGAAGAGGCTCGATATTTGGTCGCATTTTAGGTACAATGATATTGACAAAAAGTCAGAATGTGTCATTATAACTGACGGGAAGCACTGCGGACAAAAAATATCGGGGAAAAACACCACCAACCTTAAGCGACATCTAAAGGCTAACCACCCACACATTCAGGTAAGTTCACTTAAATTAACGTCTCATAATAAGCTAATGCTGATTTTAGGGATCTATGCTGTAAATTAACCAGTTAGCTATGGTGTTGTGGCACATACATTATGCAGGTTATATATATATATTATGTAACTTATTTTGCCACATGCGTGTGTGGGCCTTCACATCATAATCAAAATGAATGTAATTAGTTATAAAAGCTAATTTATATGTAAGGAAACAAGTTTAACAATTACATGTAATATTTCTCCAAATATCATCAATAATGGTGTGTGCAATACCATGTATAACTTGCATTAAGTTGGTAATTTACTTTGTCATATAAAATATATCCATCCATGTGTGAAACATTATTTGACTGAAATGCTTATCTCAGAATTAATCTCAGAAATAATTTATTTTAAAAAAAGACTAAAATGTTTTGACTTAAACTTGACTAAGATATATTGAGTTTTCTTTTGATTAAAACTAGACTAAAATGACTAGACTTTTAGTTGACTAAAACTTGACTAAGATACCTTAAATTCTCTTTTGACTAAAACTAGACTAAAATGACGAGACTTTTAGTCGACTAAAACTTGACTAACAAAAAAAGATATGTGAATGACTAAATATGACTAAAACTAACAAGGACATTTGGCACAAGACGAAGACTAAGACTAAATTAAAAATAGGTGACAAAATTAACACTACATGTCTGGCCCTTGGACGAGATGTGAAGATCTAAATGGTCTACTACCATCCATCGTAGACATGACTATTCAAAACAGAGCTCCCTCTACCAGGCAGCTTTATGCCCTAAAGTGCCGATTATTCGCAAATTGGTGTACTTCCCAATCTGAAGACCCAAGTAGGTGCACAGTCTGGTCAGTGCTCTCATTCCTGCAGGAGAGACTGGAGGGGCGGCTATCCCTTTTTGTAGGTTTATGTAGCCGACATAGCTGCTCACCACAATGCAGTGGATGGTAAGTCATTAGGGGAGCACGACCTGATCATCAGGTTCCATAGAGCTGCATGGAGGCTGAACCCTCCTAGGCCATGCCTGTTCTCCTCATGGGATCTCTCTGTTGTCCTCTCAGGCCTTCGGGGAGCCTCGTTTGAGCCACTAGACTCTGTCAAATTGAAGGCCCTCTCCTTGAAGATAGCCTTCTTGATTGTGCTCACTTCCATCAAGAGAGTTGGGGACCTGCAAGCACTCTCTGTCAGAGACACTTGCCTAGAGTTCGGTCCAGCAGAATCTCACATCATCCTGAGACCCCGACCGGGTTATGTGCTCAAGGTTCCTATGACCCCATTCAGGGATCAGGTAGTGAACCTTCAAGCGCTGCCCTGGGAGGAGGCAGACCCAGCCTTAGTGTTGCTGTGGCCGGTGCATGCTTTGCACACCTATTGGGATCGCACGCAGAGCTTTAGGCACTCTGAGCAGTATTTGTCTGCTTTGGTGGACAGCGGAAAGGGAATGCTGTCTCCAGCAACCCACTGGATCAGCCCACTGATTCGTGGACACCATTGCGGATTGGAAGTTTGCGGGCTGCCCCCAGGTTGCTGTGTTTGTAGAGCTCCTCCCAGTCGAGGCAGGACCTACCACTGCGCCACTTCCATGTGTGGCTGGTAACATATTTGCCACATGTTAACCTCCCCTGATGGGCAGGATGTGTCTCTGCGGGGTCTTTTCCCCCGGAAAGAATAGGATTGGAAAAGATGCGTGTTATAGCATTAGATGCCCCCAGCTGCATCTAACACACTATGAAGAGAAAACGTAGAGAGGGAAAAGCTCGTGGCTGGTGCGGCCTGCTCCCAGGCTAGTTATGTCGCTTCCCTCCCTCAGGGATGTGGGGAACTATATGACGTCTCTTGGGGTGTTGAGGAAGGTTACGTGCAGTCTGATGCACCTGCTTGCTTGCACCTGCATCAGCAGTCCATATAACACGTTCAGTGTTTAAATAGGGACCCCTAGTGTCAATACATTGAAACAATGTTGAGTGAGTGACAGAAGGGGAGTGTCTCGGTTACTGTTGTAACCTCCATTCCATGATGGAGGGAATGAGATGTTGTGTCCCTCTTGCCACAACACTGTACTAAGCTGCTGAAAGGACCGGGACCTTACTCTCGGCTCCTCAGCTCAAAACCTGTCTGAACAGATGCATGATTCGCTCCTTTTATTACATATTGGGACATATTGGTTCATGCCTGTCACATGCTAGCTTGTAAGTGCGTGTTATGCATATGTGTGTAGCAAAATTGATCTATTTGTAGTGACCTACCTCCTCGATCTGATCTGGTCCCCACCTCTATCGAAAGGCTATGAAAGTCCTCATCCCCTTCCCCTCCACTTACTTCAGTGAGTGTGGGTTTTCCACTTTGACCCTATTTATAAGCAAATACCGATCAAGGCTGCAGGTGGAGGACGATTTACATTTATTCTTTTCTACCGTGCAGTCCCGTATCAATCACCTGTGTGCATCAAAAAGTCAGCCTCATTGTTCCCACTGATGTAGGGGCAAAGGCCTATGTGGAAGTGATATTTATGCTTCCACATAATGTCTCATCATTTCTTTTAATTAAATATGACCTTATAATTTACAAATATCAGAGACCCCAGTTATTGAACTCATTTAAATTCACGGGGTAAAGAAAACGCTCTTAGACCTAAACATAAACGAGTCCTTTTATTGTTTTCTGCTATCAAATCAACTGCAAGCTTTTTATTCTCTCTTCCAAATACATGTTTTCAATGTTTATTGTGCACACCTCCCACTTTTTTACTTGGCAAACTGGTAAAATCTCCCCTCTGTGGCTTTCTGCAACTCTTGTCATGTGGAGGGCATTGCAGCGCTGCCACGAGAATTGGTCAGTCCGAGACAAAGACGCAATTGTTCATCTGTTCTCTTCATAAATAAATAAATGCATAATCTGCTATATACTCGTCCTGTAAATAAGAATGAAAATTTGAATGAAAATAAAAGCTATTAAATGACTTATTATCATTAAAATGTGACAATTAAAATAGATTATTATGACAGAATTTTCATGACCCTGAGAAAGTCTAATGCAAGCATGCGTCTCTTTTTTTTTTTTTTTTCTTTTCTTTTTTTGCATAGCCGAATTTTCTTAAAGTTCTCTAGGTGGAGACTCACTTTCACCCAATTTGAAACCCCTGATCTAGATCAAATATAAAAAATTGCCTTTTTATTTCCTGGCGTCTGTTGTTGTGTGTTGTTAAACTGACTCGTAATGTTTGAGCGCTAATGCGGGTTCACGCCTAAATGATCAAATACACTTTATAATTCTGCCAATGCCCGTCTTGACGAGACATTAATGTAAACGCAGTTGCTTTGGTCTGATAAAAATCCTATTTGCATCAAAATGTCATACTTGAAGTGTACATGTAACCAAAATGATCACTGTCTAGGCTATGTCATATAAAGGCTATTAATCAAACAACAATAACAAGGAAATAAAAAATAAAAAAACACGCTGCTTTTGGCTGAATAACTTTAGTAGCTTTAAAAGTATCCATGTAATGTAATATATTTAATAATAATAATATTTTTAATAACATTGTTTTTTAATTTTTTTTATTATACTGACCCTTGATGTAGATTGTGATAGTTGGTACAATAAATTACCAGGAATGTAGAGATGATAAAATAATTTAGAATTATGCTTAGCCTTTAAAAAGATAGAAAAGTATCAACATTTGCAGAGCAATAATTCAGGTAAAATATTCCAGTCACAATGTAACGAGGCAGACGAGGGATGAGGATCTAAGTGCAGCGTTTAATGAAAAAACAAAAGATGTAACAGGTCACTCAGAATATAATCGATAACACAGGAACAAACAAAACAACCACGATGGGAAAACAAGAACAGGATCAGGATCTGGGTCAAAACACGGGAGGACTGAAAACATTCAACAACTGACAACGAATGATCAAACAACAGGGCTAAAATACACAAAGGATAATGATTAAATTAAATATAGGTGAGGACAATGAAAGACAGATGGCAGTGATGAGAGCAGGGATTATGGGAAGTGTAGTCCATGGGGAGCAGATGACAGAGGAGAAACACAGGCCAGACAACAGTGGATCGTGACATAGTCTTCAGAATTGATATGATAGGTGTGGGTGAGAAAAAGATTTTTGCTAGAAATTCTTCACCCTACCTAGTAGATGGCGATTTGCATGAAGAATGTGAATGAGCAAAAACAAAAGAAAAATGTGAAAATTAAAGTGGAGATTGACTGAACAGGGAGGAGAATTTACAGTAAAAAAAAAAAAAAAAAAAAAAAAAAAAAAAAATGTAAATATTGATCTGTTTCTCACCCAACCTATCATATTTCTTCTGAACCCATGGATTTAACCACTGGAGTCACATGAATTAGGCTAGTTTTATGCTGACTTGTGATTTTTGGAGCTTGAAAATTTTGGCACCCATTAACTTGCATTGTATGGAAAAAAAAAGAGCTGATACATTCTTCTAAAAATCTTAATTTGTGTTCTGTTGAAGAACAATTCAATGTGAATTATTCTTTTGAAGCCCGATGTGGCCCCTGTACTAAACAATTGTCCTACCTCTTCTATTTTGCGGGACATAACACAAGTTATCCTGCTTTTTTTTGTTTGTTTTCATAATTTTTGTTTTGCATTCCTTGCATTGTTTGAACATGTTTTATGCACAACAATAAAGCACTGTCAGCAAGAGACATTTAGGCCCTATACATAAACTGATTTTAATGTACTTGTTTCATACATTATGATATTGAAAATAACTTTTTCATCTTTTAATTTCTGTAATCATGTTGGCCTTTTATTTATTTTTAAAAATCAGATTAATGTAGTGTTTACAGTGTCATAGATAAGTGATGTATATTAAAAGCTGTCAATCATCAACGTTTTTTTTTTATGTGCATTTCCCAATGCTGAACTTGACACATATGCGCAAGGACACTCTTTATGTGCTTCTTAAGATAGTCGCTGTACATATTTGAAGTGCTGAAATGTGAGAGTGTTGTGTCCACCATCACTGTAACTTCATTATTTTTGTGCCAAACTTTATAAATACTTGTAATTTACCTCACTGGGAAATGTTTACATTTATTTTCTGAAATATTCAACCTTATTAATTACATAGTTAAATGTAGTTTTGTGATCATTTTGTGCAGAATTAATTATCTTTAGCCTTTAGACAATCACTGCTTTGTTCATTAGATGTGCGTTTGCAATGTTTTGTTTTCACAAATTCTGTGGGTCGAAGTGCAATTGCTTCTAGGGTCAGTGAAGACATATGTTAATGGACTGCGGTTAGTTACCGAGTCTCTGTGAATGATCCTGCCAATAATCAATCACATAATGAATATAACGAGATTCACCAGGTTGTCAGTGGATTGCACAGTAAAGAGCTGGAGGCTACGCTTTAGGAACATTCACCAATCAAGCGAAGTTCTGCTCTTTGCTCCCCAAAGTGATAATGGCCAATGCTGCACATTGTGGTGCGAGGGAGAACATCTTTGAGAGGAGGATGAGGAGGTTGAAGAAGAGGAGGAAGGTGGGAAGATGTTTTGACATGCCAGGATAGAAAATATTAACCTTAAATTCAACATCTGCATTCCCTCTGAATTTAATTTGTAAAACAATTGTGCTGCGCAAGGAGGAGATTGCTTCCCTTGTGGCATTAATAGCTTGCAATTTAGAAATAAAAATAGAAAACAGGTAAGGCCAGGTATTGCATTAACTAAAACATTGATGGATGATTCCAAATGCTGTCCGACTTTTGACAGATTATTATTTTGAGGGGAGGCTATCTGATTTCATGACTGCATACATGAATCATTATGTCAGTGTGTTACTGCAAGATATTGGATGATATTAAAATGCAAAAGTAGTACAAGATTAAAAAGAAAGTGCACAAAATCTGTGCAACATTTCTGCCAATAAAACTTGGATATAATCTAAGCACAAACATGATGTTTACAGCAGAATTCTCAGTTATTAGATTACCTGTGGAACTGAGCTTTAGATCTGCTTGCTTCTCATCTGTCACAGTATGGTGATATGAGACACTGAAAAAGATCTGTGAAGTCTTACTGAAAAAAGATTCTTTGAATTTACAAGATTGAATAATGTACATCGCTTCCACATGTTATGTATCAGGGTAAGATACATGAACAAAGCTAGTGAATTCACCCCGGAGGGTGATTTATTACAATGCACAGGTGCATAAAGCAGAGGTGAATTGTCATGCACAAGTGGACTGTGATACTCAAGCTTACACTGTATCACAGAGATAACTGCACTCGGAGTAATGTAAAGGACTGTGGACTGTGGAATGGACTGTGAAGGTTGAAGTTTGTGCCAGGAACATTTATCTTGAACTGGGTTGAGTTAATTCTGAGTTTATGCTATTTCACCTTCTTGTGTTAAAAAAAAACAAAAAACGTCTGACTCTGACAAAATGCCTGAAGAGGGGGTACACGTCCCTGTCATTGGGGCTGTGGGACATGATGTCATAGATCAATTTAGGGCTCAAATTCAGGAGTTATGTGACTGCAGGAACGATACTCTGGCCAATAAGGCTGTTGGTCAGGGTAACTCGACCTGATCCTACATTTATGTTCCTCATGAACGCCAAGTTCAACCATTTAGTGGGGAGTATAACAAAAATGGACGGTCTGTAGAGGAGTTTATTGAGGAGGTAGAATGGGTCCTACGGGCTAGAGACCAGACACAAGAAGAACAGCTTGACTTTATCATCTCAATTTTGAGAGGGCCTGCACTGGAAGAGGTGAGTTTATGTGTTGGAAACCAGTCCAGACAGGCCAGTGATTTGTTTAATTTCCTGCGGGAGACATTCGGGGAATGGCATAGCGGGACTCAATTGTTGCAAACGTTTTACAACCACAAACAATTGGAAGGGGAAGATCATCAAAATTACTCTCATGCTATCTCTCGTCTCTTAAGCTCTGTCACAATGCAATCCCAGGGTAGCTTGGCTAACAAGCAGGGGATTTTGTGCGATCAGTTTGTGGAGGGTGTGCGAGAAGCCGCGTTAAGGCGAGATTTGTGTAAAATAATCAGAGAAAAGCCCCACTTGACCCTGCTTGAGATTTGCAATGAGGCTATTCTTTGGTCCATGGAAGAAAGCAGACAAACCAGAGAAGCGAATAGACAACCAGTCCATTCAGAAGTGCTAAGTGAAACTGGAGGTACTTCTGTCGGGTCTGAGAATCAAATATCGACTGTGTTGAATGATATTTTGCAGGTGATCTCCCGGCAGGACAAGCGAATAAGTGAGCAAGAGCAGACCATTTCAGAGCTCAAAAAGGCGGACAAAGAGTTGACTGCACAATGGTCAGTGTCTGTTCCTCAGAATTTTGTACCCTCGTCAATGTCTCCTCCCAGGTTTACAGAGCGACCAGCAAATGCGCCCTTACCAGGAGGTTTGGTTGTAATACCTATCTTGGTCACGTCAGAGTTAACTGTGTGTCCATTGAGAGTACTTAACTTGTCTCAGGAAGACCTTTGGGTGCAGCCTAGGGCCCATCTGGGTATGTTGTCTCTGGTAGATGGTTACAGTGCGGGTTTGTCCTGCGAAGTGAGGTTTCAGCGAATCTCTGCGGACACAGAACGGGTCACTATGGGTGTAGGTCATGGTTCTGAGCCTCGGACACAGTCGGTCTTTGATCACATTGACATGGGAGGCACACCTGAACAGCAGGTTCAGTTGAAAGCCGTGCTGGGCAAGTATTCAAGTGTTTTTGCCCTGGTGGACGATGAACTGGATTATACAGATAGGGTTCAGCACAAGATACATGTGACTGATCACATACCAGTGAATCAGCCTTAAATTTATATTTACATTTATTCATTTGGCAGATGCTTTTATCCAAAGCGACTTACAAATGAGGAAAAACATCTTAAGGACACAGTGGTACTAAAGTGCCATATTACAAAGTTTCACTAGCATCACAATAGTATTCAAAACATATACAAGTGCATTTTTTTTTTTGTTAGTGACTAGTTAAGTGCTCTTGGAAAAGATGCGTTTCAAGTTGGTTTTTGAAGACAGAGAGTGAGTCTGCTTCACGGATGGAATTGGGGAGGTCATTTCACCAATGTGGCATGATGAAACTGAAAATCCGAGAACGTTTTTTTGGTGCCTCTTTGTGTTGGTACAACAAGGTGACGTTCCTTAGCTGAACACAGGCTAGTGGGTGTGTAGCACTGCAGAAAGGATTTTAGAAATGTTTGAGCAGACCCAGTGACTGTTCTGTATGCCAGCATTAGAGCATTGAATTTGATACGTTCATCACCCGGTAGCCAGTGGAGACAGACAAGGAGCCCCCTACTGGCCCACTCAGATTTGGTTCTTGGAGCTCGTGCTCCTCGCGACAGCCCCTACCTGGCGAATTCCACCTTGAAGGTGTATGTAGCCGCTATCACGCTACATACACTGGCTTCAACTTTTAAGTGAAGTACAGGCCAGGCAGAGTAATGCTGCAGCTGATGCTCTGTCTAGGCAGGAGTTTTCAGGGGATCCTGAACCTAATCCTGATGCTGATTGAGATGAGTGTGTAGCGATTTGCAGTGTGTTGAGTCGATGAACAGGCATGCAACCTGAACTCGCTTTGAAGGGACTTAAGGCAAATCAGTGCACTGGAGGCTGGAAAAGAAGCTTTCACTAGTGTCCAAGGGAACACTCCTGGGTACACTAGGGAACAGCTGGTTGAGTTTCAGAAAAGTGACCCTCTTCTGGTGGAATTTAGAGGGTTCTGGGACAGGAAAAATGATACCATGTCACCTGGTAAGAAAGTCTTTGTCCATGTCTGTGAAGTGCTTTCTGAAGCAGTGGAGCCTCATAAGAGAACAGAATGGGTTGCTGTAGTAGACCACCCTTCTGAAGAGAGCTGCTGGCAACTGTTGTTGCCGAGATGTTGAAACGAACAAGTGCAGCGTGCACGATGATATGGGTCACCAGGACATCAAACGGACCTTGGGGTTGTTGAAGCAGAGGTGTTTTTGGCCTGGTATGCATGAGGATGTTGAGGAATGGGCAAAGAAGTGTTGTATTCTTACCAAGATGCCTCAGCCCAAAATCCATGCCCCGGTGAGAGCATTTTTGGCTTCCAGATCCCTGGAATTGATTGCGGTGGACTTAACAGTCCTAGAGCCGGCTTCTGATGGGCGTGAAAATGTTTTGGTTGTTACCAACGTTTTCACAAAGTTTACAGAAACATTTCCCACCAAAGACCAAAAGGCCGATACCAAAGCAAAAACCCTGTTGAAGGAGTGGTTTATGAAGTACAGAGTCCCTGAGAGGTTGCACTCCGATCAAGGTCGAAACTTCGAGAGTGAGGTAATTGCTGAGCTGTGCAGACTCTATGGTGTCAAGAAGACCTGTACCACCCCTTATAGGCCGCAGGGAAATGCTCAGTGTTTAGAGTACAACCAAACATTTCACAATCTGCTTTGTATGTTACCGCCAGAAAGTAAACGTTGTTGGCCTGAGTACTTGCCGGAGTTAGTCCATGCGTATAATGTGACTCCACATGATACTACAGGGTTTTCCCTGTATTATCTACTTTTTGGGGTGCAGCCATATCTGCCCATTGATGCGTTGTTGGGTACTGAGGAGGTCTGAGGGGAGTCGAGATTGGTTGTCTAGTCATCAAGAGAGGCTGAGGTATGCCCATGAGAAAGCGAGGATGGATCATCATGGATGGAACAAGGCTTCGAGCCAGATTTGTGGTAGTAGAGCAGGTTGTGCTGATTCTCAAGAGGCTACAGATGAGTGTGACCAGTCTCAGGAGCTAGAGACTGGTGGAATGTATAACACAGTCCAGAGAGAAATACCAGTTCCAGCTGTGCGCAGAAGCAAGCAAGCAACTGCGGGTGTTCACACAAATCCTTTCCATGCACCCAGGTCTGCTTGTTATGCAGTGAGCTTCAGCACAGATATGGTGTCTCAAGTATTGGCACTGCATTGTTTGAGAAGGCATTACAGGGTGCCATGAATGCCAAAATTGGTGATTGAGTGAGTCATCGAGTATGCTGACTTATTGCTGGGTAGAATGTAACCGGGGGGTAAATACCCATTAAAGTTTGTTTTTTCTCCTTGCATGTTTAAAACTGTTATTTCATTGTCATTTAATATGATAAGTGAATTATAAAGACAGGAAAAACAGCAGTTACCTGTATTTCTCTGGAGTTGTCAACAGGTGGCACTATATGTATTGCATACAAGACTATGCGCATACGTTCTCGCCTCTGTCATTTTTTTGTTAACCGTGCAATGAGTAGTGCGAGAGAGAAATTTTGGAGTATTAAGAGATCATCCACGGGTAAATACAATGTTTTGTGATTATAATCTTGATAAATACCATTTAAGGATATATATTTTGTTGTGTAAATTTGGAGAACTGTCATATTTGAGAAGTTATGTCATGTGTAATGTCCGCTGTGATGGCCGTACTAGCAGCCACACATGGAAGCAACAACTCATGGTGGTAACTTTAATTTCACATTACATTATAGTACAAAATAAATAACTGGACACTTAGATTTTAGTTTTAAAACCGTTTTAATAGTTATTTGACATTAGTTATCTATTTGGGTGCACACATTTAGTTAACTTGGTCAATTTTGCTAATTTCAGGTTCATCATCTTTAACTTAATTTACATTCTGTGAAATAAATACTTTTTCTTTTTTGAGTTACCAGTTCCTGGGGTGTTGCTGCTGGGGGTCTTTGGCTGGCTGACAAAAGGTCTTCCAACTATATCCAAACTGTTTAAGTAGGGGATGGGTAATTGGACTGCACCATGTTCTCCCATATCATGGGGGTGGCAGAGTTGTCTATTTTGGGTTGTGTTCTATTCTTTGCTAGTTATGCTTTTGTTGTAATAATTATTTAATTGATTTATCCTTAGTTTATATTAGGTAGCATTGTCTTAACAGGGTTTGTAGGTATTGTGGTTTGTTTATATATTATGTGTTTGTCTACCCCCCTTTGTGTCAGAATGGCCTGATCAGCCACTATATAAGTTTCCCCCATGTCTCAGTCTAGAGAAGGTCTGTTTGGTTAGTGAAGATCTCTTTGGTTAGGAACTTTCTATTTTTTTTTTTGTGTAAATAAGTTTTTTTTTTTTTTTTTGTTTAGTAAATAAAAGCATATATTTTTGAAAATCTATTTTCTGACTCATCATGCCTGCCAGCTTGGTCCCTCACATCCGCGATGGTATGGCGTCACACAATGCAGTGTAGGCCAATTAATTTGGCATTAGAAATGTTATGCACATACTTTTCATGTGATTTGTATTTGATGTGATTATTTACACAGTGTACAACATGATGTTGAGCATTTCAGCCCTGGTGAAGTGAATGTGGTGTTATGTAGGAGCTTGTCATTATGTGAGTGTTATTTTGTCTAATTTCTCTCAAGTGATGTGTAAGTGAGTAATATAAAAAATTTACTTATGTTTCTTTGTTTTCGTTGTATAACTGCCATATTGTATTGTAATGTTTTGGAATCAAGTTGTATTACTCGTATATTTGTATTTTTTATATTTTTGCATTTTGAAACCGTTGTGTTCTTGTATTGCCGTGTTTAAGAGTATTGTGTTTGTTACACACAAGTGGACTGTGATACTCAAGTGTACAGCGTATTACTGAGATAACTGCACTCTGAGTAATGTAGAGCGGTGAGGAGGTTTAATTGTATCATCAGAAATTTTCTTTTAATACTTGCTCTTTTTGTGAACACTTCTTTTCAATTAAATTGAGAAGCCATATTTGCGAGTACATTTTTTCATTGAATCAGTAAATGAATAAACGTAAAAATAAATTGAACCCCCTAATGTGTTCCTGGTGGTAAATCTATACCCTGGTCACACTTATTAATTAATACTGATACTCCGTTTATTTTAAATGAGGTTAAAGGTTACAGAAATTAAATTTACCCAGAGAATTTGGATACAGCTTACACAGGGTTACTTTAAGGGAAGGGGGGATAGTTTGATTATTGTGGTGAAACACTTTGTTATGGGTTGACTGCATACACAGTTCATGAGTTTATATGCATTTCTCATTAATCATACAAAAGTTTACTTGTTTCACCATAATCATGATGGTGATTTCAGTGTATTTTTTTTTTTTTTTTGTGATTATTGCAGAATACACTCCCAAGTGTGCTGTTGTAATATAAGTCTTTTTCTCTAAATATTTTTTGGTGCAATTCTTACTTTAAAAAAGGAGATGAATAGAGAAATTTAACAGAATTTTGTTAAGCTTTAGAACTGTGAATAAATAAGAGAATTTGAGGGTTGACTGCAAGTCACCACTGTCTTTCTTTGATATCTCTGTGGAGTATATACTTTTTAGATTATTTTGACACAGAGGACAGACTTACAGCTCTGTGGCAAGTAAGTCACAGCGGGGTTTCCATTACACTATATATTTTTTATTACTGCTTTACTTGAGAAAATGTGCGTGACAAATCTGAACAGAAATGCTGAGCGTCATGTCTACTTTCATCACAAATACGTGTCAGAAATTTTGGTATTGGTATTGTACAAAATATATACTCTGAGAAGAAACTGTGTAAATTCTCCTCAGGGTGACTTTATTAGAGAACTGTAATTGACAGTGATATATTGAAGACAATAGCTGCTCCTCTGTTGAACTAATAAATCACATGATTTTGGATAAGGACACTAATACATTTTTATGTTCATTGAATGTTGTAGATTTGCCAATTCAATATCTAACAGTGATAAAGACATAGACAATGACTTCATTGTATTGCTTTATCGACAGCAACTGCTCATTGAGGGTAATTTACTATTTCTCCCCCACCATCAGAAACAGCTTGTGAATTAACTGATTTCTAGACCAATATGTATGGAAAAATCCATTCCACTATCTTCCTTTTCACTATCTTCCAATTCCCAATCTTTCTTTGTCAGCTTGACCTAAACGATTTACTTGAAGTACACCCTGATATTTGAAGGAAATCGTGTCATGCATTTTTCCCCCTTGAGGTTCACTTATAATGTTAGTAAAGTTTTTTGCACAAAAAGGTCTTGGTTACTGTCGTAACCTCCGTTCCCTGATGGAGGGAACGAGACATTGTGTCGATGTAGTGACACTAGGGGTCACTCTTGGGAGCCCAATTCACCTTCAGATCTTTGAGAAAAGGCCAATGAGAAATTGGTGAGTTGAATTTGTATGACACTCCCCCCGACATACGGGTATAAAAGGGAGACCAATATGCAGATTCTTTCACTGAGGTGCCGAGACAATGTCCAGGACATTACAGTGGTGCAGTTCAGCCTGTGGCAAAAGGGACACAACATCTTGTTCCCTCCATCAGGGAACGGAGGTTACGACAGTAACCGAGACGTTCCCCTTCTGTCACTCACTCGATGTTGTGTCAATGTAGTGACACTAGGGGTCCCAATATGAAACGCTACAAAGGCTGAACTGGTCACGCGAACTGCTGATGCAGGTGTAGGCAAGCTACTACAAGCGTAAGAACAGATGCATTCTGGCTGCACAGAGCCTCCCCAGATGCCCTAAAACGTCAGGTGCTTCCCAATAGCCCTGAGGTGGGGGCTGTTCAGAGTGTCTAAAGCTTTGCGTGTGGTCCAAGTAGATGCTCAAAGTACGCACCAGACACAGCAACGATAACACAGTCGTGGGAACTCTAGGCACTCTTCGTTGACAGAGAATGCTTGCAGGTCCCCGATCCTCTTGATGGAAGTGAGCGCGGTCAGGAGGGCATTCTTCAGAGAGATGGCCTTAAGCTCGACTGAATCAAGGGGCTCGAAGGGAGCTCTCCGTAGGCCCAAGAGGACCACAGGGAGGTACCAGGAGGGAAAGAGGCGCAGTCTGGGGAGCTACAGCTTCATTGTTATGGAATAAGGTAGTTAGGGACTAGTTGCTACATTACACAAAGCACAATGTTTTCACAAAAAGCATTTTTTCGCACAACGTGCAAACAATCAAATTCAGAAAGCCAAATTGTAAACATTTCTCAGCTCAGCTACTCAGGCAGATCTTTGACGATGGGGAAAGGAAATGAGGGGTTGGTCTTTTAACATATTTTGTTTTTGGCTACACACACTGGGGACACATAATTATGTTAAAAAAAATAAAAAAGTGGATTTTGAAGACACAAATGAGATCATTCTTTACACACAGTGAGAGTGTAGAGCCATAAACATTTTGTGGATAGCATAGACAGATCATTTGTTCAGTGTGAAAACTCTAACCTATTAATATGGCCGTCTGAAAAAATATGCACTGCTTACACGGACTGCCCTTAAATAGGATCATCACATATATCATCCAGCCTCTGAACTAATCGACCACTCAGATGTCTGTTTAGGGAGTATGTCTGCGCCACCATTAATTTCAGCTTTTGTGAAGTGAACTGTTGCAAAAGATGAATGAATGAAGATGTCTATTATAGTTAATCATTGTTCATAGATTTTACAATGCACCAAATGGATTAGCTCCACACAAAAAACAAACAAACAAAAAACAGGCAGAATAATCATCCAGAAAGCTCACAGTTGAAAGAAATTGGCAAGAGCATATTACTACAAACACAATTTACAAAGCTTTTCTCTTTGTACCGTTCCCAAAAACTCAATGAAGTGAGGTTGTTTTGATTTTTTAGGCTGTCTTAGATTTCTGTCTTTCTCCCATCTCTCTTTGAGAAGACCTTTCCTTTGTTTTACAGGAAGCTCTGTTGTCTTGGTAGTTTTCAGTGAGGTCAGGGGCATTGGAGCCAAACTGATCTGTGATTAGTGTTCTCCTGGTAAAGTTCTATGTCCTCATACCTGATATTTGAGAGAATGCTAACCGCTGAACGTTCTAAATATTTAAAAGTTTGCCCCATTGTTTAAGCTTTTATTAATAACTGGATTTGTGTTGGGCCAAATAGAGAAGCAATACTTATTTGAAAGTATAAAAAAGTATAAAGTATTTAATGTATTTAAAGTTTAAGTATTTCTTTAAAGTACAAAGAAAGGACTATAATACTTAGATAAATTCATTGAATGTAATGAATGGGGACAGATCTATATTAGAAATGACACAGGGTACATTGGAATCTCTTAGTACCTTGATGAGAAAGCCCAGAGCTAAGATCTCTTTCCTAAGCTTTCTACAAGACTGTCAACAGAAGAAAATGATTTATGAGCCACACCAACAGAGGTTCTCTAATAAAGCCTATTCAATATCTGGAGGTTTTGCCCATGCAGTGCAAGAGTCAACACTGACCTGCAAAGGACATCAAGGAGACTCAAGAAGCTAAACTGTTAAGTTTCTTTAACTTAAATCTTTAGATTTATATGTGGACATTTTTTAATGACAATTTGGTTCACCATGTAAAAACTTGTAAAACACCATGTACTCTCAGATAGAACATTAAAATGGAAAAATCTCTAGGAATGAGTTTGACCAGCAGATAGCTTTGTTTATTTGCAAGCAACATAGTTTTAGCACTCGACTCACCAAAGGAATTATACAGATAAGGTGGCATGCAAACATGTCCAAAAAACCTGTGCTGAGTAAAATTGACACACCGTAATTCTAGTGTTATTTTGTGGAGGAGATACATCAGACTGATGTTATCTGGCATACTTTACATATGATATATGCCCGCTTATAATGATCTTCTTCATATTTTGATTATCTGTTGATGAATTACTTCTGCCATGATTGTTAGGAAATGAATATAAACATCTATTTTGAATTCATTTGTGTTTACCACTTGATTTCCATGGGTATTAGTAGCGCAATTTAGACTGATCGCACTGTGAATTCAGTGACAGGAAGTCAAATATTTTACTGCTGAAATTACTCCACGATGGGTGAAAGGTGCCTCGGGTACTCAGACTTACAGGCTCCATATGGTTAGGAATAGGTATGGGGCGAGATTAGGCTATCTGCTGCCTGGCAGGAACAAACCCAGGCACCTTGGTACAATGGGCAAATTAGTCTGTGCTGATGATAATTTGATCCACTTCCCCAAGTGGCCAAGGCTGAATGTGTTGTTGAGGTTAAATGGCCACAGGGTTGCATCAAAAGTAAGTATTAGTATGCCTATTGTTTGGGCGCAGGGGGATGGCCTCGTCAGGAAGGTGGGATGCGGGCTTTGCTGGAGCGGCGTCGTGGCATGATGTGAGATATAGCCTCCGTCTGCCTCTTTACCGATGAAAACTGCTGGGCGAAGTCGTCGACGGTGTCACCGAAGAGGCCAGGATGGGAGACGGGGGCATTGAGAAAGCATGCCTTGCCAGTACATCGGGGTCGGGACTACCCAGGTGCAGTTCTTTAAGTGCCTTGGCTTGGTGGACCTGCAGGAGAGCCATGGCATGTAGGGCAGAGGCGGCCTGTCCGGTGGCGTTGCAGGCTTTCGAAGTCAGCGCGACGTCATCCTACAGGCCTTGGAGGGTAGTACAGGGCGATCCCGCCAGGTGGCTGCGTTCTCGAGGCACAGGTGGATCGCAACCACTCTGTCCACCTGGGAGACCTCCGTGTACCTGTGGGCCTCCCCACCATCAAGGGTAGTGAGAGCGGACGAGTGAGGAGGTTCCGGGCAGTAAAAGGTTTCCTCCACGACCTCGTCAGCTCGTCATGCACCTCCGGGAAAAAAGGTACCGGAGGGGAGCATGGCTGGGAGTTGCGCCCTGACCCGAGGCACCAATTGTCGAGCGTGAAGGCTGTGGGGAGGACGAAGGGTTCCAGTACAATCCCACGCTCACGGCAGCCCGGGCAAGCATGTCGGCCATCTGCACGTTGGCCTCAGACTGGGCGGGCTGAACCGAAGTTGGCAGCCCAGTCGAGACCTCTGGGTCAGACGCCTGAATGCTCTCTGATGCAGCGCCGATGTCATCATCCAATTCTGGGGGCTTAAGGGAGAATGCAGGCTGGCCGTGAGGTGAGCCGCATTCATCCCAATCCCAGATGGAATCAAGCGAGTGTGCCGGGGGGTGGGTGGTTCGTGGGTATTTACCCATCGAAACCGAGCCTGCTGCCATCCCAAGTCGCCTCCATCGCCAGCCAGGTCTTTCTCAATCCTGTGAGAAGAAGGAGCGATGCGGCGGGCGGCTGAAGTGGCGTTCACTTTAAGAAATGAAAGCCATGACCGCAACGCTGCCATGGTAATGTTCTCGCAGTGAGTACATGAACCATCCACAAATGCTGCCTCAGTGTGATCGCTGCCCAGGCACATGAGGCAGCGTCTATGATCGTCAGTCTTGGAGAGATATCGAACGCATTCAGGAACTACACAGAGGCGGAAAGGCATTTTTAAAAAGACGCGTCCTGAAAAGGAAGTTCAACGCCTGCTGTGTATTGCTCTTTTGTGAGTGAAAATAAACTCTTTTAGAGAAATCAAACTCTTTTAGGAGGGAAAACACAAAAGACAAAGACAAAAGCGCTGTCGAAGCACCCAGGGGTGTGGACTGCACAGCGTGCAGAGAGAGTATGCCGCTGGAAATGCGGCGTAGGATCAAACAGCAGTGCACTTGTCAACAGAGGTGAGTGGAACAGTGGTTAATCTTCAGCTTGCTGCTGCACAACCGCTTGGCTCCGAAGAAAAAATCTGTCTGACAGACTTACGCACACTTCCCTTTATACCCCTATGTCTGGGGGCGGGACATGCAAATTCTGTCTGCCAATTTCTCATTAGCCTTTTCTCAAGTTCAAAGGTATGCGAGGCTTCCAAGGAAGACCCCTTGTGTCACTACAGTCAACACAACATCGAGTGAGTGACAGAAGGGGAACACTTGAACATTTCCTATATTTGTTTTGATCCCCCAGTTATCGTCTTTAATTCTGCACTTAACCCCGGGTAAAGCAACATTTCATGCCTGTAATATGGAAAGGGTATGAGCACTGCTTTTAACCTGGGGTTATGAAACACTGCTGCAGCATAGGGATAGCACCGGATTTGCAAGGTAAACCCCACATTGTGCTGCCAAAGGTATAGAGTGTGAAACAATCCTGTGATAGAATGTTTCAGAAAGTTGTTTAGCTAAAGACAACAATCATTTAATGCCTCAGTGTAGGCAGCTGAATAGGGAGGACTGGGCTTTCAAATTAGATTGTTACTCAAACTTTTTTTCATGTCTCAAAACTGATTACCATGCAATGCGATTCAAAAGGGCATTTGTGAGTCAAACAAAGTTTGTCCCCAAGAAATGTAACATTACGTGTGCCAGTGTTCATTATGCAATTGGGGAGACTGTGAAAGTTGTCACCTTGTTACTCCAAATCTGTTTGACTTCTTTTTTTCTTCTGTGAAACACAAAAGGAAATGTAAGGCTGTATGTTAGCCCCAGTCCCTATTCACATTTATTGTATTTTTTTATTCATACAATTAAAGCAAATGGTGACTGAGGCCTAACAGATTTTTAAGATTGGGGTGAAATATTCCTTTAACTTTAAACTTTCCCTGAGAAATGTTTACTGGTGTAGAAAGTTTGACAATTAGCTATCTCCCCTATATGCCCTTCCACTACTGGTGTAGAAAGTTTGACAATTAGCTATCTCCCCTATATGCCCTTCCACAACAGAGCATTATCAACATGCTGGGAGCAGAAGCAAAACTCGCTTTGATGCTTTTCATACCTTTAGAAAACAACAAAGGATACTGAGCAGCAACGACATTAATGCAACAATAATAATACAGTGGGTCAGCTGTCACCTGCAATAACCATAATATGATTGCAGGTCATCCTGTGGTAATGTTTGTGGTAATGGCCAGCTTATCCCTCAGCTATAGAAATGAATTGCAGCTCCAGCAATCTTTTTCAAGTACAAGAGTGGAGGTCATAAAGCTCAAAGCTTTATATTGCTGCAGTGGTATTTTTGAAGGTGACATTACATACAAGAACAAGACACTAAACACTTTGAAATTGATGCCTTAAAAGACAGGTGTTCACCTCCCCATCTGATCGATTGATGCCCATTTGACAGTGTTGGTTCTGTTTTTTTTTTTTATTTCTTGAGGATATAATATTCAACAAGTTTGAATATATATTACTTTTATCAGATTACTCTGATTCATGGCTTGTTACATATTATGTGTGTGATTGTTTGTCTCTAGTTGAAGTATGAAGCATGCAGTCAAGCACCAGGAAAATTTTTACTTTTAATAGCCAAAGTGGGACACCATCACTATTTGAAAAAAGTAATTTTTATCAAATCTAGACAGGCCCCATTTCCAGCAGCCATCAATCCAACACCTTTCCTTGAGTAATCATGCTAAATTGCTAATTTGGTTCTAGAAAATCACTTGCCATTATATAAAACACAGTTGAAAGCTATTTGGTTTGTTAAATGATGCTTAACAATTTATTTGTTTGTTCTTTGCCACAGTATGCAACAGACTGGAATTTCTTAAGGTCAAAAGTAGGTAAAAAATGGCAACAAAAAAAAGAGACTAGTTTCTCTAGAATCTGGTCAGTCAATCATTGTTTGACTATAGGCTATACAATGCTTGAAATTGCCTACAAACTGAAGTTTTCATACAAAGGTGTGAACTACAGTTTTCAAAGACAAAGAACAACTGACTCTAACATGGACAGAAAGAGTTGTGGAAGGCCAACATAGAACTGTACAAGAGAAGTACATCAGAGTCTCTAGTTTGAGAAATAGATGCCTCACATGTCCTCATCTGACAGCTTCACTGAATTCTACTGACTCAATACCAGTTTCATGTACAACAGTAAAGAGAAGACTCAGGGGTGCAGGCCTTGTGGGAAGAATTGCAAAGAAAAAGGCACTTTTGAAACCGAAAAACAAAAAGAAATGTTAGATTGAGCAAAGAAACACAGACATTGGACAACAGATAGTTGGAAAAGAGTGTTATGGTTCTTAACCCCATTGAGCTTTTGTGGGATAAGCTAGACTGTAAGGTGCGTGAGAAGTGCCCGACAAGACAGCCACATCTATGGCAAGTGCTACAGGAAGAGTGTGGTGAAATGTATCTGGACAAACTGATAGCTAGAATGCCAAATATCTGCAAAGCTGTCATTGCTGCATGTGGAGGATTTTTTGGATGTAGTTTAGGAACCTCTGAAAAAAAAAATATATATATATTTTTTCAAATTGTAATAGTAATTTTTCATGTTATTAATGTCCTCACTATATATTGTGATCAGTCGAATCAACTTGGGTGAACAAAAGTACCATTTTCTTTCCATAAGAGCAAAATCTGTACATTATTCCAAACTTTTGGCTGCCAGAGTGTATATATATATATATATATATATATATATATATATATATATATATATATATATATATATATATATATATATATAATGTACTGTATAATGTATAACTTGAGCTATGACCATTTTTACTGATTTAGATTCTTGATTAGGTACATTTCACCCCAAACAATTACACCATAATATAAAGTTTTAAATGTTATTTTAAAAACATGAGAAAAGAAATGTGCTTTCTTTTTTCCTGTAAGACACTCTGGAGATATGTCAGCCTATTCTCATCCTGCAGATAATCTCCCTCTTAGAGAAAAGTTGAGGGGAATAACATGATGCCTTACAACAAAAAACAGATGGCATAACCTGAAATAACATTTGTACCTTATCAATTCATCTCAAGCACTGCAGTTGTTGATGACATGTCTATGGCTCTCTACCTGCACAGTGGAAATTAAAGTGCTTCTGGAGCTATAGAGTAAATACCACATTCAAGTGTCTCCACACCTCCCAAATCATACATTTTTTTCAATTACAGTCTATATATAGAACTGTTGTTCCCTGTCTGTACCTCACTTCGACGTTGTGTCTAGGGTCTCTCTTGAGAAATAGATGCCTCAGAGGGTAAATGAGAAGTTGGCAGACAGAATTTGCATGTCCCGCCCCCGGACATACGGGTATAAAGGCGGGGAAATACATCTGTTTCTTTCAGAAATTTTCTTCGGAGCCGATGGTCATGTATGCAGTTAGCTGCGAGTCACACACACCTGTTCCTCTTACCTCTTTTGATCTGCTGTTGGATCTACGGTGCAATTCAGCAGCTTTTTCCTTCTCTGCGCGGCAGTGCGGTTTGCCCCTGGGCACTTCGACAGCGCAAATTAAAGAGTTTATAAAAGAGTGATTTTCTCTAATAGAGTATTTTCCTCTAAAATATCAATACACAGCGGCATTGAACGTCCTTTTTAGGACCCGTCTTTATAAAGATGCCTTTCCGCCCCTGTGTAGTTCCTGGATGCGGTAGAGTGCTCTCCGCTTCAGACGGCCACAGGCGCTGTCTCGTGTGTCTGGGCTACGATCACACCAAGGCAGCGTTTGTGAATGGTTCATGTACTCACTGCGAGAACATGACCATGGCAAAGTTGCGGTCGCGGCTTTCCTTCAACCAAAGGATCTGGGGATGGCAGCGGGCTCTGTTTCACCGGGTACACCCCCCTGTGAACCACATGCCCCCTGGCACACTCGTTGACTTCCGTCCGGGCTCGAGGCAACAGCGGCTCGCCTCACAGCCAGCCTGCCTATCCTCTGGAGCCCCCCGAGCTGGATGAGCTCGCCCCTGCTTCGAAAAGCGGTCCGGCATCTGACGCGGATGACTCGTTTGGGCTGCCGCCTTCGGGCCAGCATGCCCAGGGTGAGGCTGATGCCCAGATGTCCGACAGGCTTGCCCGGGCCGCCACCAAAAACCCTTTCTACGGTTCGCGTTCGACGGCCAGGCGTATCAGTACAAGGTCCTCCCCTTTGGCATGTCCCTGTCCCCTCGCATCTTTATGAAGCTTGCAGAGGCAGCCCTTGCCCCGCTCCGAGAAGCCGGCATCCGCATACTCAACTACTTTGACGAGTGGCTCATCCTGGCCCACTCCCGAGAGTTACTATGCACCAACAGGAACCAGGTGCTCAGGCACCTCAGCCGCTTAGGGCTTCAGGTCAACTGGGAAAAGAGAAAGCTCGCCCCGGTTCAGAGCATCTCTTTTCTCTGCATGGATTTAGACTCAGTCTCAATGTCAGCGTGCCTCACCAACGAGCGTCCACAGCCAGTGCTGGAATGCGGCCCGTTTACGGCCCGTTCCCAGGTTGGCAAGTGTCACCTTGTTCCCCTGTCTAGGGTAATTATAAGGATTCCGATGACTTTATGGGGCGCTGGGGAAGGGTACGTGCAGTCTGATACAGCTGGTTGTTTTGGCACGTTAAGTACCTGCCCGCTCCTGTGTCAGCAGTACACGTACACGGCTCAGCACATGGCGTGATTTAAATTGGACCCCCAGTGTCACTTTTTCGACACAACGTCAGACGGGGAACGTCTAGGTTACGGATGTAACCTATATTCCCTGATGGAGGGAATGAGATGTTGTGTCCTCCAGGCCACATCGCTGAGCCGAGCCAATTTCCGGCTCCTCCGCCAATTTCCAGCTCCTCCGAAAAATCCTGAATGAAACAGACGTATTTCCCGCCTTTATTCCCGTATGTCCGGGGGTGGGACATTGCAAATTCTGTCTGCCAACTTATCATAGGTCTTTTTTCATAGATCAGAGGTATATTCGGCGCTCAAGAGAGACCCCTAGTGTCACTTCCTCTACACAATGTCTCGTTCCCTCCATCAGGGAACGGAGGTTACATCCGTATCCTAGACATTTTGTTCTATTTACTGTGGATTTAAACAAAACCGTGTAAGACATAGAAGAGTCTCTCTGCTCATAACTCATACTTACAGTACATATTTTGCAATATAATAAACCCAAACAAAGTAATTAGATAATCGTGCCACAATGTTTGTTTCCTATCAGAGATTGAATGTGTTTGGTTGGAAAAGTGTTTAGAAGAGACCTCTAAACTCAATAATGTGCACTTATTCAACATTAAAGTCAAGAACTGTTATAGAAAGGTGAATTATACCTTGGGAAGTTATCCAGAAAGTCATACAACAACTCTAATTCAACAATGAAGTAAAGAACCATTATAAAAAATGTGGATTATGAAATACGATATTAATTAATTAAGAATTAGTTTTATTATATTGGGGGTGATAAGTGCTTGTTGTCACACAGGTAAGTATTCTCAAGGTCATATTTTGAGTCAAAAGTCTAAAATGCTTGTTTTCTCTGCCAGTGGTTTGAAATATGTTACATTTACATTTTGCTGTTTCATGAATAATTTTGTGCTTCATAATTGTTTTACTGTTTAAATTTTGCTTAATTTAATGGCAGGTTTCAATTGTGTCAACTTTCCCTAGTGTGACAACATGCCCCACAATTGGTCACAAAAGGTTAATGTGTGTTTAACTTTATATTATATCTTGCGCAACAACAGTGGAAATGCTCAAGAGCTTTGTACTCAAGACTTTATGATTTGAGTCCATCTAGAACTTTATTTAAAAAAATTAAACTTACCCTAAAAAATATTCCCTACCAAAAAGTAAAAAGTTTGAGTTATTCAACATCACTCTTTTGGATTTAAAATGATTAAAACAGCACCACAAAAACATACTTTAAAAACTAATTTCCTCTTCATGACACCTTCAGTGTTCAAACTCAGTACTTGTACATAAGTCAGTTTAATTATTGGACACCAAACAGAGCTGTCCAATGTGAGAGCCAAATTCTCAACACAGTATTTATAATCACAATGTGTTTCAGCAAAATGTTAAAGATGGCAGCTTTAAAAAGCTGTTTTCCTTTGGCATGGATATTTTTAAAGACGGATTTGCAAATTAAAAATTGTCTGCTTTTATGTGCATCTTGTGAGTTTTTAATCTGGCCAGAAACAGAAAATACTTTTTTGACACTCACCAGCCCATGCATGTGAGGTGATGTTAGTGTCACACAGGTGACACATTGTGAGTACATTTTGGATTTCTATTGATTGAGATGCTCTCTTGCTCCCTATTTTCAGTTCTCCTTCTCCAGAACTGTTTGAGATGAATGAGAGCATATCATGGAGATATCAAGATAAACAAGAAAGTAATTCAAGGCTGACAAGAAAATAAAAGCCATCCATCAAACACACAGCTACTTACATGACTTGTTAGGGGAATTCATGTTCTGGCATTGTGTAATAAAAGCCACCAAACTGTAGTCACTGGACTTACCAGCAGCCATCGTAAACGTACTGGTTACTTTCGTAACCTCCATTCCATGATGGAGGGAATGAAACATTGTGTCGATGTAGTGACACTAGGGGTCACGCTTGGGAGCCCGAAACACCGCTGATCTTTGATAAAAGGCCAATGGCAATTGGTGAGTGGTATTTGCATGCCACTACCCAGGTCATAAGGGTATAAAGGAGGGGCGTGCAGGTTTTGTGCTGAGGAGCCGAGAATAAGGTCCTGGCCATTTCAGTGGGTAGTTCAGCATTGTGGCAGGAGGGGCAGACTGCTGTGTGCCGCATAGCCAGCGTACCAGGCCGGCCCATAACCTCCCCTGATACTAGTGTGAGTGTCAAACAGCCCTAATGGGGACAAGTCGACGTCGGGGGGGATATTAAGTGGAAATACGAAGTATGTCATGTGGAGAAGTTCCGTGATAGGTCCTACCCAATGGGGGAGAAAGCTCTACGAACATGGAGACTGGGGCAAAAGGAAGACGTCGTTTGCCAACAGGGATACGTTTTTCAGTGGAAGATACGTCACAAGGGGTTGCCTATGGAGAACCAGCGCATGCAGCGCACCTGTCCCAGTACTGGGCTGTCATTGAGTTTCTCCATAAACTAATCTGCCTCAGGGCTAGAAGGAAATCAACCAGGTCAACAAAGCCCGCTTTCTCAATGCACCCGTCTCCCAGCACGCCCTATTCGTCGACGACTTCGCCCAGCAGTTTTCGGCGGTGAAGAAACAGACAGAGGCCATCTCTCACATCATGCCTTGCCACTGCTCCAGCTTGAGCCGTGCTCCGTCTGCTCGCCAAGGGCATCCCTCTGCAGCTTCCAAACGTCAGTCAACTCCGCCTTAACCTGGGCCCAGCTCTCAGCCCCAGCGTCGAGCGCCCTGCAGGAAGCGCATGCCCCCCCCCCCCGTCTCTCGGATGTCCTCGAGGACCTGGAAGGCTCCCAGCGTTCTTGAGACGGATGACCCAGGGAACGATACGTTTGCTCCAGAGCTGGTAAGCAGACCACTCCGTCCCCTGGTGGAGGGCCGGGAGGAGAATCCTAATTTTTCCTTTATTTCTATTCCGAGCTATTTCCTCGGGACCTCAACGACTGTCTATTTCCTTGGGACCTCAAAGACTGGCTGATTCTAGCTCACTCTCGAAAGTTACTGTGCGCCCACAGGGACCAGGTGCTCAGGCAACTCAGTCATCTAGGGCTTCAGGTCAACTTGGAAAAGAGCAAGCTCGCCCCAGTTCAGAGCATCTATTTTCTCAGCATGAAGTAAGACTCATGACTCGATGACAGCATGCCTCACCAACGAGCGCGCGCAGTCGGTGCTGAAATGTCTCACCTTGTTCAAGCTAGGCACAGCGGTTCCTCTAAAACCACTCCAGAGGCTCCTGGGGCATATAGCATCCTCTGCGGCAGTCGCGCCGCTGGAGTTGATGCATATGAGACCACTTCAGCACTGGCTTCAGACTAGAGTTCAGACGGGGCCCCGGCTGGGTTGGCACATCAACTGCCTAGAGTTGCTGGCTGTAATTCTTGCCCTGTGGAGGTTTTCCCACTAATTCGGGGCAAGCACATTTTGATCCATTCAGACAGCACCACCACGAAAGTGTACATAAATCACCATAGCGCCGCATGCTCTCGTCATATGTCGCAACATGCCCGCCATCTCCTCCTTTGGAGTCAGCAGTGACTCAGGTCGCTGCACCACATTCATATCCAGGGCAACCTCAACATGACAGCAGACGATACAGGACATGCTCAAGGGAGAGTGGAGGCTCCACACCCTGGTGGTCCAGCTGATTTGGGAGCGGTTTGGAAAAACACAGGTAGACCTGCTTCCCAAGAGACCTCCCACTGCCCGCTCTGGTACTCCCTAGTGGAGGCTCCCCTCGGGACAGACATGCTGGCACACAGCTGGCCCCGGGGGCTGCGCAAGTACGTATTTCCCCCAGTGAGCCTACTTGCACGGGTGCTGTGCAAGGTCAGGGAGGATGAGGAACAAGTCACTTTAGTGGCCCCCTATTGGCCCACATGGACTTGGATCTCACGCTCCTCTTGACAGCCCCTCCCTGGAAAATTCTCCTGAGGAAGGACCTTCTTTCTCAGGGATGGGGCACCCACGTCTGGCCCCTGGACACAATGCGAAAGAAAACCAAGCCAGAGCTCCCTCTACCAGGCAGCTTTACGCCCTGAAGTGGCATTTGTTCACAAATTGGTGTTCGTTCCAATCTGTAGACCACAGAGATGCACAGTCGGGTCAGTGCTCTCGTTTCTGCAGGAGAGGCTGGAGGCTGTTCCCCACCACCTTGAAGGTTTATGTAGCCGCATTATCGGCTCACCACAACGCAGTGTATGGTAAGTGCTTAGGGAAGCACGTCTTGATACTCAGGTTCCTCAGAGGCACCCGGAGGCTGAACCCTCCCAGGTCATATCTGTTCCCCTCATGGGATCTCTCTGTGGTCCTTTCAGGCCTCCAGAGACCCCCCCCCCCCCCTTTTAGCTGCTAGAATCAGTCAAGCTCAGAGCCCTCTCCTTGAAGACGGCCCTCCTGATCGCGCTCACTTCTATCAAGAGGGTTGGGGACCTGCAAGCATTCTCTGTCAGTGACACTTGACTGGGTTTCATTCCGGCTGTGCCCACGAGTCGCAGACCAGAGGGCCAGGGAGGAAGGACATCCAGAAAGCGCATCTCCCTTGGGCAGTCCCCTCTGCCCCCCAGTCGCTGTGTTTGTAGCAACTCCTCCCTCGCAGCTGGTAGGCTCTACCACCGCGCCACTTCCACATGTGGCTTGAAAACCCATGTGAAGTATTCACCACATTTAACCTCCCCCCAGCCTGGGCAGGATGTGGTCTCAACGGGGTCTTTTCCCCCCTGTTATAGCATTAAATGGTGCTTTAACTCTATGCGAGAAACATAGAGAAAGAAAAGGTGCGACTGGCGCGGCCTGCTCCCATGCTTGGCACGTCTCTTGTTCTCCCCTTTCAGGGATGCCAGGAACCTAAGAAGTTTATGATGTTTTTATGGGGTGTTGTGGAAGGGTACGTGCAGTCTGATGCAGCCTGCTGATTTGGCACGCAACTGCCTGCCCACACCTGCATCAGCAGCTCACGTACACAGTTCAGTGCATGGCGTGATTGAATAGGGTCACTTCATTAGTCACAACGTTGAGTGAGCGACAGACGGGGAACATTGAGGTTACTTTTGTAACCACCGATCTGTAGGAGGGAACGAGATGTTGTGCCCCCGGTCACAATGCTGTACCGAGCCACTGTAACAGCCGAACCTTATTCTCAGCTCCTCAGTGCAAAACCTGAATTTCCTTCTTTTACACCCGTATGTCCAGGGGAGGGACATGCAAATTCTGTCTGCCAATTTCTCATTGGTCTCCTACTGTCGCTTCATGCAGGGAATGGAGGTTACAATAGTAACCTAGACGTTTTCTGATTAATGCCATACAGATGTGTTCAGGGTATATATTGCCTCCCCTGAGTCAATGTATAGAAGATAGAATGTGGTTGCTGGAAGCAACAAGAGAACTCAACAAAAAATACTTGATCAGAGGGGTATTCTAAGAGACATTTTTAAACCACAATATAAAACAATATTTTTCCACAAATTAATGTATTTTTCATGGATATGTTGTGCATCATGTTTATACAACGTGCAATGCAACTAATTAAGCTGGAAAACTCTTTCCAGCTTAATTGAAACAAAACTTTACAGAGAAGTAAAAATATTTGCTAACAAAAGAACAACATAAATGTGCAACAGGCATGAAAAATGCAGTTATGTTCCTTCCTGTTGCCAACAATAGTTTCTCCTGCTGAGTCATACCAATTCCATGTTTTTACCAAAAACTCTGGCATCAACTTTGAAATACAATTTCAGCATGTAAAATAACAATGTGTAAAGTGTGGTTCTATTACACTTAAAATCACTTACATTTGCATAAACACTGTGTAACGCTGTGTAACGCGTTCAGTGGAAAGGAGGAGGTGAGAACCGGCTTGGCAATGTAAATAATATTTTAATGATAAACTCCTTCCTCAGGGCAATTCTGAGATACTGAGATACGACTGCCGTTATGGAGGTGATCGTGGGATTAACAATTTAAATCCAACTCTCTGCCTCTAAGCTATTTTATGTTGTCAGAGAGCACATCGAATGCAGCACATCATTGTTCAGACTACTTTTGTACTGCTTTTTGGCAGTTTTTTGAATATATTATTGTGATCAAATGTATCTGCTTGTTTTGTTTTTCTTATTTTTTAGAATGGTTAGGGTTAGATTTAAGGGTCGGTTTGGGATTAGCAGCACAAATATATACAGTATATATTGTATTGTAACTTCAACTATTGACACTGTACATTATTCTTGTTACGTTTTATTTCTGAAAAGTGTTTAGGTTTAGGGGTGGGGTTAAGGAATCTAAAATATCTATAAAACAGTTCAAATTTAAATATGCAAACATATTTATAATATAAAGAATTCATAAATATTTGTATGTTTCTAAACATGTAAATAAGTTAAAAAAAATGTGTTTCAGATGTTGTTAATATGTTGATATTGTTCATTTCAGCATCTTTCCAAATGGAATTTAAATGTTACATATGACAGTAAGAAAGCAGACGGAGGCCATACAGCATACAGCCACAGACCCAGCACTCCGTCTACTCGTCGCTCTGGGTGTCGCCCTGTGGAGGCAACACCAGCTCAGCCACAGCCCGCCCCCCGGGGCCGACCTCAGCGTGGAGCTACCCGCAGGCCCCCAACTCCACCCGCCTCATGGTCGGCCGCCAAAAACCCCAAGAAGGCTTCAAAGCGCCCCTGAGACGGGCACTATGGGAGCTGGTAAAAAGTATTCTAAGACCTTGAACAGGCTACATGCCCAAGGTTCCCACAACCCCTTTTAGGGATCAGGTGGTGAACCTGCAAGCGCTGCCCCTGGAGGAGGCAGACCCAGCCTTGGCGTTGCCGTGTCCGGTGCATGCTCTTTGCATCAAGATGGCATACCATGCCCAGCATGTGCTGCCCCCTGCTGGCCTGCGAGCCCACTCTACAAAGGGTGTTGCGGCTTCTTGGACATTGTCCCATGGCACATCTCTATCAGACATCTGTAGAGCTGCAGGCTGGGCAACACCTAATACCTTTGCAAGGTTTTATAACCTCAGAGTTGAGCCAGTTTCATTCCATATGTTATCAGGTGACACAAACAGGTAAGTTGGGCGGGTGTTCTGCTTGCGCATAGCGCCTTTCCCCTCCCTTGCAATGAAAACATGTTTTTTTCCCAGTTGTGTTCACAAAAAAGCGTGAACCCTGGACATTATTCCTCCTTAGCCCAGTGGCCAACAAGTCTTCGGAGAGGCTCGCCACTGCCCCAGTACATGCATCACTTAGGCCCCCATACTGAGGTAAGTGTGATGTATATTCCGCAAAATGATTTCCCTGCTAGTAAACCGTGTCTTCCTTGGGCAGAGGGCCACTCCGCTCCAACCCGGTAAGACTGAACAATTTTTGCCTTTTTCTTGGGGAGAGTAATAGAGAGAAGGATACGGCTGGGCCAGCCAAGTCCTTAAACTTCTCAGCAGTTAGCCGGTGTAGGGGACCGCTTCATGTCTGCCGGTGTGTTGGGGGTAGTTACGCAATGGCTTTCTGTGCTGGCTATGAAGCACACAGAGTTCTACCCGTCTCGCACTGCCAGTCTGCATAACCCGGTTCAGCTCTTGTGGCGTTTTCCATTGGGGACCCTAGTGTTAACTCATTGACACAACATCGAGTGTGTGACAGATAGGGAACGTCTCGGTTACTGATGTAACCTCCGTTCCCTGATGGAGGCATCGAGACATTGTGTCCCTCTTACCACAACACTGAACCAACCGCTGAATTGGCCGGGTCTTTGGCTCAGCTCCTCAGTGCTAAACCTGAGTGTGCGTTTGCAATCGACACTCCTTTTATACCTGTATGCCCGGGGGAGTGGCATGCAAATCCCATATGCCAATTCCCATTGACATTTTATCAAAGATCAGAGATGTCTGGGCTCCCAAGTGTGACCCCTAGTGTCAACTCATCGACACAACATCTCATTCCCTCCATCAGGGAACAGAGGTTACATCAGTAACTGGGGCGCCACCGGTCTGACTAACTCCCCCCTATCTCTGGGCCGTTCTGTCAGCCTGTGTCCCACCCCGCCTCCTGAGAACCTGGGGGGGAGAGACAAGGGGAGGCGTGGTGAGAGGGAAAGGGTGAGCGGAGACACAGAGAGAGAGAGAGAGAGAGAGAAGAACTTGCTCGCTTTCTCCCAGGCGCACTGTCCCCAGTCCTCAGCCGCTCCTCCACCCTCTGGCGGACATCAGCTCGCCCCTCCCCTGGTGGGCATCAGCGAGTCCTCCGTCCCCTGGTGGGCAGAACCACTCCTCCCCTTCTTTGCAGATGGCTGTGGTTCCTCCGGCTCTCAGCGGTTGGCAGCGACCCCTCTGTTCCAAGGCAGATGGCCTCGACTGCTCTACTGGCGGATGGCAACGACGAGTTACAACTATAACTAACATCAAAATATATATCCATATATCTTCCCAACATAAAATCGTGATTATTTAAAAAATTGGGCTTAATTTCATCCAATGTAAGGACCAGCAGGCAGGCTTAGACATTACCTTGTATTATTAGGAACTCATTTTGCCTTGAAAGTTTGCTGCATTATCACAAAGACCAGCAAGAATCAGGCTGTCATACAGCTCCATGGGAGCATTCATAAATTATCAAGATTGTACTTTCAAAGCCTCTGTAATTCTCTACGTCTGTCTTGGTAATTGGTCTCATTAAGTTCACAAATCTCTGCTTTCATAGGGAAAAGCTAATGAACCAAAACTTGGATTTCTCTCTGTAAGTGTTGTCAAAGGTTCTGACTCCATCTGAAACCCACCATTCCATTAGAGAGATAACAAGATTCTTCTCCAACACAAGGCCTAGAGCAGACTTTTTAATTCTTCTAGATTCATGTTCCAAACGTCTGTACGCCAAGTAAGGGCATCTGCAAATTAATTTCGCTCTCCCCTGGTTCCACTCCATTATACATTCAATACATTTACATTCTTCCCTCGAGTTCACTCTGCTTTGTTGGCTTTCTTAGGTGGGACAGAAAATGCCTCACCTTGCATACTACCTCCATATTTTGGCACACCTGGGGGCCTTGCCATAGGGGGTGTATCGGTAGATCTGTTAAATAAGTGTTTGGAAGGATTCCATGAGGTCTTTTGAATGCACTATTGTAATGCCAAGCTTACATAGCAGGAAAACAATTCATCAATGCCATGGTCCAGTTCACAACCCATTCGTTTGTAAGGACTTAGCCATCCAAACTGTATACTTCTGTGAGTTCTCATCTCAGCAGTAGTCATGTCATAAATTATCATGAAAAATAAATAGTCCTAAGGCTCGAAGATATAACATTTTCACGTAGTCTGAGATTGTGAGAGTGGCATGCTGAACCAACAATACATTCAACAGACCTAGAATAACAATGCAAGGCTCATGCACTTCAAAAGCAACTGTGTCCAGGCTTTGGGGAAAAAGGACACATGAATTCAGCTATAATTAAAACCCTTAAATAATTAGTAGATGAACCAGCTAAATTCATCAACCATAATTAAATCAATTTTCCCATTGTTGTTTTAACCTCATTCAGCAAACCAAGCAAAAGTGAAAAAATCCACTGTCAGCCAGTTTTCCTATTTTCTGGCGAACACATGGAGCTGCTGAAAAAATTACAGTATGGCTTTTATTAGCTGTGTCACTGTGATCAGTAGCAATATATTAACCCATACTACATTCAGAGTTAAAAGGTTAGTTCACACAAAAATAAAAATTGTCATAATTTTCTAACCCTCATGTTATTACAAACTCTTAAGGCTTTTTTTCCTTCCTTGGAACACAAAGAAGGAGAATTTAGTCAGAATGTTAGGGACATGTTAGAGACTGATATCCTCAGTCACTATTTACTTTACAATACTTTTAACACTTTACAATAAGGCTGTATATGTTAACATTGGTAGATGCATTAGGTATCATGAACTAACAATGAACAATAATTTACAGCACTCATTAATCTTTGTTAACGCTTTAATAAAAAAAACACAATTGTTCATTATAAGTTCATGTTAGTTCATAGTGCATTAACTAATGTTAACATATACAACTTTTGATTTAAAAAATGTATTACTATATGTTGAAATTAACATTATCAAAGATGTCAATTATCAATGCTGTAAAAGTATTGTTCATTGTTTGTTCATGATACCTAATGCTTTACTTATGTTAGCTAATACAACCTTATTGTAGTGTTACCAATGCTTTTTTAATGAAAGTAAAGAGTGACTGAGGATATCAGTCCCTAACATTCTGACTAAAATCTCCTCCTTTGTGTTCCACAGAAGGAAGAGAGTCATATTGTAGGGGATTGGAACGACACAAGGGTGAGTAAATGATTAATACATTTTCATTTTTGGGTGAACTAATCCTATAAGCAGGGTTGGGGATTAATGGAATACATATTTAAAATACATTGGTAATTAGAATAAAGTTATATTCAAATAGTATTTTGATTACTGAAGAGATTACTTTGCCTTTTATTGCCATTTATTTCATTTAATATTTAGTCCTTTCAGATGGAAACATTTATACATATATATGATGTGATCCAAAGTGCATTTGAACATCAGTGAAACACTTTCTTATGATGTGTTACATTCATACGAGCAGACAGAGAAGTTTGGAGCAGAACTGTGACACGTTACCAGACACAATGTTAGTTTTTTTATCAAGTTAATTCACGTTAGATCATAATTATTTTTTTTTCTAGTAAGACCTTTTATATTAGTGCAAAAAATCATATTCTTAATAATCATTTCTGTATTGTTTTCCTGTAAAAATAACCAAATATCCTTACAACAAGAACGTTTAGATTGATCTTGTTTTAGAAACAACACTGTATAAGATATTTCGTTTTTTTTGAGAATGTATTTTTAATATGTGTATTTTGTCTGACTGTACTGTCAGATTTTTATAGTCAAAACAAGTGAATAAATCTACCAGTGCTGAAGAAGAAATCCAAAGTATTTAGAATATGTTACTGACATTGAGTAATCTAATGGAATACGTTACAAATGACATTTTACAGCATGTATTCTGTAATCTGTAGTGGAATACAAAAAGTTACTAAAAAAATAAACCTCCCAACCCTGCCTATAAGTCTAAAACAGGAACTTTAATTAAAAAGTCACTAAACAGATGTCCTCTGGCTGAACCTGACCGGACCTAATAAATTAATGTCCTCAGGCATTACAGGAGGTTTCTTGCACTTTCATTTTCATTTCACTTTTGTGAGATGAAATTCCTTTTATTTTGGACCTACAGGCAGAGAAGAGGATTTGAGGAATAATGAGGACAGTGCATTTTGTCAACAAACGTTTTATTGAAGACCAACTAAGATGATGGATATCTAAGATGAAAACAGCAACTTCTTGTTCTTGTGGCTTAATTGGGCAGGTTCATGTGATACTTTTAAAGAGAACATGTGTCAGCACAATAAATCACATTAGACACAGTCAATGAACAGTATAGAAAATTGTGTGATAAAAAAAAACATAGCTCTTCTACTTGTCATTGCATAAGCCAGCATATTCTCTAATGAGAATGAGTATACTGTGAATTAGTCAATTTATAATACAGAACCATAACTATCAAATTCCAGACGTTTTTACTAATCCTGATTCAGTTGTCAGTTTAAAGATATCCATATGGTTGGTGCACTGCAATTGAAAAATATTTTGTCTCCAAAACATTGCTGAAACAAGAAACTTATAATACATCAACTTTTTCCTAGAGATGAATATTAGTAAAAAGATTAAATTAGCAGAGGTCCATCAGGGGGGGCTTTAATATTCCCACAAATAACACTTTATGTGCACAGCAACCTGCTGTCTTATTCTTTGAAAGAGACAATACCTTATTTTAATGTAAAAAAGAAAAGTACATTTTGTGAGTGTAATTGAGAAAGGATACATATAAAAGATTTTTGTTAAGATGTGAAATAACCAGTCATGTTGTGAAGACTATTTGGAGAAAATGTGCTTAGCATGACATTGTGAAATGCATCGGCATCTGCTCAAGGTTCACCTTGAACACCTGGGATAATCCTTCTCTCCCCAAAAACATTAAAATACAGTTCCAGTTCTCATTTTGTAGCCTTAGGCAAGATTTATGGCACAAGTTTCCCTTCTTTTCTGATATTTTGTTAGTACAGCAAAACAAGATTTTGCAATTAAATAAACTGGGATACAATACATTTTAATTGTTATGATTATTACAAAGAATTGTACATACACGTGATTGACTTTACAGGTTAGTATTAATTGAAATAACATTATTAAAGTATTGCTAAATAGGCCTTTATCGTAACATTTTCTTTTTGAGGTTGCACTACTTGAGTGGTGGAATTTTGCAAACTGAGAAATCCTGAGTAAATAAGTTGGTCTACTGAGCGTAGGCTGTATCAAGGAGTTCAAATATACCTGGAGAGAGCAGTTCGTTAACATCCTCATTCATGTCTAGTGCTCGGCTTGCTAAGGACCCCCAGGCCCGGAAGTAAGCGATCTGCTCATGGGCGCTTCGATCTGGCACCACTTGTCAATGGAAACTGATATGGAAATATCTAAACCATTTCATGGTAATGTTAATGAGCTCTTCAACAATCTGTCATTGGTAAAACACCTACTATAATATATTTGCAATTGAAATATTGTGTAGCAGGATAGGCTGTCACCTTCTCGTTTTTAGAGTTTGGGTAATTATGCCATTCATTGATGGTCTATCAGAGTTGCGGCAGGTCTATTTAGGCCTGTTGTCTTACACCTGGAGATGCCTCGAGGTCAACTCCATCCTCTCACCAGTATCGTATGGGTTATGCGGTGTGGTTCTGGTACCAACAAGTAGGAGATAACAGGGTGCTTCCAGCCAAATCCTGACCCACTGGTATGGACAGGTCCTAGTAAATTCTTCACTGTCTTGGGGAAAAGCATCTGATTGTAGTACACAATTCGTTTTTCCACCACAAAACATGGTTCCACTGTTTGGATTAATTCACATTTTACTGATGTCCAGCAAATAACTTAAACAGACCATAGGAAAAATAAGATACATTTAAAACAGTTCTTTTAAGGCATATCAAAGTTTAGATTAACACACTGACGTGCACAGAAGGGTCCAAGAATTTATCACACTCTGTACGCAATTCAATATATATTCATTGATTAATAGTCTGAATGTATTTCACCTCTTTCTCAATTTGTACCACTATTAACATGAACAGGAGGTAAAGTTTGAAAAAAATACAATATGAAAAAAATTTAGCTAACAAAAATATTCTATGGAACAACAGATTTACAGATATTTTACATTTCAGATAAAATCTTCAAGTAAATACTTCAGATATGCCCGACTCAAAATTACTGAATGGTTTTCTATTTATTTTTCTTTGAATCACTCTCCCTGTTATTAAGACCAATCACAAGCTTTTCTACTTCCAATAATCTTGTGTTATCAAAATATTTGCATATCAAAACCATACTTATCAACAATGCATCACATATTATGCTAATTTTAGGCAAAGACAAATGTTTTAGATATTTTTCAACTTTTCCAATTCCAACTTTTGCTAAAATATATAAATAAACAAATAAAATAAATAAAAAAGAATATCCTGTAATATTTATTTATGTCCAAATTGCCATGAAAACCTTTGATTGAAAGATAAATAAATGAACAGGAAGTGAGAGGTCTTGATGAGGAGGTCCATTTGAGTTGTATTCTGCATTCCATAACAATATAATAAATAATATGATGACATTTTTTTTGGAGATTATGATTGTCACAATTGCAAGGTGTGAATTGATGAAGGAGGTAATGGCTTTAGAGGCAATCTACACTTTTGATTGCATTTACCTTTTATTAAGAATGCTAGATAATCATCATTACACCACACTTAGGAGTGCTGATTGTTTTATAATGGGATTCGTTTTAGGAACAAAAAGTGTTATAGTCATGATTTCTTGACTACCATGCTGATTCTAATCAAACGCTGCTGTAGCTACTCTGTTTCAACAAGTGAGCTGCCATCACCTTGCACAAAGCCCTGTCTAAAATCTGACTTTTCAGGTCCCAAATGCTGTCACTTAAAAGTTCCCCTACATTCTAACAATGCTCTCATATAGTACATCATATAGGCTAATAGGCTATACATGTACAAGAGTGTTGTAAAGTAAACTTAAATGAGTGAACGTTTGAGGCATAAAAGCATGTCTACCGCCCTCATGTGGCCGTTAAAAGAGACGCTACCACTTCCCACTGTGAGGAAGCAATCATTCACAACAATGGCCAGGAATAAAGGACATAGAAATTCAAACCTTTAAAATGATAACATACGTTAATGATTAACATTGGTAGAGAGATAAAAATGCATGTGAATTATTTGGAGAAACCTAAAGGAGTCTACAAAAAGATATTGGGAGGCCAGGGCTAGTAGTCACACAGGAAACTTTCCACAAGGGCTGTATCTCAGTAAGTTACTTACAGTAACTATAAAGTTTTGATGTCCATTACACATATGCTTGTTTTCTCTAGCAGTAGTTTTGTGTGTTGGTCTTAAATGAGGATAACCTTTGTGAAGTCTTTGCTGTGATGGATTCACTCATGAATGATTTGTTTATTTTGAACTCTGTAATAAAGAGTAGTCTCAGAAAGTGATTAGTTCATTTTGTCTTGGCCACGCAGTGTTCTGTTTACCTTGTCTAACCCTCTCTTGATCTCCTAGACGTTCTCCTGCTTGTTTACCCAGCTAGACTCACCAGGCTCTGGCTCCTGATTTGTTCTTCCCTGAGGAGCCATACCCTTCTGCCAGCCCGGCTCTCCTCCTAAACTCCCTCTTACTCGCTTCGGGTTCCAGGCCTTTTCTCTTGTCCATCACCGTGAATTCCTCCCCTGACCCATTTATTCTCAGACTATTGAATATGTGTACATTACGAGAGTGCGGTTATGAGACTTTAACTTATTGTAGTGAAAGACAGAGGCAAACTCTGCCATTACAGAGTGGACAGATTGGAGTTTTTTCCCCGAAGAGTCTATTTAAATAGGGTATTCAGAATGGAACGTCAATCTATAATTTTTGTCAAGACATTCCATTCAGGTTTTATATGGGAGAAAATATTATTACTGATGATATCACACACTGCTTTTCCCCATTAGCCTAAAGCAGAGAAGTTGCTGTAGACTGATGTGAGACGCTGCCCTTTTAATTCAACAGGCCATAAATACATTTAGACTGGTATAAATATAGTTCAGAAAAGCTCTCAGAGATTACAGTTGTTCATCTCCAACAAAGGCAGTGGCTTGGTGGCTGCTCCTCGCTGTCCCGTGCTGTTCTTCTTTTGGGGTACACACACTTAAGGGAGGTAAGAAACACAGTTTTTCATTGAGTTGATTTTATAAGAGTTTCTTTTTCATCAAAGAAAGGATCCTTTGTATTTATGCCAAGTTGGTTTTCCATGTCATTAACATTTACATACATTTGCCTGACGCTTAACTCCAAAGTTAAAACATTTAATCAGCGTGTGTTCCCTGGGAATCGAACCAATGACCTTAGTGTTGAGAGCACCACATGTTTACTGATATAGCACGAGAACGTTAGTCTCATAAGGGAGGCATCACTGTTAAACTTAGAATATTATCATATTTTTAACCGCAATGTGTTTTAATATATTAGTGTAGTTACATTACACTATGATATCAGTATTTTAGATCCCCAAACCCCACCCCTTATCTTAGCCACTTATAAACAATATAAAACATGCATGTTACTGAGAAATAAATGTACAGTCACAATAACTGTAATTACTTTAAACTGCATAATATATATATTATAACCAATTGTCAACAATATAGAAGACGTAACAAGCAGATAAAAGTACAGTTACAATAATAATAATAAAAAAGTATTCCAAATCATACAATAACTTTCTGTGGGGAACTGAATTAAATTTAAGGGTTTAATCACTGAAAATCTCACCCTACATGAAGTCATAAAAAAAATTTAACATCCAAACTTCAGCATGTGGTCACAAGACATGCAGGAGCCAATGGCATTTCACATCACTGACATCAAACCGGTGTTGTAACACTGCTTGTGGCAGAATTTTTTTTAAATAAGTGACCATGATCATTAAATAAAGACCTAAATTTGGGTCTGATCTTCACACAGAGAAATCATATGGATTTGGGCAGACTTGGATCACACCTAGAACGAAACGGGTCACTTCAGCAGGAGAGAATGTGTACAGAAAACAACAGATTTAACATTAACCACTGCAAACTAATAAATGTTGCTGATTAAACGTTAAATACAGTGGATAAATGTTGCTGTGTTAAAATGAAATGAAAATCATACCCCAACATATAATCAAACCCCAATGTCATGATGACAAATTGTACCAACATATAATATCATAAATCATGACAAAAAAATTCTGATGCCCTTCATGTCAGTCTATTGACAGCAAAGGTTTTTCAGTGAAAGCAGTGGACTTAGCTGGCATTAAACTAGCAGACTCAACTTGATTTGTGTGGGGTGTCACACTTAGTGACTGTTGTTGCTGATCTTCCAACCTGAACCTGATCAACCTGAAGCTTTTGAATACACAGGTGTTTTTCAATATTACTCCAAGAGTCTTCCGCATCTGCTATGTTAGGTTGTTCGTTAAAGACATGTTCTATTGAGAATGCATGGCAAAAATAATAGCATCCTTTTCTTTCACACGTTTACTGTGACATGAGCTGGACAGTGCTGGGCAACAAAAATGTGTCATTTGTTATAAAGTAATCTATTCAAAAGCATATTTAAAGTACCATGAACTAAAAAAAACAGTAAAAACTTGTATGGTATGCATATTTATACATAATGCTATACTGTATAAATGTAGACTTTAATACACATGTATTGTCACGCTGTGGAAATATCTGGGCAACAGATTTTTTTTTCTTTTAATGGTCTTTACAAACAAACTTGTTGACTGCAAAGAGTAATAAGCTTCTCCTCCAAATACCACCGACAAGCGTTTTCCAAACACTTTTTTTATACATGAACTGCACTCATTGGTCACTGCTTTGGTGACATTTACCTGCCCCAACCACAGCCAGAGATAATTTTAAGCAAGCCCAATGTGTTTGTTCAGTTCTTCAAGCCATTAACTCAGCAGGGAGTCTCAAAGGTCAAGTGATTAGCACCTCCCTCTGAGAAACTCTAATGTGCGCTCCCTTTGCCAACACAGTGATTATGTTAATGAAGCTAACACCTGAAAATCAATGGTAAAATTGGCTAGTGAGATGTTAGCTTACCAGCCGCATCACAATAGTGAGAACCTGTAGAACCTGTTGGGGTTATGTTATTGTGTTGTAATCACTAAAAATTCGAACAATTGAAATATCATATGTGGTGCAATGCGGCATCTCCCAGTTCACTACATGCTGTTCAAGTATTTACATCAAATACGTTGTATTAGTATTGTGCAGTAATATAAAATCTTCTTTCAGTTCTTTGATATTTCAATTAAAACTAGAATGAAGATACTATGGAAGTTCTTTTTGGGAATCCTTCTCATTGGACGGCCTGGTCAAAGTCAAGATAAAGACTCTCTAGAGGAGAAACAGGAGGATCCAGCAGAGGATGAAGTGGCTGAAGATGGAGGAGATGTTGTGACGGAGGCAGCAGAAGAGGTGTTGAAAGAGCCTGAGGGTCCATGGGAAGATGTCAGTCAATCTGATGATAGACAGCCATGTGCCATGTGGATGGGAGGTGTTCCTGGCACACCTGGGCACAGTGGACAACCTGGGAGAGATGGCAGAGATGGGCATGATGGTCCAAGAGGCGAGAAAGGAGATAAAGGTTAGAGTAAGATATCATTACGCAGTTTGGAGCTTGGAGAATTTTTTTGCTACAACATAATGTGGCCCCAAAAAGTATTTGGACATTTAAAAGGATAGTTTAAAATTCTTTCATCATTTACTCACTCTTATACAATCCCATGTGTGTATGACTTACCTTCTTCTACTGAACACGAACAAAAGTTCTTAGAAGAAAACCTCAGAATATCTGTTGGTTCATACAATGCAAGTTAATGGTGGACAGAACTTCCAAAAAGCATACAATGGCAGCATAAATGTAATCCATACGACTCCAGTGGTTAAATCCATATCTTCATACACTATTTGAATAGTGTAGTGATGTATAAATTATACATTTGTCATACTTGAGTAAAAGTAAAGATACCTTCAGCAAATTGACTCAAGTAAAAGTTAGCTAATGAGAAATGAGAAAAAAAACATAATTAAATGTATTACTTATATTATAAGTAACTGATTTTAAATTTACAAGTGTTTACTTGTAAAATGTGATTTTTTTTTTTTTTTTAGTTTTTATTTTCAATAAATTTGCAAAGATTTCAAACAAACCCCTTTCACATTGTCATTATGGGGTATTGTTTGTAGAATTTTGAGGAAAATATTGAATTGAATCAATTTTGGAATAAGGCTGTGCATAACAAAATGTGGAAAAAGTGAAGAACTGTGAATACTTTCCAGATGCACTGTAAATATTAAATATTGATAATTTTGTCACCCACACTTATATTGTTTCTAAAGATATGGATTTAACCACTGGAGTCTTCTGGATTACTTTTATGATGCCTTTATCTGCTTTTTGGAGCTTCAAAGTTCTGGCCACCATTCACCTGCATTGCATGGACCTACAGAGCTGAAATATTCTTCTAAAAATCTTTGTGTTCAGCAGAAGAAAGAAAGTCATGCATATCTGGGATGGTATAAGGGTTATTAAATGATGAGAGTTTTCATTTTTGGGTGAACTATCCCTTTTAGACACACTTAAAATGTATTAATTTCATGTTCCACAAATGTCTGACATCCAGAACCATAAAGTGTTCAAATACCTTTTGTGTATTGTGTGTATGTATTGTTTTGCTATTTAAAACTTAAACTTATTTTTGTGAAACATTTTGCTTGAAAAGTGTGCTTGTGCTATCTTTCTTTCAAATAAATGACATTTGGTTTGATATTTTGTTATCTAATGCAATCAAAATCAAACCGTAAACAGTACAATAAAATGACTGATTGTTCACATACGACTGCTGCAATACACATTTCTAACCTTTTCTTTTATTGTAGGTGAACCAGGTATTAAAGGAGATCCAGGTGAGAAGGGGGACGTTGGTCCTGCTGGACCAAGAGGCTTTCCTGGAAACCCTGGTCTGAAAGGAGACCATGGTGAAAGTGCCTTGTCTTACCACTCAGCCTTTAGCGTAGGTCTCAGTGAACTAGTTTCAGACACCAATGTGCCAATTCGCTTCAACAAGTTCTTCTACAATGACCAGCACCACTACGATGATGTTTCCGGAAAATTTAATTGTGTTCTGCCAGGGGTGTACTTCTTCACTTACCATCTGACAGTGTACACTAAAGATGTAAAGGTCAGTCTATACAAGAACGACAAGGCCATCATGTTCACCTATGACCAGTATCAGGAGACCAACGTGGATCAGGCATCAGGTTCTGTTATCCTGAGACTGCAGGCAGGAGATGAGGTGTGGCTGCAGGTTTATGGAGATAAGGAGTTTGGTGGAGTCTATGCAGATAACAGTAACGACTCTACCTTCTCTGGTTTCCTCCTGTATCCTGACATTTCTGTCCCTGCTCGGAGACGTTGACAATAAACTAAATGTATCCACTTGGCTATTTCTGGCAAGAGAAGATATGGTTCAGTCCTATACCAGGCTACTGTATAGTTATGAGGTTCAGCACATTCTTTGTATGAAATTGGCAGAAGATATCAATTTGTATGTTAGGTTTACAAAACATCACACATAAAGAGTGTTAGAGTCAAATTAGTTTTATGCTTTATATTCCTGCTTTTTTTCCCCTCAATAGTCTGTGTTAACAGTGTCTTTTCTTTTCATTATAACTAGAAAATAAACCTGATGTTGTTGATGAGTTGCAGTCGTGAATTTAGAAGGGTTTATAGTCTGAGACCTTTGATACTCTTTGTAAAATCGAAATATTGTTACTAGAAAAAAATAGAAATATTTTGAAAGGCTTATAGAAAATGACCAGTGCAGGCTAAACATTTTCTTGATTGTAATCTATCAAACATTTTCTTGATTGTAATCTATCACTGACAGCTGCATCTTGTACACTGATTTCAGTGGATATATTTGTTAAAATACTAGTATATTAGTTCTATTGATTTTTTGTTTGATTTGTTTTTAGTTTATAGATTTTCTTAACCTTGTGCGATCTCACATGCATATGCGTGGACACTGTATTTTGGCTTCGCTATATGCAACTAATTATTTAATTTAATTTAAACTGACTGATCTCAGTTAAGGAGACTCTGTGCTGTCAGTAAATTATTAAAATTTCAACGCATGTGTAGCGGAATTGAGGACGGAGTAGAGTAAAATGACATTGAGTCGATGTAGTGACACTAGGGGTCTCTCTTAAGTGCATCTGAAAAGGCCAATGAAAAGTTGGTGGACAGAATTTGCATGTCCCTCCCCCAGACATACGGGTGCAAAGGAGGTCGCAATACGGCTGTTCATTCAGGTTTTGCACTGAGGAGCCGAGAATAAGCTTCGGCCGTTACAGCGGATGGTACAGTGTTGTGGCAAGAGGGACACAACGTCTCGTTCCCTCCTTCAGGGAATGGGTGTTACAACAGTAACCTAGACATTCCCCTTCTGTCACTCACTCAACGTTGTGTCGATGTAGTGACACTAGGGGTCCCTATCCAATAATGCCACAACACTGAACCGTGTTACGTGAACTGCTGATGCAGGTGCAAGCAAGCTGTTGTGTGCCAAAGGAGCAGACCGCATCAGGCTGCACGTAACCTTCCCCAACGCCCCATAAGACATCATATACATTTTAGGTTCCTGGCATTCCTGAGGGATACTCACTGCAGCCTTTTCTCTCTCTATGTTTTCTCTCCATAGAGTGTTAGATGCGGCTGGGGCCATCTAACACTGTCACGTGCATAGGGGAAAGGTGTGCTTTTTCCAATCCTATTCATTCAGGGGGAAAAAGACCCCACAGAGATCACATCCTGCCCAGGCTAGGGAGGTCAACATGTGGCAAATATATCACGTGGGCTTACAAGCTACACATAGAAGTGACACAGTGGTAGGTCCTGCGTAGTGAGGGAGGAGCTCTACAAACACAGTGACCAGGGGCAGAGGGGACTGCCCAAGGGTGATGCGGGTCTGCCGAGAGGGGGACCGTACTGCAGAAAATACGTCACAGGGCGTTACTGTGATAACCGACACCTATGGAGTACCTATTCCAATACGGAGTAATTATTACCCATAGTGGGTCTGGTCGGGAATTCCTATGCCGAATTCGCGAGCCAGAGGGCTAGGGAGGAAGGACATCCAGGGAGCACGAGTTTTGTGGGCTTGCCTGGGAGTAAGAGCACATGTGTTCGCCTCAAAGGAGGGGAAAGGCGCTTTGCGCAAGTGGTACACCCGATCAGCTGTTCCTTATTACAGAGTCCTACGTGCTCAGACCTGAAAAAACATGGGACGAGACTGACTCAACCTGGAGATTATAGAATCTTGCAAAGGTATTGGGTGTTGCCCAGTCCGCCGCTCTGCAGATGTCTGCTAGAGAGGTGCCGTTGGCCAGTGCCTATGAGAATGCCACACTCCTTGAAGAGTGTGCTAAAACCCGCAAGGGGGTGGGCATGGCCTGGGTCTGATAGTCCAATGCAATGGCGTTGATGATCCAGTGAGCAAGCCTCTGCTTGGAGACAGCATTGCCTTTCCGCTGTCCACCAAAGCAAACAAAGAGCATCTCGGCTGGAGGGACAGGCTCTATCAGGTGGGGCCTCGCGGCGGGAGGGAGCAGGCGATGCCACATCAGGGGGGTGTTGCCTTATCACAAGGTGGTTGTGCTGAGGGAAACCTTGAAGCACTTATATTGCTCTGCGTACCCGGCATAGGGTGGGTTAGCGACTGAGGAGGAAGACCACTTGGGTCGGCCTCGAGACTCATCACAACCTCGAGACTCATCACAACTAGATGTGCTGGATGGCCTCTGTCTGCTTCTTCAACGCCGAGAACTGCTGGGTGAAGTCCTCAACGGTGTCGTCAAAAAGTCGGAGATGGCCTTGACGGCGTCCCTCATCTCGACCAGATTCAGCCACAGGAGCCACTCCTGGACCACCAAGGTGGACATCGCCTTTGCGTTGGGATCAGGACTACCCATGTGCAGTTCTTTGAGTGCCTTTTCCTGGTGTACCTGCAGGATGACCATGGTATGCAGGGTGGAGGCAGCTTGTCCAGCGGCACTGTAGGCTTTGGTCACCAGTGATGACGTAGCCCTACAGGCTCTGGAGGGAAGTGCCGGTCGATCCCACCAGGTGGCGGCGTTTTGCAGGCACAGGTGCATCGTAACCGGCTTATCCACCTGAGGGACCTCCGTGTACCTGTCGACCACCCCGCAGTTGAGGGTAGGGAGAGTGGACGAACCTGGAAGTCTGTTTCGGCCAGGGAAAGTGCCCTCCACGAACTCGTCGGGCACCTCCGGGAAGAAAGGGACTGGCCGTGGCACCCCTAACCCAGGAACTAACCCTCACGGTGGCCCGGGCATGGTGGTCAGCTCTGCATCAGCCTCAGACTGGGCAGGTAGACCCAAAGGTGGCAGCCCAGTCGAGTCATCGCCGTCCGACGTCGCCAGTGCGCTCTCTGATGCAGTGATCGAAGACTCATCCTGCTTGCAGTCCCCGAAAGAGACGTCATTCTTGCCGTAAGGTGGCAAACAAGCATGCTGAGGAACGGGAGGTCAATGGGGAATTACCCAGCAAGACCGCACCCACTGAACTCCCCAAATCGCCTCCAGCGCCAGCCGGGTACCCGTGGGTAGAAGGCGCAGTGCGGGGTGGCTAGAGTTGCATTCCCACAGAAGAAGGAAAGCCGCGACCACAACATCGCCATGATCATATTCTTGCAATGAGAACATGAACCATCCACAAACGCTGTCTCAGTGTGATCGCTGCTCAGACTCTAATTGAGAAAATATACTCTTTAGCAGGAATTAGGGCTGTCAATCGATTCAAATTTTTAATTGAATTAATTACATGGTGTCCCGATTACTTAATCGCAAATACAAATATTTACATAAAAATAATTCAATATATAATGATAAAATAATTATAAATAGTTCTCTTTAAATATATATATATATATATATATATATATATATATATATATATATATATATATAAAAAAAAAATAAAAAAAAATAAAAATATATATATATATATATATATATATATTAGGTCACTGTGTCAAGTTAAATATAGTTTAATACTTAGAACACATCTTGAGATCCCTTAATTTGAATTTGCGCTCCATCAAGTGTTTTGAACGCAAGAACGTAATGCATGTTTGTAATGTGCTGGCTGTTGAAGGGTTGTTTTGTTCACTGTATAAACTGTAAACTGTGTATAAACTTCCCATACAGCTGAAGTTTCACTGCCCTCTGGAGTAAACAGGTGGTACTACAAGCTTGCATTTTCCAGGAATCTGGGGGCATTGCGATAATTGCGTAATTTTTTTAACATGTTATTTTTAATACTGGCCAATTCTCATTTGCCTTTTCTCAAAGAATGGGAGGTGTTCTGGGCACTCAAGAGCAACTTCTAGTGTCACTACATTGACACAATGTTGAGTGAGTGACAGAAGGGGAACGTTGTGCAAAATTTTAAACACAAATGTTATAGAATCAACTTATCCAATCAGTTTACATAGATTGAGTTCTATATTGCATAAAAATGGTAGAGAACTGAAATCAGACATTAATTATATGCAATAAAAGTGCTTCTGTCAAATCTGGTTCAGTCTGCTTTCAAGGAGTGAATTATCAGGCAGTGTCTTCAGCTGGCCATTGTCCAGCCCCAACAGTTGCTGTATGCTATAAGTATTGCATGAGTGTATTTTTGGTTTGATTGACTGAGGTCGCTGGGGAAGACCTGCCTCTGGCTTGCAAGATGAACTTCAAGATGTACAGTCAACTGACTGTACTATTTACAGTAATGTGATCTATTGAATAGTTAGCTTTTTTAAAATGTTTGATTAAAGTGATTAGTGTTAGAATACTTTTAGAATATATAAAAAAAAAAAACGTATGACTTATCTGGCACATTGAAATGCTAACATGAGAGTCATGTTTGGAATACGACCTTGTCACATAGTAGTGTAACATGAGCAGTGCTGGTGGACCTTGTGTTGTTGAACAGAAATGCCCCTCATGTCTGGTGCCGTGACCTTGATGAAAACACATACATGTCATTAACAAATAAGCCCTCTAACTTCCTTTGCAAAGCCTGCTAGGCAACTTTTCATGAAACTAAAGTTGAGTAAAAGAGTCCTCATTTAAAATATGGGATTTAAACTTTTAATTTAAACCTGGAAAAAAGTTTTAGGATTTTTACATTTATTTTAGTTTTTTTATTTTTAAATTAATTATTTTTTTTTTAAACAAATACATATTATGATGTAAATAAAGAAGAACCATATAAGATACTCCACTATTTCTAGTTCACTAATCAAACAAGCAAATTTTGTGAAGGTGACCATATTAACGGGTACCTATCTGTGAATTTCTGTTAAATACATGTTGAGTGAATTGTTTGCCTTCTTTTATGTATATAGGAAAGGAAGGAAGTGTCACAATGTACTGTAGTTCAGAGGCAGCTGCACTACAAAAACGAATAAAAGCAAATAAGATTTTAAACAAAAACAGACGTTTATCAGTGAGTGCTAAGACGTGAATGCAATTTAAAACCATAAACCCATCTTAGGGTTAGTCTCTATATCCTACCAAAGATGGCAGCAAAACTCTTCTTTGGACATTAAATGCCAGGCCTCACGATCCACTCTCCCTCCATATTAGAAGTCAGTCTGCATCCAAAGGATATAAGGCTCATGCAAAGAACTCCTTCACAGATGGATTTTTTATGCTTCAAAGTGATGTGCTTGATTCATCAGTCACAGATGCATTACATCCTTTTTAAAGTACAGCCCTGTGTCCAGGTGCGTGTCTGTATGTGTACCTTTACCGAGTGTACGTGTCCCACATGGAAAGAACCTATATAAACATATATGTTTTAATATAGGTTTTGATATAGGTTTGTAATATATGTGACATATATAAAATTGGCCGGTTTCCTATATTATATGTACATATATGCACATATATGTACATATATGTATACATATATGTACACATATATACGTGCATACATGTACCTATATAGGTGCATATATAGGTGAACATATAGGTGCGTATATGTGTGCATATATACGTGCATACATGTACCTATATATGTACATATATGTGTACACATATGCACCTATATGTTCACCTATATATGCACCTTTATATACCTATATATTAGTAAAATTATTAAAATCCATAGCTACTAGGCAACATAAATAATAGCCCAAAATTTAGAAATTTACATTATTTATTTAAGAACAATCAAATAGTACAAGAACAAAAATAAGTCAAAAAACTGAACAGAAAAAAAAAAAAATATTATCTTGTTGATCTTCTCAGCTCCGTGAGCTTCGAATTGATAGATGTGCCTATCTGCCCTTGGCTGGTTGTCGGCCACTTCTTCAATGTAGCATCTAGAGAAGACAAAAATAATAAGCCAGATTAATAATAATAATAATAATAATAATAATAATAATAATAATAATAATATAGTGCTTCATCAGGAACCCAAAGTGCTTACAGTACAGCTGCGATTGGACACATATTTTGGATAAAGGGCTGATCATAAAAAATGCGTCATGTACACGTCAATTGGAAGATTCTGATTGGATTCTGCTAAATCTGAAGGAAATTCTGATTGGAAACATCACCCCCACCCGTTTTTTTAGCGGCATCGTTCTTTCATATGCACATGTCCGTCATGGGGACTGCATTGTTAACAGTCACACGGTCAATCATGTGCATCCAAAACAGAGAAAATTCATGGATAGGAAAAATTTGGCCACTCCCGTGTTTTTTGGTTTGCTTAAAACACAGGTGAAGTACAACTTCTGCAGTTGTTTTAGATTAGATTATGCCGCGCACGCAGCCACACAAGATATCAGAGAATTGGAATTGGCAGAGAATTGGCTCAGATATCAGAGAATTGGAATTAATTTGATGTTGCACCCTGCATTCTGGTGGTTTGTGGGGAGGCCCAAAGCCGCTGATAGGGGCAGCCTACTGAGATGGACAATATTGGTTACATTCTGTGAAGCAAACATAGCTTAAGGTCCATCCCCAGGAAATTTTTGATTAAGTAGATGTGATTTCCTGCTTTCTAGTGGATTTTTGGGTGGTCTGCTAAAGATGTGCAATACCTGAACTTATTCTGATTCATGTTCGGCATCATGACTTGTAGGGCCTTCTAGACTTGAGCTGAACATTCAACCAGAAAACTATTGTTGTGCCTAAATGACTGCCTATGTACCACAATAAAGCCTAATTCATAGACCAGTGTTTAAGATTTAACCTAGGTAGGTTGATTTGAATTTTGATTAGAGTGGTATTAAACTAATTCTTAACTGAAACCTAGCCTATGTTGTGAATAATTGTATTCTTAAGAGCACTTAATGATTTATGTTCAGCCAAAAACAACAAGATTAGTTAGGGAGGGAAATTATTCTTAATTTAAAGCCTCCCACAGAAACAAATAAAGTGCAACAAATAAAGTGCTTAAAAAGTACAACTTTTTCAAGTAGTAAAACAGATGAATTACAAAAATAACTAAAAATTAGGCATAATCAGATGCAGATCAGAAGCTGGGTTAAGTCCTTGTCTATGATCTGTGGGCATGGTTATACTGGCCTGTGGCATTCTTGGAGGCCTTGATGATATCTGAGGGGGGCTCCCATTTAAAGCAGGGCTCCAGATTGGCCATCTTTATGGTCATTATTGATGACAGGGTGCCATCCAATGCTAGGCTGCTTCTTCTCTTGGTTTTGTTCAGTCCCACAAGTGAAAAGACCCTCTCAGCATCTGCGTTTGCATGGGGCAACACCAGGACCAGGAATTCTTTGGCTCCTGTCACCTATGCACCAAGAACAAAATGGAAAAAACATACTTTGATTTTTGATTGATTAATACTGCAAGTATACTTCAGGTTGATCCATTAACAAAGTTCAGATAAAAAAAATTCATAATTTGCAACATGCATGACATATATGCATGCAACAGATGTAGCCAAGCCACACCTGTCAAAAGGAAAGACAAAAAAAAAGTGTTTACCTTGTGTTTCCGGGTTTCCATTTCAGCCCAGAAACTTTCCATTTCAGTTTCGTCCTGCAGGGATATCATTGGCATGGTCTGATAATTTAGAAACTCCTCACCCAGAAGGTCATGCTCCTCTGGCCCATGGTATGGAAGGAGATGGGGAAACCTATTTATGAAAGTAGAGTTACAAGTTGTTAAGTTTTAGGTATATTGTCATCAACCAGCAGCACAAAGTAAATGTTTTGCAGAGGAGAAAAATCTCAAATAGTTTGGGAAATACCAGTGTCATTCGACTCATCCGTAACAAGGGTATACGGGGCTTTTTTCATCTCCTTCACAAGCTCCTGTGTGAAATATGGTGCAAGTGCTTCATTGGTAATGCAGGATGACTTAGTCCTGGCACACCTGTACTCCGGCGCTGTCTTCGAATCTCCGAAACATTCTTTTAGGAGAGGCCCCAGGTGGTCCGCAAAGGCTAGGGGGATGTTGTGAACTACCAACCCAGCTGTCACTTTGACCTCAGCCCTTCTTGTCTGTAAGAAATTAAAAATTATTAATCCTCCCTAAAGACCATAGTTTATTTCATATAGACACCTGCTATAATGGTAAAAAACACATTCAGCAACTAAGATCTCAAATTAAGAAACCTGGACTGTACTACACTGAAATACAAACCAATTAGTCAAAACTATCAACCATGACTTTACTGTGATCAACTATAACACAAAACTCTTGACTGAACCTTGACAGGACCATTACACATATCATACCTTAAACTCTTGTGCAGACATCCCCCCAACAGAGGGAACGGGCATTGCATATTGGGATATTGTGGATGTGGACTGGAGAGCCCGTGTCTCTTCTTGGTGGCCTTTGCTTTTTATGTGGCACACTACATCTGCCACACCCTGGTGGCAACATGAGTTTTCAATACGGCAGACTGCACACCAGTAGTGCGTCTTGAGGCTTCCTCTGGTAATAAATGGCCATGAAGAGGTCCACTCATTTTTGAAAATGGATCTATATGTTGCTGCTCCAGCCAGAGCGCGACTATTCTGGCCCTGCTGTTGGATTGGGGGGGTCTCTTCTGTCTGAGCCTCTGTGTCTTCTTCCATCTGCCCTGTTGGTCGTTCTATTTGTCCTGTCTGTTGCTCCTCTGCATGTGCGTCTATCTGTCCTGTCTGTTGCTCTCTCTGTCCTGTGTGTTGCTCCTCTGTCTGTCCTGTCATTTCTATCAGTCGTTCTGGCTGTTCTGTCAGTGTGTTTGTCTGTCTTTTCTCACTTGGCTGGTTCTTTAAATAAAATAAAAGGTTCCGCTTTTGTCCTGGCAAAGGTCTCTTACGGGACATCTCTGAAACCTTAAAGAATTCATGGTCATGTTGGTTTAATAACTCTACTCTCAGTTACAAAAACATGCCTACTTATATGCACAAAGTTCCTGTATTTATGTTAAATTCTTTTGAATACATATTACCTGTTCGAAGTGCTGTTTGGTCCTACAGAAAGTCTTCATCCACAGTGAGTTCTTTATCTTTGGCCTGTTAATAAAAAGATAAATGCCATGTGAGTAAATAAACAATGCTATGAGCTGATGTTTTGAGCATGCAGTACAGGTGAACATTGAAAAATTTGAATATCATGCAAAAGTTCATTTATTTCAGTAATTCAACTTAAAAAGTGAAACTAAATATTATATAGACTCATTACATGCAAAGTGAGATATTTCAAGCCTTTATTTGTTATAATTTTGATGATTATGGATTACTTACAGCATATGAAAACCCCAAATTCAAAATTAGAATATTGTGAAAAGATAAGCCATAATCATAAATGAACTTTTGCACGATATAAAACATTTTCAAGTTTCACCTGTATACCACGAGGTTAACAAGGTGCTCTCCTGCTGCTTGTGTGCTGTGAACAGTTGTGTCTGTGAACATGAATGAATAAACTCAGCTGTCATAAAAGCTGAGTTTATTCACTCATGTTCACAGACACACGCAGAAACACAAACAAATAATTTCTTTCAAGATATAAAGTTTAAGAGAGTGAGTCAATTGGACGACATTTCATTGTTACATACCTGATCTCATCATCAGACTTCTCGAGGTAGTTTCTCCCGTTGTCTTTCGCGGTATCTTTTCTTCTTTCGCTAACTTTGGGGTGCAGCGCATAGGGTTCAGTGGCGCTCATCAGCGCCATCTACGGTCGGGGAGTTTCAAGATCGTTTTTTTTTTTTTTGCGTGAGAAATTGGATGTGTGGCGTGAGTGCGTGTGAAAACAGGCAAAACCGTGTTACACGGCGAAAGCGTGAGAGTTGGCAGCTATGGAAGCGTGACCTTTTCAACGTAATTGCGTTTCCGTGAAATTGTAAAAAAGGCTTGATTGACAAAATAAAAAAACGACAAACCATTTTGTTATACATTTCCTTCTTTTCTACTATCTTCATACAAGAAAGAATTGACCTTGTAAATGTTTCAGGAAAATGTGTAGACATCATAGTTTTCCATCTCCTCTCACTTAATTGCCATAGTTAAATTCCATAACATGCCAATTACATGTGATACCAATTTGTAATGTGATACCAATACCATGTATGACAGTTGCCAAAGTGAGATATGAGCTACAAAATGACTAGATCCTGCCATGAGCTATATAGGAGACATATCTTGTATGCACATATAGGGCTTATATGTGGATATAAAGAAGCAATACAGGAGACCTATATGGCCTGTATATGCACATATATGCACAAATTTTGCCTATATGTGGCATATATGTGCATATATACAGAATATATATTATCATATATGTGCATATATGCTGTATATATGCAGCATATATGTGCATATAAACTACATATAGGTTTCATATATGCACATATATCCTCATATAGGTTCTTTCCATGTGAGTAGGCTATGTCTTATTCCTCCATATTTAGCACAACCCCTTTCCACAGGTGTCCTCATCCATGTTAGCTGGACCAGGGCCAACTACAAGCCCGTCTGGCCTTGTGCTGTTGTAAGAAGCTGTTCCAGAGCCGAGTACTCAATCATCAGGTCCCTTTTTGTGGCCCCTGGCTCTCAGTCCTGACCTTATCACTGTGGCCCTTGTCATGACACTCACTCCCCTCACCTCACTTAAGACCACCACTCTGATTCCAGTCTCAGAGCAGCCGCTGAACAGAGGTGCACAGAACTGCAACAAACAAGAAAGATAAAAAAATAAATCTTGAGGGTTTCTGACATTGTTCACAGACATTTGTTTTACATTAAATCAGTCAATTTTTAAAGGAAATGTTTATCCAAAAATAAAATTATGTCATAATTTACTCAACATTCATGTTGTTCAAAACCCATATGACTTTCTTTCTTCCATGGAACACAAAAGGAGTAGTTTTGCTGAATGTTCATTCTGCTCATTTCTATACAATGAGAGCATACTACATATACAAAATTGATCGGTTTCAAGAACAAATACTGTTTTGCATAAAGCGTCTTTACTCACCAAGTTTGAACATGCATAAGCACGTATGAGATTTGAGATCTACTGTCAAGGTCCATTTTTACAATCAACATCAACATACATTTTGGTTTATCCTTCACATAAAACTATTGTATGCTTCAGAGGACTCAGTTAAATAACTGTTACGCATGTCCTTAACCCTCCTATTCGTTTTGGTCATTTTTAACCAGAATCGTTTTTTCCAATAGAATAAAAATGGTTTCCTTAATCTAATAGGTACAAGACTAGGCGAGTCTGCTCCCACTTGCTACACACAAAAACTGGACTTGATTCCACAGGTCAAAGTGGTCATTTAAATAAAAGCAACACCTTTTACCTTTGCGGTCAAAATTGACCAGCCATAGGAAATGAATGGGAAAGACCATAATGCAAAGCAATTTTGGGGGGATTTGTGAAATACAATCTATAAATTCAGCCACAATGTAGGAAAAACACATAGAAATTAAGAAGTGACTTTATAAAATATCCAGAGTGCAAAACATACGCACGCGCACACACACACACACACACACACGCACGCACGCACGCGCACTCATGCACATGCACGCACAAATGAAGTGGTGAGACCCACAATGCACAACACGCACACAAACACATGGAAATAAATGGGTGAGACTAAAACTGGCAGAACGTAGAACACACACCCCAACACATACACAATCACACACTCAGTATACGCACACACACACACACCCATGCATGCAAACACACACACACGTAAACACACACACATATGCACACACTTGCATGCACACAAACACACACACATAAATGGGTGAGATTGAACACATCATGTACTCACACACGCATGTGCACAAACACAAACACACACAGAAAAAGATCAAAAGAACAAATTCTGAGTCTGACCCCAAGGTAAGAAAAATTACATTTTCCACTGTGGGAAAGTTTATGCTTGGGTGCAGGGCCTCAACGTCCAGTTGTCCATCTTTTAAAATTGAGAAATTTACATGTAAATAAGATCCAAATAGCAAAAAATACTCAATAATTTTTTTAATAATTAAAAAAAAAAAAAAAAAAAAAAAACGTTATTCCTTTTATCTTTCTGGTCATTTTTGGCTAGTAAGACACAAGGTAAGGTCTTTCTTTTTAAGTATAAGGAGTGTTAAAGAGAAAGTTCACCCAAAATTTTTATTATCTCATTATTTACTCACCATCATGCCACCCCAGATGTGTATTTCTTTCTTTCTTCTGCTGAACATGAACACATTTTTTATTTTATTTTTTTAAATATCTAAGCTCTGTAGGTCCAAACAATGCAAATGAATGGTGACCAGAATTTTGAAGGTCTTAAAAGCATTTTTAAGGCAGCATAAAAGACTCCAGTGAAGTGATAAGTGTGGGTTAGAACTATAAATCTCCACTTTTCACATTTTTCTTTTTGTTGATTTGCATTCTTCATGCATATCGCCACCTACTGAGCAGGGAGGAAAATTTATAGTCAAAACAGGACTTGAATATTGATATTGTTTCACAAGTATAGCCATACGATGTCAACAGTATATGGGTTAACATTATTTTAGTCTGATACAATTTTTTACACCTCATCTGTGTAAAGTTATATCCAACATTACACATGTGTTGTTGTAACGAAGTAATGCTGGAATACCTTGTAATCTGATAAATGCTGATAAACACTGGTAAATCCTTGACTTAAAAACTGCAATCATGTTAACACCAGAGGAGCATTAACACACAGGCTTATACGGGCTGAAGCTCAGGGGCCTACAACTTCCATGGTGCCAAACTCATGGCCATGGGGCCTATTTTCCCCTATCCATGCTCACGGGAGGAGCGCATTTAAATGCTTTTAGCAAGAGATGCAGTTGTTGACATGGTGGCAGTGCATAACAGTTAAAGGCATCCGTGCAGCACTTGTTCAACACACAGCAGTAAACTACATTTCTGCTTTGTTTTTGTTTGTTTTTTGACAAGTCAAAATTATGTTTGTGGTAATCAACATTTTGCCACAAATTCAATCGAGCTTAACTTTCCTTTTCCAACACATTCCTTTACTATTTTACAATGGCTTCCAATGTGGCTTATTCAATCAGAATTAACATTCTGCCCATTTAATAAAATATACTTTCTTAATAATGTAATGGCTGTAATGCATCAGTTGTAGTTCTTGAGTAATTAGGCTTTATTGGAATAATAATAAGAACATTATCACACACTCAATCAAGATAATCTGCCAACCTTGACACAAATCGTACAAAAACAAGCACAACCATGATTCCAGCACGCATACCTTGAATGCACAGACAGATATATCTGCATTATCTCCTAAACAACAGGGCCATAAGAGCTCTTTTTCCCCTGCTCCACACTGGTGTGATAGCATCTAAAACATATGCAATACATTTAGACTACAGTTACAATTAGAGTGTGGGATTGCTTGTGGAGTTAGTCATGTTCTTCAAATTGATTTAAGGACAGGGTCATACAAGATTGGGATCAGCGGTTCACATGCAGCACACAATGGCGATGTGACCATATGAACTCAATAGATGTAAAATTGTGGGATGGGGTGGGAAGTCTCAGTGTATTTAGTATTATGTCAAGAAGTCTATCTTGTCCTTTAATCTTGGAATACTGTATATTTTGGGTGGTTCTGTGAGGTTATAGAGGGGTGAGGCCCTTCTTAACACAGTTAATTTGCTTTCTCCTAAACATTCAACATGTGTAACCTCTCTCAGACTACCCAAATTATTCCAGGGAATCCATAACAAGGACAGACCCCAATCACTTGCCTAAAACATTAAACACTTGCGGAAAGACCTTTCTGGTGAATTTTCAAAAGTTCTTAATGCATTAATAATGTTGGCCTTCTCAAAAGAAGTTTGGAAAGTAAAGTGCCATATGTTGATCCACAAGGAGCTACTCCGATGTCATTTGACATTTCAGAGCCTAAACAATGACTCTTCATCATGTCAGTTGCCTAATTCTAAAATTTTCCACACGTCTGCCTGTTACCGAGAAGGATAAACACTAGCCTCTGTTCACTGAATCACCACTTTTTGCTGGCACAGCCCTAAATAGATGGCCTGTATTTGCATTTTTTTGGCTCTACAGTCTCATTGGCAGAAAAATAAGATATAAAAAGGACACCATGTCTTTCTTACCGCAGTTATTTTGAAAACTTCATACTGACATCCGCTATTTATACCACTAGTAGCCACAGTCCTCTGTGCATTTTTTCAATATAACATTAACAGCTTACAGGCACAATGGCTCTGTTTATTATAAAGTCCCAAATGGAAGATAAATGTTACCTTTAAGAGTACTGCCATGATCACAGATTTCTAAAAGGCCCCTGTGCTAGTTGTATCCAGGAATAAGGTGTATTTGAGACCTTTTGGTTTGGACAAACACATGCAGCCTTTGCACGGAGCTAAAATGAGCTTGACCGATACTCACTGCTCTCTTTCCTTTTACTGGAAAGTATTGGGAATCATGAAACAACAACCGGTCAGCTGTGCTGTGGTCATTTGCAGCTTGTTGCTATGGGACCCTGCTAAATAAGATAAGAATAAACTAAACTACTGTGCGGTATATTCGGTAGTCACACATATACATCCTTATTCTGAAAGCTGTAAATACAACTTTGTCTGTTTACAATCTAGTAAAAAAAAAAAAAAAAAAAACGAATTCTGTAATACAGTCCAGAATCTGACAAATTTAAACTTTTTGTCAGTGCTGCATTTGACTAAAAGTGTCAAAACAGCTGAATGACAGTATTTAAATTGATATAGGATTATTTTCATTGACCTACGTCAAAAAGAAAAAAGGTTAAATGAGACATACAAGAGCGTATATGATCTATTTAATATATTGTTACTGATTTACTATTAAAAAAAAATATTATGTAAACGTGCACAAGACCAACTTTGGCTGTGTCTTTGTTTTTTTCATTGTGTCGAGCATGTGCATCAGGTTAAGACACTATGTCAAGTTAAAAAGGACTTCACCTTTAAAAATGTGCATCTAACTTCTACATCAATCCCCTACCCCTACGAAGATTAACCAAGGTTTTACTAGAGTAACCTTAGTATAACCATAGTATTTTGAGGTAAAATCAGAGTAACCACACAATTAAACATGCTTACTGTATTAAAACCATATTATTAGTAACACCATGGTTAATTGCATTTAAACCATCACTTCTGCCAAAACATTTTTTTTTTTTTTTAAATATGGTTAATACAATATTATTTTAGTAAAACCATTGTTAAATTTACATGGATCAAACTATTTTCTCAACTCCCCAAACTTCACTGTGACCAAATCACTGCAAGGAAATCAATCTTTGTTAATATTTCATGCTAAAAATAATAAATAGTGGCGTAAGGAAATGGGATGGTAAAAAGTAGGACAAAAGGCGAAATCGGATCTGGGTCATCTGCACGACACAAGCACATTCATCTGCCATTGGAATAAAATTAGGGCAATGATAGGAAAAGACATTACAGGGGAAGATAGAAAACTTCAAACTAAGGGTCTCTTATAAATTTCAATTTATCCTTCAGGTGAAAATACAAGAATAATGTGACAGAAGTCACATTATAAAAAGGGCAGCTCCTGAAGCACAAAAAAAAAGACAATGAAGTAGAGCCCGGAGACAAAAGTAGACCAGGGAGAAGCCGGTGGCCAGGTAAGCGGCGGAGGAAGGATGGAACTGGTGGAGGAACAAGGGGCAGAGCCACAGGAGGTAGAGGCACAGGAGGCAGAGCCGCTGAAGGTAGAGACTCCAGAGGCAAAGCTGCCAGGACGGGAAGCAGAAGGGCCTCTGTTGAGGGGGTCTATGGGCCAACCAGAGCCAGGTGCAGAGGAGCATCCATCAAGGGGGTCTCCGGAACCACAGCAGCAGAGGGGAGAAGGTCAGTCCTCATGATTTCAGTGATGACATCTTGAAGAGACTGACGATCACAGTCCAAGCTTCCACAGTCCAAAGCTTCCTCACAGGGCCATTAAGGCCTATCCAGAATATGGTCCAGAGGGATCCATCATGCTAATGCAATTGAGCAGCCAGTTTCTAAAAATAAATAAAAAAAAAAAAAAAATGGAGCAGTTCTCAGCTGCCGGAGTTGACCTTGGGAAAGCCGCTCAATCTGTTCTGCTGGATCCATAATGTAGGGTGGTTCTTCAGTCAGGGTTTTGTGAAGGGAAGAGACAAGAGAGTACGGATCCAAACGCAGATCTTTAAATATAAACAAAGGAAGAGGATACAACGAACGAGGTAAATATACAAAGAAAGCAACAAAGCTCTACAGCAGTATGCTGGCAACTAACGCTCTACATACAAACAAGAACCGACATTACAACGAGGAACAAGAGGATATATATACACTTGCGTAGCAACAAAGAGACAAGGAACACCTGGAATACAATTAGGGCAATAGATAGGAAGTCAGACACAACAGAGGAAGACACAAAACTTCAAACAAAATGTTTCTTATAAATTTTATAATTCTATTCTATATATTTTTTTTAGCGCAATCACAGCTAGGTCCGAACGGACCCTAAGGATATACATTTTTTCTTGATGGGGGGCCTGTGCCCAGTACTGATGAAACAGGAACAACAGAACATGATTCAAAGTTGTTTTGAAGAGGTCTTCCCCACCTTTGACACTATTTTACTGAAAAAATCAAAGTCACTTCTGTTATGTCAAAAATGTACATGTTTTTTTTTTTTCATTACATTTTCTCCTTCAAGCAGTGTAAAACTGACATTTTATCGAATAATTTTTATACTTTTATAGTATTCTATTTAAAGGTATCGAAACAAGCTAACATATTATCAGCGAACAATCCAATCATTATATTCTGAATTGCACCACTGCCCTCCCCATGTCACATCTATCTGCCCATGTGCCTCTGTCTGTCTATGTCTGTCTTCTTCACCTGGTGGTCTCCACCTGAGCCAGTGAAGGAGGCCACAAATCACTCCGTGGACTGAAGTGTGTATCAGAACCTTCTGTTGGTTGCTGAGTGAAGGAAGAGGCCCAGCACACTCTGTGTGGCCCCGAGCAAAAAGGAGTCATAGACCTGTGAACAGTGAATATGCTGTGGGAGGTTCTACAATTCCTCTTCATCTAGCAGATGAAAAGATAAGAGCAAATTCTGTGGAATGAGCTGATATTTCATAGAGAAAGTAAGAGAGAGAGAGAAAGAGAGAGAGAGAGATGAATTCACAGGGTTTCATTGGTCACATTTCAAATAATGAATGTGAATTAAGGGTCTCAGATTTCGTATCTGTTTTGAGACTGGACCTGTCATGAGCAACCTGATCTCTTTACTGCTCAATCCCAAGATATATCTATGATTTCTTAATTAAAAACACTGTATATTTAAAAAATGTCAAAGCAGTTTCTGCAAACAACTGGAAAGTATGATTCTGTGGTGTTTTCAGTACATTGCTCTATTTATTTATTTTTTGCTCCGTCGATGGTGTGAGTTTTTTGTGGAACTATACAGTAAGTTTGGACAACCAATCTAAGACTGGGGAGTGTTCTGGAAACTTGTTTGATTACAGTCATATTTTTGTAATTCCTATTTGGTGACACTAATGGCAGACATTTCACACTGGTTTGGACAAAACTGTCCAAACCAGCCTAACAAGCGACAAGCGACAAAATTCTATTGGTCCAATCTCATATTGGTCCAGAATCCCTTTCATCATCCCCACTGAAAAGACTGGTTGGCCACCATTGTCTTTCTCATGATGCTGGTTGACGAAGTATGTCTCACTGGTAAACATTTTCACTAGGTTTTGGCCTTCTGTCCACACTGAGACCGCATTTTTGACAGCAAAAACTGAGCTTTTCGAAAACGTTCTCCCAAGTGAATACATTCGAAAACACTGTCTTCATGCTGTAGTGTGGACAGGGAACACAGAGATATCTGAAAACAATGACATGTTTGTTGTCATGTGGTGTAGTGCCTGCTAGCTTTGATAGCATTGTTAAAGATAAATGTTGCTTTGTACAACCTTCACATTGCATTCCTTCAAAGGCAATGGGAATTTTCTTGGACTTCCTGTCTGTCGATGATACAAGAAGACTGTTCATGGAACAACAAAAGGGGATTTAAGTTTGCATACATTTCAGTGTGGATGGTCCACATTTGGAAAACTGTTGAAAATGGCAGTTTGGACGGAGAGCTGGGAAATTCAGCTAATTAGCATCCCAAGATAGTGAACCGAATCTTAAACAGATCATAATCTGGTGACATTGTGTATTTGTGTTGCACAATGTTATGTTAACTGTCCAATTGTCACTGGAATCTTATCACATCATGCATGGTACATACAGTAAGACAAAATAGAATTTAGGGGAGGTGAATTTTTGAATGTCAGTTTGCAGTTGTTAGCGCATCAGTCAACATAATTACACTAGAATTTGACATGTTACCACTGAATGTTCCGAAACCCGTGTGATATTTTTTGCATCAATTCAAAGGCATTTAGCTTTTTTTTCCGTAGTGCTACTCATGTGTTTCATGAGCAACCTCCAATACAAGGTTTCTGGTCTTGTGGAAACCAGGAAGAAATCACATTCACATAATTAATGCAAAGCACGACTCAGAAATTGCATTTTTCCACTAAAATACCGTTTTACTCTACTGATGTTAAAGTTTAGGGTTGGTTTTGGGTTAAGGCCGATTTATACTTCTGCATCGAACCTACGCCACAGCCTGATGTGCACCTCTACAAAATTGTAACTGCATGTCGCGTCGACACAGACGACAACAGTGTCTCTGGTCCACTGTGTAACCAGAGACTAACCCCAGCATGACAAGAAATTATCTGTGGTAAAGTCGCATTTTCTCCCAGATTATTTTATCTATGTCCACTGATTAGTGATCTTGTCACATTGTGTTTGGGCCTGTTTTCTTTTTTGTGGACATCTGCTGTTTTTATATTCTGTTTTATATGCAACATCTGTTTACATCTAATAAACATGCTATTTTCTTTGGTCTTTGACTCGTGTGTGTATATATATATATATATATATATATATGTACAATAAATTATCATATTTCATAAGTTATGAAATCGGAACACTTCTAGTTTGTCAGCATATTACAAAAAAGCACCTATTAAGACATGATTATTTTGCCTTCGTGCATAGTAAAGATTTTAAGCTTTAAAACTAAGCCCATTTTGTGTTTGTCAAGCAAGCAGTTATTGATTAATTTGATTCACAAAAGCACGGAGCGTCAACATATGCCACAATATTTATTTATTATTTTTTAATCAAGTCAAAAGCAATAATACAGAATAAGCCTGATTTATTGTCTCTCTGCATGGCAGGCTACATGTATGGTATAATACATAATATTTACCTAAATACTACATTGATAAACTCATTTTAAATGTTTCAGTAATTTAACAAATACTTTTGAATACACAAATACCCTTGTATTGCCTTCGTTTATATATTAAACCTACAGTTATTTCAGAAATGAATACATTTTTGTCTCAATACAATACCATTTTGGCTGTGTACTCACAAAACGACACAGAACTATAAATGCTAACCAACACTTTGGCCACTACGTGAAGCATACGCCATAGATTTGATACAGAAGTATAAATCAGCCTTTAGGGTGTGTGGATAAAGATGCTTTCCTGTTGACTGTGTACTCAATGACACAAGATGGCACCGCAGATGGCAGCTTCAGTATGGATCTCTTCAATTTGTTTGTTTGTTTTATTTGTTCTTTTCTTGTTCTTGTTCTGTGAACTGCCAAAATACAGACAGCACATTACTTGCCCCACCAGAGACAGAAATACACTGGATCATTGCTACACCATTGTTACCCAACCTTTTGTTCTGCCACGGCATATTTTTTATGACTAAAAAATTCTATGGAACACAACTATCCCACATAAGCTAACCATTGTAAATATTTTTCCTTTTCAAGAACTTGTCCATGTTTTCTGTCTTAGTAGAGCGTTTACTTGTAATGTTTGATATTCAGCTATGCAAAAAAACAAAACAAACAAAAAAACAAGTCAAATGCAGTGCTTGCATTAGACATTCTCATCATCCGTCATTTTGACAGACAGGGTCATAAATATTCAGTCATAAACTATTCATTTTTTTAATTTTCATATTTTATTTTATTTTATACACAACAATAAAGGATGCATATCGCTCTGTGACTAGAGCAGTTTTGGGACTCTCTGATCACTATCTGGTTTCTCTTCTTCCAACCTACAGGCAGAAACTAAAATCATCTAAACCTGTAGTAAAGACTTTAAAGAGTGGGCAACTGAATCAGAGCTGGAACTACATGCCTGCTTTGACTGAACAGAATGGAGTGTATTTGAGGCTGCAGACACAAATCTGAACGAGAAAATAGATACTGTGACATCATATATCAGTTTCTGTGAGGATTTGCACACTCCTACTAGGACTTATTTAACATAAAACGATGACAAACCATGGTTTACTGCAAAACTCAGGCAGCTTTGTCAGGCCAAAGAGGATGCTTAAACAAGTCAACATCAACACCTCCTGCAACCCCCCTCCTGCTACACAATATGCACATAAGAACTGTGAAGGTGGTGTGCAGTGTCTTCTGGAAACAAAAGACAAGGTCAGATGGTGTTTCACCCACTCGTCTAAAATCCTTTGCTGACAAACTGGCCCCCATATTCACACAGATTTTCAACAGATCACTGGAGCAGTGTGAAGTTCAAATGCTCCACCATCATTCCCGTCCCAAAGAAACCCAAAATCATAGGGCTTAATGACTACAAACCCATCACTCTGACATCTGAGGTCATGGAAGTCATTTGAGAGACTGGTGTTGGCCCACCTGAAGGACATCACTGGACCCTTTCTTGAACCCCTTCAATTTTCTAATAAAGCAAACAGGTCTATGGATGATGCAGTCAACATGGGATTGCATCATATACTGCAACATCTGGACAGACCAAGGACATATGCAAGGATAATTTTTATGGCTTTCAACACCATCATCCCAGCTATTCTCCAGACTAAATTACACCAACTCTCTGTTCCCACTTCTACCTGTCAGTGAATCACCAGCTTTCTGACAGACAGGCAGAGCTAGTAAAAATTCACTTCCAGCACATGTACGATCAGCACTGGTGCCCCCCAGGGATGTGTTCTCTACCCACTACTCTTCTCCCTATATACCAATGGCTGCACTGCCAAGGACCCTCTGTAAATTTCCTGAAGTTTGCAGATGACACTACAGTTATCACCCTCATCCAATAAGTCTGTGTACAGAAGGGAGGTGGAATGGCTGGCTCACTGGTGTAGTCAAACAGTGGAGATAATAGTGGACTTTAGGAGGAATACCCCAACATTGAACCTGCTCACCATTTTAAACAGCACTGTGGCAGCAGTGGAGTCATTCAAGTTCTTGGGCATACCATCTCACAGGAACTGATATGGGAGACCCAAATTGACTAAATTGTTAAAAAGGCCCAGCAGAGTTTGTAATCCTTCGCCAGCTGTGGAGGTTTAACCTGCCACAGGCGCTGCTGATACAGTTCTACTCAGCAGTCATTGAGTCTGTTCTATGCACTTCAATAACTGTCTGGTTTGGTTCAGCTATGAAATTGGACATCAGAAGACTACAAAGGACATTTCGGACTGCTGAACAGATTATTGGTTGCCCCCCTGCCCTCCTTTCAATAACTGTACACTTCCAGAGTGAGGAAAAGGGCAGGGAAAAAAAATCACTCTGAACCCTACTCACCCAGCCCACTACCTTTTTGATCTGCTGCCTTCTGGCAGGCGCTACAGAGCACTGAGCACCAGAACCGTCAGGCAGTTACAGGAACAGTTTTTTCCCTCAGGCTATCCATATCATGAACAGTTAAAACTGCCCCATTGAGCAATAATTATGTGCAATACACAGCTTAGTCTATTTATATTTATCCAACATACCCTACCTCTTCTGTCATACATTCCCTTGCACCTGTATATAAAAGTAAATATATATATAATAAGTATATATATATATATATATATATATATATATATATATATATATATATATATACTTATTATGTTAGTCTTATTGTTTATTTCTATATATATACACACTTATATTTTTTATTCACATTTTATTTTTATTCTATTTTTTTATTATTATCTCTGTCTTGTTGCTGTATTGTTTGTGCACTGGAAGCTTCTGTTACCAAGACAAATTCCTTTTATGTGTAAGCATACTTGGCAATAAAGCTCATTCTGATTCTGAACTCACTTTTAAACATACTTTTAGCACATCTCTGTGGACATTTCACCCGTAATCTGAAGCTTACACTTCCCCATGTGTTCAACTACACTTCCAGCTTTGTCCACTGGGGGCAGTGGTTAGAATTTCAGTAAGCATAGAACAATGTCAGCAAACTACCTTTCGATCAACTGTTGCCAAATTCTCGGTGAGATTAGTCTGCCTCAGTGAACTTTACAGGAATGGACTGATTTAGAGCATGAGTATGAATATATTTTGATGAATACCTGTAGCTCGCCCACATAAGACTCCACGATTGTATCTCATGGAACATAAACACATCTACAGTATTAATCAGATCATTTAACCAGCACACATTCCAGACCAACAATACAACCAGGCCCCATGGGGCCCAGCATAGACTTTTAAAGGCTGGGCCCTATCTCACAAAAGACAAACAGTGACATACAAAGACATGAGTCTTATCTGTACAGTATATATCATACTGATATGTCTACAGTTCCTCAGATGGCTTGTAGACTTTACCTTATGCATGTTGATATCTTTGAGGAGTTTTCAGAAGCAGAAAATAGATTTTATATGGCATTTATTGTCACGCAAAGTGAACGATTTCCTTGTTTGGTCTGAACTATATTATTGTGCCACTTATGAAATTCAGTTTCTGAATTTTTACATTTTCAAATGATGTATATAACTAATATTGTGTTCATGTGGTCTATGCATGTGACTATGACAATTCTGCAACAACTAATGCAAGACTAGTAGATCATATCTCCCTTCAAAGAAGGCTGACATACTGAGCCCAAGTTAATCTATCTTAAAGCTCTTCATAAGCAACAAACCCTAGCAGAGGTCAGCTCCAGAGGGTCTTGCAGTACTAGTGACTGGAATAAGCAAAACCAGATGGAGGCTGAAGGGGACTATGGAGCAGTCTTTCAATCTAAGTCAGCACCAGCTTTACATTACTCTTAATAAATTACCAACTGCATTCTTTTCATCATCATTGGTAGTTTCTAAGATTGCAAGGAAAAACATTCTTGGATATTTCAATTTTTTCAGATTAATGAGGCAGTGGATATAAAAGGACAACTTTCAGCCATATTTTTCCACTCCTTCTGAAAGAATCTGATATGAAAATATGGGCTACAATGATAAGAATCATATCAGAGTTCAACAGTTCCTCGATGAGACCTGGCTGTGTCACATTTTAGACAATGGGTCACAGATCCTTGTTTTACTTTTCATTCCACATAATTTGATATGGTTCTTCACAACTGTTCAACAGTAAACTGGTGGGTGTTATGTAGATACATTTTCATGCTCATACTGAAAGTGTTTGTACAATGGTTTATTGTATATAAAAAATAAAAATAAAAAAAAGACCAGAACCTAGCCAATTTAAAGTTTGTCCAAAAATGATGAAATTCTGTCATCATTCAGTCACCCTTATACCGTTCCAAACCAGTATGACCTTTCTTTCTTGCGTGGAACACAAATTAAGATTTTTTAGAATACTATTTAAGCTCTGTAGGTCCAAACAAAGTAAATGTTGACTAGACCTTTCAAGCTCCATAATCACATAAAGAGAGCATAAAAGTAATCCATATGACTTTATATATATATATATATATATTTTAAATATATGAATTCTGAAGCGATGCAATCACTTCAGATGAGAAACAGATCAACATTTCAATCCTTTTTTACGATAAATTTCCACTTTCAAATTCAGAATGTGAAAGTGGATATTTATAGTAAACAATTACTTAAATATTGATCTGTTTCTCATCCACACCTATTGTGTCACTACTGAAGACATGGATTTAAACACTGGAGTCATATGGATAAATTTTATGCTGCCTTTATCTGCTTTTTGGAACTTCAAATGTCTGGTCACCATTCATATACATTGCATGGACCTACAGAGCTGAAATATTCTTCTTAAAAGCTTAATTTGTGCTCAGCAGAAGAAAGAAAGTCATACACACCTGGAATGGCATGAGGTTGAGTAAATGATGAGAGAATTTTTTTCTTTCTTTTTGGTATGGGGGGGGGGGGGGGTCCCTTTAATGCTGCTCTATTCTACTCCATACAATGAAAATTAATGGTGACATGGGGCTGTAAAGATCCAAAAACAACATCAAACTCCACAAAAAGCATGATAAAAGTAGTCTATTTGTTTCATTCACTGTGTGAGGAACAGACAGAAACACTGAAAATCTTGCCTTGAAAATCTTGCTTTACTGCCATGGTCATAGCTTTCATTGTATGGAAAAGGGCAACGTTTTAAATATTTGCTTTTGTGTTCCACAGAAAACAGAACATCATAAAGGTTTTGAAAGACATGAGGGTAAGTAACAGATTACAGAATGTTTTTTTATTATTATTGAACTATTCCTTTAATCTACAATCAACTTTTTTTTTTTTACATTTGCAGCCAATCATTTTAGTTTTCTTTTATTTAATTAAAATTAAAAGTAGACTATATTTCTGCATTTAAGTATTTTTCTACCCTAGAAATTAGTAATTTATCTAAATGCACCACTGGAATGTTTTTCTCTATTCAATACCCTTGACTTCTAGACTAGAGAAAAACTCAGATGTCTCTTGGCACATGGCCAGAGGGAGACATGGAGTCAGGTTTAAAGATAAACAATAACAAGCCAGGCTTTCCTCTGGCTGGGCTTAATTGTAATTACTTCAGTGTCACATTAGCTTTGAGGATTGGACCAAGTCTGGTTTTAGTTTGCAGAGAGAGAGAGAGAGAGAGAGAGAGAGAGAGAGAGAGAGAGAGAGAGAGAGAGAGAGAGAGAGAGAGAGAGAGAACAGAGAGAGTCTGCAGGGGAGTTCAACAGGTGACACTGGTAATACTGGAACTGGTGTGCTGTACCTGATAATACCCTAACAAAACATACTTAGAGCCTTAACATTTGCAAACTGATGGATATATTCCATTTTCTCTTGTTAAAGATTCAAATTGGGGAAGAATACATTTTTTTGGAGGTTATTTACACACAAGCAAAAACTCAAGTGAACTTCCTCACTGCCTATTTCTTTCTTGCTTAATCCACCATGTTGGATTTAAGCATTCTTGGATTGCCTTCTCATTAAGGGTACAGAGTTTTTCTCTAGTCTAGATGTCAAGGGTATTGAATAGAGGAAAACATTCCAGTGGTGCAATTAGATAAATTACTAATTTCTAGTGTAGAAAATACTTAAATGCAGAAATATAGTCTACTTTTAATTTTGATTAAAAAAAAGCTAAAATGATTGGCTGCAAATGTAATTTATTATGAAAAGAAATCATAAGACTCAACTGAAGAAAAGTGGGGAAAATATAAGCAGCTTATAACTGAAGAGCGATGCAAGTATTTGTCTAACTGTAAATCTGTTTAAGTTGATTGTAGTTAGGTAGATTAAAGGAATAGTTCACAAAAAAAAAATCTCAATGAGCAGTCGATGCGGCACTGCCTGAAGTCATTCAGGCGGAGAACAGCAGTTCCACTGAAACACATTCAGAGGCTCCTGGGGCATATGGCATCCTCGGCGGCGGTCATGCCACTGGGGTTGATGCGTATGAGAACGCTTCAGCACTGGCTTCAGACTCGAGTCCCGAGATGGGCATGGTGGCAAGGCACACATCGCGTGGCCATCACGCCGATCTCCCACCACTTGTTCAGCCCTTGGACAGACCTTGCTTTTCTGCAGGCAGGAGTTCCCCTACAGCAAGGGTCCAGAATTTTCATCGTTATGACAGCCTCCAAGTTTGGCTGGGGAGTCATGTGTGACGGGCACGCAGCCGCTGGCTCCTGGACAGGACCGCGGCTGTATTGGCACATCAACTGCTTCGAGTTCGCCCCCTGCAGAGGCTATTGCCTTTGATCCAGGGCAAGGACGTGTTTGTCCGGACGGACAACACAGCTATGGTAGCGTATATAAATCACCAAGGAGGCTTACGTTCTCGTCGCATGTTGCAACTCTCCTGCCAGGTTGACTGCGGGCCACTCACATCCCGCTCAGCCTCAACACCACAGCGAACATGCTGTCGTGGCAGGTGATGCTCAGGGGAGAGTGTGTTTGTAGAGCTCCTCCTCTTCGACGCAGGACCTGCCACCGCGCCTCTTCAATATGCGGCTGGTGAGCCCATATGACGTATTTGCCACATGTTAACCTCCCCCTGAAGGAATTGGAAAGGAAAAGAACACCTTCCCCGGCGCGAATAATAGCATTAGATGGCCTCAGCCGAATCTAATACTCTGTGGAGAGAACAGAGAGAGAAAAGGCCACTGCTCCCATGCTAGTTACGTCTCCTTGGCGCAAAACTTGAATGAGTGGTTGCGAGCCAGCTCCTTTTATGCCCATATGTCCAGGGGAGTGGCATGCAAATTCCACTTGCCAATTCTCATTGGCCTTTTCTCAAAGATCAGAGGTGTTTGGGGCTCCCAAGAGCGACCCCTAGAGTCACTACATCAACACAACGTCTCGTTCCCTCTATCAGGGAACAGAGGATAAGATAGTAAATGAGACGATAAATACGCAATTAAATAACCCTATCTTTTGTGGTTATAAATATGCATGCGTCGTGCATCTCACATGTATTTTTTTCACCAGCCCAGCAAACTGCTTGGTTGCATAGCTTGATGATTGCAAGTAAAATGGATACTTCACTGTTTTAGCAGACTCGCATATATCAGTCGTCCATATTTTAGTTTGCCTGGGTTTTTATTTCTCACAGTTTAAAATGTCATTTTTATTTAAGGTTAGAAGCATAGGGAGTTTTGATTCTGATGGTATAATTTCATAAGATTTGATGACCGGTGTCAGACATCCAGTGCAGCCAAAACATTTTCCACAGTCACATGCAATAATTTTCATTAACATTTGCTTGCATGCTAGAGATCTGTTTTTACATTGTTGCATGCTGGGGGTTTTTTGTGTTTGTTTTTTCAGCAATTAAGCTCAACCTTGATAAAAGTGTCAAATGTGATATTTGAAACTTTGCGCTGAGCGTGCAATTGTACAGACACTTAGCCACAATGCTCGAATTCAGCCGGCAATGCCGTACCTGCAATGATGCGCAATTCCAGGCTATTCTTGCATACCGCGATGAGGGGGGAGTTTTCAGGTTATGTATTTATATAATATCTAGCATACCCATCTCATTCGGTAACCCATTTATTCAATATGTATATAATTAATATAACATACAAATAATGTACTAATATAATATGTTTAATATAAGGGAGTTGTTTTACAAAGATAATTTGTTAAATATGCATATATTCAAAATACCTTGTGTTAATGTTATCTATGCATTAGAGAGGGGGTACGCAAAAGGATGCTGAATATTTGTAGGGGTATGCCACTAAAAAGTTTGGGAACCACTGCTCTAAATCATTCATGGCCTGAAGTCTATAATTATCTCTGCAAGGCTCAGGAATTGGGAACCACATTTACGTCAAGATGGTCATGATTCAGTGTAACAAAACCAAGCTCATCTGAAGTGGATTCTTTACTGAGCTATGTTTAACTATGTCTTGTGGTGGAAGAAAAGAAAACATGTGCAAGAGTATAGATATTATTTAAAAAACTAAAGAAATTCATTCATCAGAATTCACTTCCTTTTCATACTTTCATCATTTCACATGATCCATATCACTTATGACAAAAAATACATTGCAAAAGTCCAGAGATTGCACTAGAAAAAATCTTTATCCATCACACTGATGGACAGAGTTGTCCCCTGCTTAGGGTAACTATAAGGATTCCGACGACTTTATGGGGCATTGGGGAAGGGTACGTGCAGTCTGATACAGCTGGTTGTTTTGGCACGTCAAGTACCTGCCCGCTCCTGTGTCAGCAGTACACGTACATGGCTCAGCACATGGCGTGATTTAAATTGGATCCCTAGTGTCGCTTCTTTGACACAACGTCAAAGTGAGCGACAGACGGAGAACGTCTAGGTTACGTATGACGTTGTGTCCTCCCGGCCACATCGCTGAGCCGAGCCACTGTTGTGGCCGGACCATTTCTGGCTCCTCAGAAAAATCCTAAATGAAACAGACACATTTCCCCGCCTTTATACCCATATGTCCGGGGGCGGGACATGCAAATTCTGTCCGCCAACTTCTCATTGGCCTTTTTTCATAGATCAGAGGTATATTCGGCGCTCAAGAGAGACCCCTAGAGTTGCTTCTTCGACACAACGTCTCGTTCCCTCCATCAGGGAACAGAGGTTACATATGTAACCTAGACGTTTTCACTATGTTCTGCAAACTTTTTCTGATTCATGAGGTCATCACGTGTAATGTGTAAAGGTTGATTTTGAGGTAATTTTATCTAACATTTAATACATTTATATAGCAAATGAGAATCCCAGAAATTATCACATTTATTTTGAGACAAAAAGACGTATTTGTAATTTTTAGTTTTTTCAAGGTGGTTAAATATATATATATATATATATATATATATATATATATATATATATATATATATATAAATAACTGCCCAATAGTGAAAGAATATTATTAAAAAAATTAATTCCCCTAGTTGCAGGGGTCAAAAGGCTCCCCCATAAAAAGACCCACTATTAAGTGAGGGGAATATATTTGTTATGAAGAATATTCAAAGTGGGCTCACATTGACTGACCCAGTCAGAATAGAGATTCATTTGTTTATCGAATATTTGAGAGGTTATGAATGCTAAATGTGTTTGTAATCAACAGGAGATGATGAACCCTTTTCTGAAGTGGTTATTTTGAACAAGTATTATCTTAATTTGTTACTCAAAAAAGCATCTTGATGTCTCAAAGTATTTACAGAAGTTTTGTCTTATATATGTTGCCCCTATACTATATCACTATAAATTTGATCACATATGATGATAAATTTGATTACATATGTTTAGTGTATAAGAAATTGTGCATAATCTTCAATCCTTCATTTTATATCATTATTTTCAGGGTGGTTTCAGACTTTTGGACCCCACTGTAAACAAAAATGGGTTATGAACCTACAAAGAGCATGCACTGAAGCCTGATTCCCAATATGCCCAGTAATGCTTTGGGAGATGTGGCATGATTGATTCTGGCTGCATTTATTTTATTTCTCCTTTCAAAGCACTGTTTGTAGAAGGAAGTCAGAGGGGCATGTGGATCATGTAACAGCCTCACACTGATCCATATCTACAGCTAGCCAGGAAATGGAGGACTCAAATATGCTGTATTGTGTATGGGTTGAAGCCTCAGTAGTAAAGAATTGTGCCCAATGATTAAGCTCTTTAACACACAAGAAGTGCCAATATAAAAACAATTCTCTACTACAGGAATGCTAAATTGTCTGTTTTGGTTTGAAAATGTATGGCATAGAACCAGGCAGGAAAGCTACAGCCCCTCAGGGTTTTAAAAATGTGTTTCTTTCTGTGTTGAGCGGTTGATAGAGAAAATGTCTCGGTTAGGTGAAGCATAGCCCTGGTTCCCTGAGTGGGAAAGAAACTCTGCGTAGTCTCATTGGGACACGCCCTGAGTGTCAAGTGGTCTGAAGCCCTTATACAATCACGCCACTTTATTGGCTGATGGCGCATAAGCGACTAGGAAGCTACGTCACAGGCTCCATAAAGGTGCTCGCTTCGTACCATCAAGACCACCAATTTTCTGCATTCCACAAGTCTGGCCGGGGGTGCCAAATGCTGCCCTGAGTCTGACACAACATGTCTGTTCTGACTGGAATCTCCTAAGGCACTTTCTCCAGGAGAGAGACCAGAGTCAAAAACCATACTTGAGATGGCCAAAACGATGCCACTAACAGAAGCCGAACCCGATCCTCCTGAACTCTCTTCAGATCTGTATACAGCAGACTGATCAGTGGAAGCATGTAAAGATGCATTGTCGGCCACCGATGCACCAGCACATCGATGCCCAGTGGTACCAGGGGCGACAGCGAAAACCAGAGAGGACAGTGTGACGTTTCGCTCAAAGCGAAAAGATCCACTTCCGCTTTGCCGAATCTTCTCAAGATTTGTTCCATAATCTATGAATGTAATGTCCACTCTCTGGGCATCAAGCCCTGTCTGGACAGGAGATCCCAAATTTAACCGGCCCGGAACATGCAAGGCTCGTAGAGATCACACATTGTCCCGTGCCCACAGAATAATGCACCATGCCAGCCTCATCATAGCATAAGAACGCACTATTCCCTGGCGATCGATATAGGAGACCATCATTCTGTTTTCTGACCGGATAAGGAAATGGTATCCCCTGAATCACCAGGAGGAAAGGACGCAAATGTCCATGAGTAAACTCCATGGGAGAATGTCTAGCCGAATCCGGGGAGAGTGACAGAGAGAACCATAGGTCAGCCTGCTGCCAACTCCCATCTCCTCTGCGTCCGCACCAGCCTTCGAGCCGAGCCTTTCACGGAGCGTCCTGATGTTCATTAAATCACACTGTGGGTAATCCAAACCCTCCAACGCTGCCTCCACATAGCGAAACCCCAGACAGGCAATATACATGTCCTGGGAATCTTCACTAATGATGAACTGCGTTCACGGAGGTAAGCACTTCCTAAATTCCATTCTGTGTTACCACTCAAAAGGGAGAATAGTAATGATCCTCACTTTGATGTGAGTCATTGGTACAACATGTGCCAGATGAGATTGTGGACTGAAGAACAGAAAATCTGACTTGATGGCATGAAGCGAGCACATTCATGAAGCCTGTGATGTAGTTCCCTAGGGGTGTTGCTTAAGCACCATCAGCCAATGAATTGGCGTGATTGTATAAGGGCTTACAATCACGTTATAAGGGCTTACAATCAGGAGACCACATGACACTCAGGGCGTGTCCCAATTCAACTATGCAGCTCAAGTTCCTATGAAGGGGAACTGTACAAAGGCCAGAGGTTAAGAGATAACATTTCCTCACAACTGCAAACATAATGACACTTCACAGCAAAATATGTACAGGAAAGGACTGTTACTCTTAACCCAATAATAGAAACATACAGTATCAAAAGTTCCTCTCTATTGGAAAGTTCCAGCTGGCATTTGATCCAAGAACGACTTGAAGGGTTGGAGCCATGTTGTGTTTAAAGAACCAGCAAATGCACTTTTCTTATTACTGTATTTCCATTCCTACCTCATCAGCACAGGTTCAGCACCAGTTCAGAGGAACCTCCCAATCACAAACCAGGTGTTTTTTGACAAAACAAAATGCCTTGGCAATGACGAAAGAGCAGTTCCATGAGGGAATGACCAAAGACGGCGGGGAAGAGTGGGATCACACACTACAGTAAGCAAACTGTCTTATAGATGATTATCGTTGACAGAATGGAGTATTAAATAAGTTACATTTTGGCACCCACCTAGACTTTCAAATACAAAAACATTTCTTCAACCAAGTGACCCTTTTAAACAGTGAACAGTCCAATGTTCAACAAACATCCTGTTAGACAGGAAATAGTGCAGCTTGGGCATGATATTATTTCTAGATGATGCAGACCTCAACAGCCAGTATATCATGTCAAGCTGTTCGCTTGACTCATGGATTTATATCTTGGCTAATGTTTTACATATTGCCGCTTTTCAAGCTTATCCAAACCAGACTTATTAAGTCATAATAGACAAGTAAATGTCAGGCAAATTACCAAATTACATCAAAAGAACAACAATGTTGCAGTCAGCACTGAGAGAAGACTTTTATTAGCTTCAATCAGTCATTACCTCCCCTATATTTACTCGTGGGGAGCGGAAAAAGGCACTGTGATACTCACAGTGCCGAGAATATGCAATGTGTGTGGGATGGAGCATCGCCTATTTAGTTCTTTCACAAAGATGCCAGTTCGCCAGAACATTTCACAGAACCATCTCCCCAGACCAATGAAAACAACATGCCTCCACACTAAAAGAGGCAGGAAAATAAATGTTACAGTTTTTCTCCATTACTGCGGCTTGGGCAAAAGGGTGCACAGTGTTCCCAGGTTGCTTGAGATGTGGAACGGAGAAGGAAAAAATGTATTAGAGGAACCGAGAAGAAAAGGTTGAATTGAAAAAATAAACTAAGACAATCCTTTACAGAAAAGGGTGAAGATGGAATGCATATGGTCAATTGCTTAGCATAACTGTGCAACCTTGACATTATGCACACACACACTGTCATGTAGTTTTAACTATGAGTCCATGTACTTGTCATTAAAGAACTAGGTTTTTAAATATTTTTGAAGGAATTGACCCTTACCTGAGCTCCGTAACCCTTGGTTACTGTTGCTCACTCTGACAAGCTTTGCAGAACTTTCCATGGGAATGAATGGGAGATTGGCTAAATATTCTCATAAATGGAATTCATAATATTCTTACATGGTCTGGAATGAAGTGGCAATTAAAAGCATATTTATTATTTTTTTGTAAAAGTATTTGTTAAATTACAAAGTAACTTGATTAGATAACTGTGGAGACTGTGAATAAGAATTGAGGCAAATGATTATCACAGTCACTTGAAAAAAAGAGAAACCTAATTGAACAGCAATTACACAGCTGATACCACATGTGTAAGTGAACAGAACAGCTCATAATGTCTAATAACACTCACTATATTGCTGTGAACTCTTTATATACTATTGCCTTTACTGAGACCTGAATCAATACATAAATTAATTAACGTTAAGTTATTAGCTTTAGTTTACCTTGGAGCAAATGTAGGTGTCCTGTATTGTGCTAATATGATGTTAATTTAGGAACGAGGAATGACACAGTTTAATCCATAACATGCTCTTCTTGAGATTTATTTAAAGATAAAACACTGCATGTATCCTCTATAGTTACCTTGTGTCACTATTACACAGCAACAATGTTTTTGATTTTTACGTTTTGGATCATTTCTATAAAATTACACTTAAAACTACTAAAACACACATGACTCCAGTAGAATCATGTTATTAAATCCAGAAGTATGCCAAAAATTGTGGAAACTCCTTTATGCATTTCAAGATATGAGCAATCAAACATAGTGGCCCACATTTTTTATTTTTTTAAAATTACTTTCTTAATTGAAAGTGCACTTTTTCCCTTGAAGCCTGCGTGCTCTGCATCTATTGCAAGAAGGCTTGTGTAATCTGAGACAGTATCTGTATTACATTAGGTATAAATACATTAATGATAATCTTTTAATTCCGTAATCAATGCATTGAAATTTATTTGTCAGATTGATGCATCGCAGTGTATCAATGCATTTTTACACTCGAATACTAGGGTGTTGCTACAGTAGGTGGTTTTCAGGGTTTTCTGCATGGCTGCTAGGGGGTTGCTAGGTGGTTACTAGGGTGTTCTGGGTGGCTGCTTGATTGTTGCTAAGGTGTTCTTGTTGGCTGCCATAGATCTCTATACGTAGATACAGTAGATACCTTATTAGCAGCTGTTTCTATGGGCCGTGATATGTCGGATATGCCACATTGGATAGGACAAGAGCCATCAGTCTACATATGCTGTAAATTGTAAATATAAATTGAATTTACAGTTCTGGTTGACTTCCTGTTCCAGTTGCTGCCAGCATGCTGCACGAGTGTTTGTAGCTTGCTAGCCTGCTTAGCATTGCTTTTTTTATTCTTATACGTTCATCGTTTTATCCTTTGCCATTTTACCGCAGCTTTGGGTTTTTCCACATTTCTACTGTTTCAACTGTGTGTATATTACCGCACACCCATTTTCTCTCTTTTTTCTTTCCCCGCTTGTCTATATCTCGCATCTTGACTGCATGCATTCATTTTCTCCACTGTGTTTTACATGGATAATTGTATAAATCTTAAACATCTGCTGATCAGGAACCACATCGAACTACATCGATATCAAACCCTCACCACTCAAGAACAACCATAACAACAACAACAACAACAAACAATTGCAGTAAGTCATGGCATCCGCTCATGTTATTTCTTCCTGGATTGCAAGTCACATGTTTACCATAGCTTCTTCCATCGGCAGTGAGGGATTCACATGTGATAAATGTAAGGAATTAGTCAGGCTGACAGAGAAGGTTAATGAGTTAGAGACATGCATCTGAAAATTGGTTTAGGTCAGTGAGAAAGAGAAGCCGGTAGATACTGTTTCAGTAGATACTGGTAGATACTGAGTGGGTAGTACAGCTAGCAATACACACACTTTGGTTCCACTCTAGAGCCCCTGCAGCAGGGTGTTTGGGTGAAGTCTCAGCTGCATACTCGCTCAGAAAAGTGACACCACTCTCTTGTCCATGTTATGATTTCCAATCGGTTCTCCCCACTCAGTGATGCATCCACTGAGAATCATGTTGAAAGATCCTTATTAATTGGTGATTCTATTGCAAGGAATGTGGAAATAGAGACTCCAACTGCCATTGTTAAAAGCATTTCCAGGGCTCGAGCGTCTGATATCGAATTAAATTTACAAGTGCTGGTTAATGCTAAACGTAGATTTTTTTTAAAGTTGTTAATCATGTCGGCACTAACGATATTTGGCTTTGCCTAGATATCATGAAGAGACTGTGTCTGTTCCAAACTACCAAACACAAACCAATCATTTAGAAAAAAATGCAATTAAGCTCAAACTTGAAAAAAAATTAAAAATTAAGATAAACATCATATAAAGGTAGGGCTACTAAACATAATATCTCTTTCTACCAAAACACTAATTGTAAATGAAATTATTACAGATCATAGTTTGGATGTGCTCTGTTTGATTGAAACCTGGCTTAAACCGGATGAATAAATTAGGTTAAATTAATCAACTCCCTCAGGTTATTGTTATATACATGAGCCTTGTCTGAACAATTTACAGTGAAGTTTTTGGTGTTACTCAGAGGACAGGATATAAGTTTAAGTCTTTTGAACTAATAATGCTTAATGTGACACCAACAGATATAAATAAAAAATCTCTGTCATCTTTTGCCCTTGCTAAATTATATTGATCACCCAGGCCGTGCTCAGATTTCCTTGGTGAATTTGCTAATTTTAAATCAGTTCTAGTAGTTAATATAGATAGAGCTTTAATTGTTTGTGACTTCAACATTCACACAGATAATGAAAATGAAACATTGGGATTAGCATTAATTGATATTCTCAATTCTCTTGGAGTCCAACTCATCGCCATAATCATACACTAGATTTAGATATGTCATATGGAATTGATGTTGATACTACAGAAATTCTACTGCAGATCGATGACATCTTGGATCATTGCCTCGTCTCTTGTTTGCTACGACCAGCTAATGTCATCTAATCTACACTATGCTGTCATTCAGGTAGAACTAATCTTTCGACCACTAAAGATAGCTTCACTGAGTAAGCCAAAAAGTCTAGAAGAACTTGATGTAATAACAGAAAACATAAATACAGTCTTCTCTAGCTCTCTTGATAGTGTCACCCCCTCCCCCCTCGATTAAAGAAAATTCAAGAAAAATGTCCTGCACCATGGTACAATGATCACACTCATGCTCTCAAGAGAGCAGCTCAGAAAATTGAGTGCAAGTGGAAGAATACAAATAAGACCTAACACTTACTTATTTTATAAATTTTTACTAAACCATGACTTGCACTGCACATAAATTAAGTAATATTAGCATTATTTTCATGATGGTTAGCCAGTAGGTGAACTGGCCCCCACAGTGAGTCTGGTTTCTCCCAAGATTATTTTTCTCCATTAACCAACATCTTATGGAGTTTTGTGTTCCTTGCAACAGTCACCTTCAGCTTGCATACAGGGGTTCTAAATACAATTATTATTTAATTATTACATTTTTATACACAATTTCCAGTCATATTTAATCAAACTACACAATGCTCAGAGGAAGACTTTATAGATACTATAGTTAATTTTTTTTGTTAATGCATGATTTTCTGTAAAGCTGCTTTGAAACGATGTGTGTTGTGAAAAGCACTATACAAATAAAAATGACTTCACTTGACTTGAAAAATACATTTATGGATATGTTCTGCAAATGTCTATTGTCTTTTCAGCCCAATTATCAGAGTATATGATTTTCCATAAACATTGTGCAATATTTTAGATGATATAAAAATCCTGACTTCACTTCTAAATGTCCCCCATAGCAAACTGCAAATAAAGTCCTCTACAATGAATATATCAGGAAAACATACTGAAAATTAGCACCCAGTCAGTCAACTCATTACACAATGAACTGTTTCTACACAAAAGCAGTTCATGTAGCAGTCTAAGGATTCTTCTCCATTTACTTTCATTCACACAGCTCTTCAGGTTGACTGTCCCAAGAAAGAGTCACAGTTGATGTATCTAAACCAGCCAAATGAGGCTTCTACGTATGAATATCATTGGTTGGCTGCCAGGTTTCTAGGTGATAGCTAGAATGTTTTGGGTTGTTGCTATGTGGCGATTTGGGTTGTTTTGGATGGTAATTAGGCAGTTGCTTACTAGTTACAGTCAAAAGTGCATCTATAATGTTCAGGCCCTTCAATCAATAAGAGTTTATGTGAAAATCGTACATCAGACCACTTAGAAAAGCAAGCCACATGATTTGAGGTATCATTCATTTCAGTCAAATTGACAAACACCTTAATAAGCACCACTAATTCAGTTGAGCACATTTATTATAAGCATGTAATCCTAATGTTGGTCTCAGCAGTGATATATTATCACCAGGCACCAGCACTGTGCTTACAGATGATGATTTTGATAATTATTTAAATTTGAACTATCCAAATGAGTATAAATGAAGAATGCATTTTTGGTGAAGATGGTGGCACAAGATGGGCACAAGATCCCACTGTTGAGGGCTACAGGCCCAGGCATGTCCTTCGCTCACCATAGTAAGACGTAACAGGAGTGAGTGTGTCATAGATTTGCTATATGATTTAAAAAAGCACAGGTATTCTAACCATGTTGTAGTGACTGAAATTTCAGCTCTTCATTGCAATAGATTGTTTGGGGTCCCCAGTATCATTCATGTCATATCTTTTGGAACTGTTTTATGCTAATATTATTTGTATTATGTTCATCCCTCAATTCCTGAAAGTGATTACGGTTATTTATCAATATTTATTTTGTGTAAATTGTTTAGTATTACTAGCCACTAAAAAGATGTATTGTGCTGATAACACTTGTTTAAGTTGCAAGGATAAGTTAATAATTTTAATGATGACAAAGGTGATGCTTTGGTTCACAAGCAGCCTTTGTTGTTGCTGCAGGAGAGACCACCGGGTTAGCAGGGAGCAGTCAGAGCACAGAAAGACAAGAGGTGTCTGATGGCAGGCTGTGATAAGCAGGTAAGCCTCTACCTCTCACCATATAGTCAGCAGGTCCATACAGATCAGTGGTGAAAGAGATGTACGCATGTGATAGAAGCAGAAGAAAACAAAACATTCATCTTCAGCCTCAGGAAGAAGCAAATATAGTGTGTAACTAAATGTGCTTTGTAAACAGTATTTTGTCTTTAACATGTCAAGTGGTATAAAAAGACAAATTACATTTAAGTTAAAGTATGGATACTTTGTCAAAGTGTTACCCTCTTACTCCATAAAGTTAAATTATCTAGTCAAAAACATTTCCAATTTGAATGTATTTAAAGGGATAGTCCACTCATAAAATGAAAACGTTATCAACATTTACTCACCCTCATGTTTTTTCCATGGAACACAAAAGAAGATGCTAGGCAGAATGAAAGAGACTTAACATTTGACTATTCACTCTCATGTATGGAAAAAAAAGTGTAATGAAACTGAAAGTTGACTGTGGCGGTTAGTCCATAACATTCTGCCTAACATCCTTTTTTGTATTTCACAGAAGAAGAATAAATTTATATGGGTTTGAAACAACATAGTAGTGATTCAATTATGACAGAACTCTATTTTTTATGTCAACTCTTCAAAAGGATAGTTCACCCAAAAAATGTAAATTATCTTATCATTTACTCACCCTCATGCCATACTGAGGTGTATGACTTCCTTTCTTCTGTTGAACACAAAGATTTTTTGAAGAATATCTCAGATCTGTAGGACCATAATTTGTAAGCGAATAGTGGCCAGAAATTTGAAGGTCCAAAAACCACTTAAAGGCAGCATAAAAGTAATCCACATGACTCCAGTGGTTAAATCTATATATTCAGAAGTGATTTGATGGGTGCAGGTGAGAAACAGATCAGTATAAAATTCCTTTTTCGATTTAAATTCTCCTCCCTGCCCATTAGGTAGCAATATGCACAAAGAATGTGATTCACCAAAAACAAAAGAAGAATGTGAAATTGAAAGTGGAGATTTATAGCAAGTAATGACTGATCATATTGCTCTTAAATATTTGGATTTAACAACTTGAGTCACACTGATTACTTTTTTGCTGCCTTTGTATGCATTTAGGACCTTCAAAATTTTGGCCTCGATTCACTTGCATTGTATGGAGCTACAGAGCTGAGATATTTTTCTAAAAATCTTTGTTTGTGTTCAGCAGAAGAAATAAAGTCATACACAATTTGTGTAAATGTGATTTGAAAAGCTCAGTATAGGTCAAAATATGCTTGTTAATAAGAGGACAGATAAGTGATGATGACTAGTGAATTAGTATGTACATATGTTAAAATTAAGACGTTTCCCTTAAAAATACAATTGAGTAAAAATATATTAGTTTTCAGTTGAAAAAATATTAGAGTAAAGTACAAATTCCCCAAAATATGACTGAATTGTATCGTAGTCATAAAAAAGTAAAATTACTGAAAAACTTCACATCCCTGAACACGTCCAAAAAATCCCAACATTAGGCAGTATGAATGCATTCAAGAAAACAACCAAGATCACAGTGGACTCACAGAGGATTTTGCTCAGTCAGGTATTTTTAAATAGCTTACTGTTTAAATTTAGGATTCATATCTGGAATTACTTTGGAAAATAGGAACAACAGTCTTTTCAGCTATAATTCTCTATTAAAGCTTGCAAAAACCAGATCTGTTTCCCTGAGTAAACAAAACTACAGTTTTTCCTTATTCTGCTGAAGAAGGAGCAAGCCATTCTCACAGCACTTACTGTAACCACATCCTCAACCCAACAGAGGAATCTCTTTCAGGTTAGTGACAGAGCCTCAGGCTTCAGACTAACAGGCAAATTTGTGGTGAACCTTTCCTGGCCCTGAGGCTGGTCCTATTAGTCTCTATGGCACCAGGCAGTCCATGAAGACACATCAGGCTTTTTTTGTTTTCAGAATAGGGTCAAGAGTGCTTGTCCTCAACAACTTGAAGGCAGAGGAGCAATGAGACAGCCATTCACGTAACCCCTTTTTGGTAAACATATGAGTCACATAATATTTGGTCCTAGGCATTTCGATTTACCTGATCACAACATCAACAAACAGATTTAACATTAGGCCTCTTTGTTGAGACTGGATTTAATTTACTTCCCATGTAAACATAAAATAAAGTGAGAGCCTTTCTCTGCAGGACTCTAAAAAACTCAGCTCCCCCTAGATCCTCTAGACTGTTGTCATCATGACTCCCATATTCTCAGCTTACTCTAGATTCTCTAGACCTATTTTCTACAGGACTCCCACATTCTCAGCTTCATTTAGTTAACTAAGAATTTCCTCTACAGGACTCCTACAGTCTCAGCTTCCTCTAGATCATCGTTTCACAATCAATTTCTTTACCGTAAACACTATTCATTTTGAATGCCTCCCTTATTTGACACACTCAATTCTGATCATGGAACACTCTACTTATTAGCTAATCAGTAGAAACAGGCATGTTTGGTAAAGAAGACATCCAAAATGTGTAATGTTAGCAGTTCTCCAGGAAATTATTGAGAAACACAGATATAGATAATCTAGATCTGTCTTTACATGACTCTGACCTTCCCAGCTTCCTTTAGATCCCCTAGAACTTCCTCTGAAGGGCTCCCACATTCTCAGCTTCCACTAGATCCCTCAGAACATAATCTACATGACTCCCATAGTCTCAGTTCCCTCTAGATCCTCAATATTTCCTCTACATGACTCCCACAGTCTCAGCTCCCTCTAAATCTTCTAGAACGTCCTCAACATGACTCCCTCAGTCTCAGCTACTTGTAGATCCTCCACAACTTCCTCTACGTGACTCCTACAGTCTTTCCTCCCTCTAGATCTTCTAAAACATCTTCTATATTACTGCCACAGCCTCAACTCCCTCTAGATCTTCTAGAATTTCATCTACATGACTCCCAGATTCTCCTCCAGATCCCTCTAGTAGCATATCAAAAAGATCTGAGATCTAGCTACATATGTTTAAATTTGAAGACATGAACAGAGACATGAAAAATCATGAGGTGTGTCACATTTGGGCATGGCTAATCTGGTTGGCAGCTAAGAGATGTCAAGGATGAAGGCATTGAAAAAAAGGTGTAGGATGCGGCTGTTGGCATTGGTAGGAAATGAGCCAATGGTGTTTACGTTCTTGATTCTTTTTTTCCCCATCGTAGCTTCCAGGCCTTCTATTTTTATTGAGTCCATAAAAGCAAGGATAAATAATGCAGCATACTTTGCCAAATTGTTCCCAAACTTAAGTGTAAAAATCTTTGTGTAAAACCACTGAGTATTCTCCCAGAAGACCTTGAGGTTTATGACTGATCACCAGGCCAGAGATTGTAATTTTACTCTAACACAATGGCATCATACATATCAGCCACAGCCTGTGCCTAAGTTTAGGCCTTCAGTGAGATTCATGCCATTAAGAAAACTGTAACGCACTGAAACGGGAGAGGATCTATGTGCAGCTTTTATTGTAGCCAAGAACAAGAACACCAGGAATAACAAAATCCACGAGGAATGTAAGGCAAAACAAAAACATGAAATTTCAACATAAAAGCACAAAAACAAAAGACAACAGAGAACATGACAGAGTCCCCCCTTTAAGGAGCGGATTCCAGACGCTCCAAAAAAAAAAAAAAACATTGTCCATAGAGCACAAGGTAAACAGATAGTCCAGGGGGGCACCAGGGGCAAATAGGCAATTCAAGGGGACACGAGGGGCACAGAGGGACAAGACTATGACAGAACAGGGGGGTGGCCAGGAGACAGATAGGGCAGGGACAGGGTCAGGAGGCCAGGGAGATGGCCGTGGGTCAGGTGGCCAGGGAGGTGGCCATAGGGCAGGGACCGGGTCAGGGGATCTAGGGGATGGCCACAGGGCCAGGTTAGGGTCAGGAGGTCTAGGGGATGGCCACAAGGCTAGGACAGGGTCAAGGGGTCTGGGGAATGGCCACAGGGCTAGGATAGGGTCAGGAGGTCTAGGGGATGGCCCAGGGCTAGGATAGGGTCAGGAGGTCTAGGGGATGGCCACGGGACTGGGACAGGGTCAGGAGGCCAAAGAGAGGGCCACAAGACAGGGTCTGAAGGCCAGGGAGGAGGCCACAGGACAGGGTCAGAGGGCCAGGGAGGAGGCCGCAAGACAGGGTCAGAGGGCCAGGGAGGAGGCCACAAGACAGGGTCAGAGGGCCAGGGAGGAAGCCTCAAGAGCTCTGGGAAGCTCGGGAGGCGGAGCTCTGGGAAGCTCGGGAGGCGGAGCTCTGGGAAGCGGAGCACTGGGAGGCTCGGGAGGCGGAGCTCTGGGAAGCTCGGGAGGCGGAGCTCTGGGAAGCTCGGGAGGCGGAGCACTGGGAAGCAGGCTCGGGACGGTCGAGGCTACGGGCACTGGCTCTGGCTCTGGGACGGTCGAGGCTACAGGCACTGGCTCAGGCTCTGGGACGGTCGAGGCTACAGGCGCTGGCTCTGGCTCAGGGACGGTCGAGGCTACAGGCGCTGGCTCTGGCTCAGAGACGGTCGAGGCTACAGGCGCTGGCTCTGGCTCTTGGACGGTCGAGGCTACAGGCGCTGGCTCTGGCTCTTGGACGGTCGAGGCTACAGGCGCTGGCTCTGGCTCTTGGACGGTCGAGGCTACAGGCGCTGGCTCTGGCTTTGGCACTGAGGATGGGGCCGTGGAGGGCGGAGACTGGTGAGCGGAAGCCCTTCCTCTTCTCCTCCTCTTCTTGGCAGACGAGGCTGGCAATGCTGGCGCTGGGACGGATGAGGCTGGCAACGCTGGCACTGGGACGGACGAGGCTGGCAACGCCGGCACTGGGACAGACGAGGCTGGCAACGCTGGCACTGGGACGGACGAGGCTGGCAACGCGTTGACCGTGGCAGGCGTGGGCGTTGGCTCGTTGGCCGTGGCAGGCGTGGGCGTTGGCTCGTTGGCCGTTGGCCGTGGCAGGCGTGGGCGTTGGCTCGTTGGCCGTGGCAGGCGTGGGCGTTGGCTCGTTGGCCGTGGCAGGCGTGAGCTCGTTGTCCGTGGCAGGCGAGGGCTCGTTGGAGGTACCGACAGGGGCAAACGTCTCCAAAACCAGGTTGACATACCTCTCCCACGTATAATCACCAGTCTCAGGCAACTCAATCCATCCTTGGGCCAGGAGGCCAAGCTGAAAAATGGACTTGAGGTGCCCATCAGTAAAACTAGTGCATCGGGCAACGGTGCAAAACAGACGTGAGTATTCCGTCAGCGGGAGGTTTGCTCGGCTCAGCTGAAGAAAAACAGCCGCTAGATCCATGTTTGGTGCGGTTCAGTTATTCTGTAACGCACTGAAACGGGAGAGGATCTATGTGCAGCTTTTATTGTAGCCAAGAACAAGAACACCAGGAATAACAAAATCCACGAGGAATGTAAGGCAAAACAAAAACATGAAACTTCAACATAAAAGCACAAAAACAAAAGACAACAGAGAACATGACAAAAACACAGTTTCACAATGAATAAGACACCGTATGCCTAACATACATTACGTGGTAGTCAACTAATAATACCAATTTAAATTTTAAAAACACATCCATGCATGAAAGCCAGAACCAAGGAGATCTAATTCCAAGAAAAAGCTCTCTTATAATATTTGTGATTTAAATTTGCTTGCAATAAATTTTGTTTTGTCAGTGTACACGGTTCATTTTCAAATCTTGATCTGACACTGAATACTCAAGCAGCCTAAATTAAACTTAGAAAACTCCTGAGTTGCTATAACAATGCAAAAAGCACTTACCAATTTGCTTGAATTGAAAATCAGGCAATGAATCAATCGCAGGATCATGCAGAACACCTCAGCTTTTTAAATCCATAAGGATCTCTTTCTCAACAGCAATAACAGCAGTGATGATAGCTGACTCATCAGCAAGATCTCGTGCTCTTCTCTTTCAAATTAAGTACATCACTTAAAGCATGATTGCGTCACCTAAGGCCAGCTAGAAGGCCTGGACTGGGACATATCCTAAAGACCACACCCACAAGAACAAATAAATCAATCTGATTGGTTGATGAATCTGACAGTCTGACTTTAGATGCCTATTCACTGCAGTGTGGAGGGATTCTGGCTTGACGGGGTGGAGCTCAGTCTCGCTCGCTGCTTTGGCTAACGAGCATATCCATTGGGCATGCGATATGTGAAACAATTGTCGCATCAAGGAATAAATTCAAATTTTGTTTTGTTTTGTTTTTTGCTATTCGTTTGTAAATTAATTAGGAGCTGAATGTGATTGAAAATACATAGACAAAAAGGTCAATAAGAATGAAAGGATGAAAAAATATTTATTTATTAGGCATGTTACATCAGTAGAGAAGGCTTTGCTGGCCCTGAGAAATCACCACAGATACATATGCATTTCACAGTTTGTGTCTCCAAAAGTGTTTAATAAGGTAACCACACTAAGGAAATCTCGTTCTCTTGAATTCTCTGCTGAATTCACCCTGCAGCCAAGAGCACTATTTCCCCTTATTTGGGAGCTTAAAGCTTTGATTCTTTGCCATATACTGTGTATTTTCCAATGCAGGCCTGTAATTATGATGAATTATCAGGAAGCTGGGTTTCCAGTGGTTTACTGTTTTAACTATAAAAACTTTGGAACAACCTTGGAACAAACACCTTCTGAAGAGATTATCTTAATTGTTGTGTTTGCGGGTATGTTAAATACTTAAATCTCACCAAAAGTATGTTCACAACAGTCCCTGTAGACCTGGTCTTACCAAAGTCTAAATGAATGTTCAGGTCAATCTCACAAAACAATTTCCAGGTCACAATTCACCCAAAACGTAACCTTGTGCAACCCTGCGTCCAAATGCATGGACATTGTATTTTGGCTTTGCATCATTTAAATGAATATAAACTGACTGAATACTGTTGACAAGACTCTAGACAGTCATTTAAAGGGTTGATTTCTACTGCACCGATTTACGTGACACAACAGAATGCCGTTGATTTCCTTGAAGCACTCCTACAGATGCAGCACCCTAAAGTGCCTCTGGCAAGAAATATCTTTACAATTGTTTCATTGAAACCTGTTTGGTTGTAAAGAATAGAGTAGTTCCCCTTCTGTCACTCACTCGATGTTGTGTCGATTGTAGTGACACAAGGGGTCTCTTCTGAGAACCTCGCTTACCCCTGAACTTGAGAAAAGGCCATTGTCAAATTGGCAGACAGAATTTGCATGTCCCGCCCCCGGACATAAGGGTATAAAGGGGAGCGGGCGAGCGTCTGTCAGACAGATTTTTTCTTCGGAGATGAGCGGTTGTGCAACAGCAAAGCTGAGTTCACCACTGTTCCACTCACCTCTACTGGTGATAAGCACTGCTGTTGGATCTATGGAGCATTCCAGCGGCTTTCTCCTCTCTGCACGCTGTGCAGTCCACGCCCCTGGGTGCTCCGACAGTGCTTTCATTGCCTGAATGAGTGTTTCTCCTCCTAAAAGAGTTTATTTCCTCTAAAAGAGTTTGAGTTTCCACTCATAAAAGAGCAATACACAGCAGGCGTTGAACGTCCCTTTCAAGATGCACTTCCGCCTCTGTGTAGTTCCTGGATGCGGTCGATTTCTCTCCACTTCTGATGGTCATAAATGCTGCCTTGCGTGCCTGGTCTGCGATCACACACAGGCAGCATTTTATGAATGGTTCATGTTCTCATTGCGAGAACATAGCCATGTCAACATTGCGGTCACAGCTTTCTTTTTTCATGAGAGAAAGCCACTTCAGCCCCCCCCCCCCCCCCCCCCCCGCCCCGCACTGTTCCTTCTTCCCACGGTATTGAGGATGACCCAGCTGGTGATGAAGGCGATTCGGGGATGACGATGGGCTCGGTTTTGCCGGGTAAATCCCAAGGCACGCTTGCTTGCTTCCGTCCGAGCTCGGGATGAGGGCGGCTCACCTCGCGGCCAGACGGCATTCTCCATAGAGTCCCCGGAATTGGATGATGATTTCGCCACTGCATCGGAGAGCGGCACAGCTGCGTCTGATGCTGATGACTTGTCTGGGCTGCCACCTTCGGGTCTGCTCGTCCAGTCTGAGCCTGACACACGGAGGACCGCTATGCTTTCCCAGGCCACCGTGAGCACGAGGCTGGACTGGAAACCTCCGTCCCCCCTCACGGCTACTCGATCGGTTCCTCGGGCCAGGGCACTGCTCATAGCAAGGACCTCCTGCAAGTTCACCAAGCCTGGCACCTGGGTAGTCCCGATCCTGATGTGCTGCAGGAACTGCGCCCTGCCTCCAACCTCGCTCTCATAGCTACGAATGTCACAGCGCAAGCACTCGGGTGGGCGATGTCCACCCTCATGGTCCAACGTCGCTATCCATTGCATTGGCTGGCCAGGACCATCCGACTCGTCTCTGCAGTATTCGCTCTACTGCATGTGCGCATACAGGGGTTCGACCCTGCTACTCAGAGATGCGATAGAGCCTGTCCCTCTAGCCGATATGGAGAAGGGTCTCTACAGCCCTTACTTCATTATACACATGGTGGGTTGCGGCAAATCTCCAGAATTCTCAACCAATCAATCAATTAGATTGGTTCGCATCGGTAGACCCGAAGGACACATACTTCACTTCTCCATTCTGCCTCGGCATCGACCCTCCCTATGGCTCGCATGCGACGGCCAGGCGTAGCAGTACAAGGTCCTCCCCTTCGGCCCGTCCCTGTCCCCTCGTGTCTTCACCAAGGTCACAGAGGCACCCATTGCCCAGCCATGGGAAGTGGGCATCCGCATACTCGATTACCTCAACGACTGGCTCATCCTAGTGCACTCTCGAGAGTTACTATGCGCCCACAGGGACCAGGTGCTCATGCACCTCAGCCGTTTGGGGCTTCAGTTCAACTGGGAAAAAAGCAAGCTTTCTCCGGTTCAGTGCATCTCCTTTCCAGGCTTAGAGTTAGATTCAGTCGCAATGTCAGTGCACCTCACAACTGCGCGTGCGCAGTCAGTGCCTAGGTGCCTCGCTCACTTCAAACAAGGCACAGTAGTTCCTCTCAAACAGTTCCAGAGGCTCCTGGGGCATATGGCACCCTCGGCCATGGTCGCGCCGCTCGGGTTGATGCATATGAGACTGCTTCAGCAATGGCTTCAGAGTCCCGAGATGGGCATGGCACCACGGCACATACTGTGTGTTAATCACCCCTTCCTGCCATCAGACATTCAACCCTTGGACAGACCTCTGTTTTCTGCAGACAGGAGTCCCCCTACAGCAGGTGTCCAGATGTGTCGTGGTCAACACAGATGCCTCTCAACTGGGTTAGGGCACAGTGTGTTACGGGCACGCAGCCGCTGGTGCCTGGACGGGGCCCGCCTGCGTTGGCACATCAACTGCCTCAAGTTGTTGGGTGTACTCCTTGCCCTGCGGAGGTTTCTGCCACTGATTCGGGGCAAGCACGTCTTGATCTGTTAAGACAGCACTGCCACGGTAGCGTACATAAATTGCCATGGTGGCATATGCTCCCATCACATGTTACAACTCGCCCGCCATCTCCTCCTTTGGAGTCAGCCAAGACTCAGGTCGCTGCACCACTCACATCCCGGGCAACCGCAACACAACGGCGGATGCGCTGTCGCAACAGGTCTCACTCTGCGGAGAGTAGAGACTCCACCCCCAGGTGGTTCAGCTGATCTGGGACCGCTTCGGCAGTGCACAGATAGATCTCTTTGCCTCCCAAGACAACTCCAACTGTCCGCCCTAACGGAGGCCCCTCTCCGCACAGACATGCTGGCACACAGCTGGCCCCGGGGGCTGCGCAAGTACGCATTTCCCCCAGTGAGCCTTCTTGCACTTGTGCTGTGCAAGGTCAGGGAGGATGAGGAACAGGTCACCTTAGTGGCTCCTTACTGGCCCACTTGGACCTGGTTCTCTGATCTCATGCTCCTCGTGACAGCACCTCCCTGGCAAATTCCCCTGAGGAAGGACCTCCTTTCTCAGGGACGGGGGCACACTCTGGCACTGCGCCAAGACCTCTGGAACCTCCATGTCTGGCCCCTGCATGGGACACGGAAGACTTAAGCCCATCACGACGCATTGGATGGCAAATCCCTTGGTAAGCACGACTTGATTATCAGGTTCCTCTAGAGGCGCCCAGAGGTTGAACCCTTCCCGACCAAGCCTGTTCCCCTCCTGGGATCTCTCGGTGGTCCTTTCAGGCCTTCAGAGACCCCCCTTCGACCCGCTTGATTCAGTCGAGCTCAAAGCCCTCTCCTTGAAGACGGCCTTCCTGATCATGCTCGCTTCCATCAAGAAGGTTGGGGACCTGCAAGCGTTCTCTGTCAGCGACACTTGCCTGGAGTTCGGTCCGGCAGATGCTCACCTCATCCTAAGACCACAACCGTGCTACGTGCCCAAGGTTCCTTTGACCCCCTTCAGGGTTTAGGTCATGAAACTGCAAGTGAAGCCGCCCGGGAGGAGGTAGACCCAGCCTCTTCATTGCTGTGTCTGGTACGTGCTTTGCATATCCATGTGGACCGCACGCAGGGCTCTAGATGCTCTTGTCTGCTTTGGTGGACAGCGGAAAGGGAACGCCGTCTCCAAACAGAGGTTAGCTCATTGGGCTGTTGATGCTATCCCCTAGCTTATCACACCCAGGCTCTCGTGGGCACTGGCCCATGGCACCTCCCTAGCAGACATCTGCAGAGCAGTGGCTGGGCAATACCCAACACCTTTGCTAGGTTCTACAACCTCAGGGTTGAATGGGTCCAGCTGCGACCCAGCTGCTTCTAGCACACAGCTTCTTGCTTGCACCTGGCTCAGCAGTCATGTAACTCTGGTAGCGCATGGCGTTTTGAAGTGGGACACCTTGTGTCACTACAATCTACACAACGTTGAGTGAGTGACAGAAGAGGAATGTCATGGTTACTGTTGTAAACTCCGTTCCCCGATGGAAGGAATGAGACATTTTGGTCCCCTTGCTATGTCACTATCCCTACCACTGTAATGTGCCGTAACCTTATTCTCGGCTCCTCGATGAAAACCTGTCTGACAGATGCTCACCCACTCCCCTTTGTACCCGTATGTCCGGGGCAGAACATGCAAATTCTGTCTGCCAATTTGACATTGGCCTTTTCTCAAGTTCAGAGGTACGCAAGGCCCTCAGAAGAGACCCCTTGTGTCACTACAATCAACACAATGCCTCGTTCCTTCCATCGGGGAATGGAGGATACAACAGTAACCATGATGTTTCATTTGATATGCCGCTTTAAAAAATCAGTTCATTTTTCTCATATCAGCACCCTGACAAACATAATTTCCTCAAAAACAAAAAAACATGTTCATTATTTTGAATAGCTTTCAACTCTAGCACATCTGTGGGTCATTTAGCTTCATTTTAATAAACATTTTATGTTTAATTTTGTTATCACTGTGTAATACGATTCTATTCATTAACATTAGTAAATGCATTTATATATATTTACTGTGCAGCTTCACATTGAGAATAAATGGGTTCATCCAAAAGCTGAAAGCTTTAGGAAAACTATTTGCTCTAGAATTTTTTATGCATTAATTTATTTATTTTCTGCTTGTTTATCAGTTGCTACTAGTTACAAGTAAAAAAGGGAAATTGAAAATGCACAGCATTCACGCGGGGTCTTGATGAGGTTAAAATTATATTTTGCATAAACAAAATTAAGCCTATTTCAAGGACCATTAAGATTTTATGCATATTATTTTACATTTAAGCACATTACCCTCGCAATTTACATTGCCATAATGCTATATAGAATGTCCAGACTTGTTGCTGACAGAAAGACTACAGTAACTCAGATAACCACTCTGTACAAGTGAGCAGAATAGCATCTCAGAATGAACAACACATCGATCCTTGAGGCGGATGGGCTACAACACCAGAAGACCACGTAGGGCACTTTATTAAGACCATAGCCCTAAAGTGCTCAATGAGTGTATATTAAAATGCAACAAAAACTGCCATGCTGTATAAATATACTATTTAAATACTATATTATTTATTTATTATTTTTACATTATGGTTATAAGAATTGTTGACATAAAATATACTTAAAGATGTCATCAAAGTAATGTCACAATGTAAACATCATATGGTCCTAAAAAGACATTGTTTTCTTTAAAGGACTGATGGACCAGTCTGAGCAAGAGCTCGCTCTATGTGACTCCTTAGATGTGCAGCTTGTGAATGCTTGTGTCTGTGATCTCTCTGACCACTGTCACAAAACAGACATTCCCCCTGTCAGAGATCTAATCAGGCAGGGAAGTGGCACCTCAGGGTCCTTCAGGTCAGATAACGACCTCTCCCTGAGGCTGTCATTCTCTGTGACCATCAGACTGATCCATCTCTCTCTCTCTCTCTCTCTCTCTCTCTCTCTCTCTCTCTCTCTCTCTCTCTCTCTCTCTCTCTCTGTCTCTTTTTCTCTGTAAGTGCATGCTGGGAATGAGTGGGCAGAGTGTGGTGAGTGTGAGTACGAGTGGTAGACATCTGTGGCTTGAACAAGTGCTTAAAATGTTATTTTTGTGTGTGTATGTTTGTGTGTGTGTGTGTGTGTGTGTGTGGGTGTGTGTGTGTTTATTGGGTTAGATTTTTAGTAAAGTTATAATGTTTCGCTGAGAAGCATGACAATGAGCTATGGAGCACGCCTGTAATGTTTAATGTGTGTGTGCATGTATATCATGTCTTTTAATTTGTAAAAGTTTATTTCCTGTTTCTTGTCATGTGGTTCCCTAGTCATGTGATTCCTGTTTCCCTCCATGTTCATGTGTCTTGTTTTCATTGGTTCATTGTTTGATTATCTTGTTTTGTGTTCTGTTTGTTCATTGGTTTACATATCTTATATTAAAGCCCTCATGTTTGCCATTGTCTAGTGTGAGTATGTATGTAACTTTGTTGTTTGTTCAAGTCAAGTCAAGTCAAGTAAATCCAAGCCAAGCCAAGCCAAGCCATGTTTATATCAAGTCTCAAGTTTATGTCAAGTCTAGTTTTCATTTTGTCAAGTTCATGTTTATGTTCACGTTTATAGTTAGGGTATTTGGATTGCACATCTGTAAATAAAATGGCACTTGGGTTCGTCACTCAATCGTCATTGTCTTCATCATTGTCAGCAGCAATGTTACAACACTGTCATGGAGTGAGAATAGAGTCTAGAGTTAACGTGGAAGAGAGCTGTCTTGCAGTGGGGGAGTTTGTGGGAGAAGGAAATGTTGTGTCGGTCTCGCGTATGAACAATGCAACCATGCTTTTTCTGAATTCTGTCGAAAAAGCAAATGAGGTGGTTCAAAGTGGTGTTATTCTAAACAGCTCACTTAAACTTGTCTCCTCTGAGTAGCCCTTCCAAAATTATCATATTGTCTAACGTTCCTTGCTTTATTAAAAATGAAGTTCTTGCTCAAGAACTGTCATGCTATGATTAGTTTCCATTATCAAAAAAATCCCTCTTGGGCATAAATAGCCGCTAGCAAAACATCTAGTGTATTTTAGAACACACGTTTTTATGGTTCTGAAGAATGGAGTTGATGAAATTAACTAGGTTTTCAAGATTAAAATTGATGGTTTTGATAAAACAGTGTTTGCTACTTCTGATACTGCAATTAAATGTTTTAGTTGTGGTAAAATTGTTCATTTTTTTTGCACTTGTCCTGATAAAATGGACGGTGCAAGCGTGGAATAATCTGAACCTGATCTGCAGCCGGATGAAATCGCAGCTGTCGTGGTCTGAGAAAGGGGTGCTACTGATGGCACATCTGCTGTTGAAGCCGTTGAGGATGGGCTGATGACAGTCGTGGTTGCCGCTAGTGAACCTATTGTTGGGGAAACTGTGGCAGAGATTGTAACTGAATCTGGGAAAGCTTATGTTTTTTCAGAATGAAATGAGCCAGTCAAAGATATTCAAAGCAGTCTTATAGTGACAAACTTTGAGGAATCGAGAAAGAATGATGATGAGTTTGAGAGGCAAACAGAATCAGCTTTTAAAATACCTGTTAAGAGAAAGAAAGAGTGGTGGCAAAGCCTCTAAACAAGTCAGAAAAAGTGCTGGTGAAATAGAAAATATGAACTCAAATAGTGATGAAAATTCCTTTGATTCAAACATGCCTTAGTGCTCAAACTTATCTACTTGTTCACAAAATGAAAATTCAGTCAGCATATACTGTACAATGCTGAAGAGATCAGTAAGGGACTGAAAGTAGCGCAGGATGAAGATGTTTTTGTTCATGGTCGTAAACAGTTTGTTAATGATGTGAGATATCTGATGAAGGAGGGGACTTATCAGGATGTGGAGGTTTACCGTCTCAGAAAAATTGTAAACAAACTAAGGAAAGAAATTCTAAAAGATTATGAAACTGTTAAAAAAGGATATTTATTTTTTTCTAAAATGTATTTGTAACACGAGACTGGACTGGACTGGACAGGACAGGGGAAGAAGGACACGATAACAGGATGGAGAACTCAAAGGTATGGTTTTTAATTTCTCTAAAGTAAAGGTACAGAACTGAACATAAACTACTTATAATAAACACAGGATTTCTCTATAAACATAAACTCTCTTCTATAAACATAAACTCTCTTGGACTTCAGTTGCCAACACTAGACTGGCTTTTTTCCCCTCCACTGGCGTTGTTGTGGCTCTTATATGCCGCTCTCCCCGTGCTCACTGAAATTAGAGACAGGTGTTAGACATATTTTAGCTCAGGTGCAAGCGCCCTTACCGCTCCCCCTCTCCGGACGGGCGCTTGACCACGCCCCCGCTGCCACAGTATTGTATCATTATCTGTTCTTAATATAATTTGTATGGTCTCTAAAACCTATATGAATTAGTTCAACACTGGGTAGATTGGAAGAGAGAATGGGGTGGACAGATTTTTTTTTTTTTTAAGTCTTCCATGGAGGAGTAGCTGTTTTATTCTCTAACAATTATTTACCTGTTTCTTGTGAGATAAAGGAAGTTGTAGTTGTTGTTTTTTAAACTCTTGATTTATGTGATGTATGGAGAAGAATGCATCAAAGTACTAGACAGAACACTTGGGTTTATAACTGAAATTATCTTATCTCTTTGGCACAACTCAATACATTTTATGGGTTACAACATAATCATAATCTTTTTAAGTTTGTAAAAGTATTCCAGTGGGTTTCTCTGATCACAGCGTGTTCAGTTATGTGTTGTGTGATCGTTAAGTAAAATCTACAAGTACCTATTGGCTATTTAACACATCCCTGTTAAATGATAATACATTTATATAGAATTTAACTTATATATATATATATATATATATATATATATATATATATATATATATATATATTTAAACAACAAAAACACTTTTATTATTCAATACAGCAGTGGTGGGATTGTGGGAAGGTTTTAATTAAAGACTTTTGGCAAAAATTCACTCTGAAAAGGGATATAGCTTAGTCAATGAAGAGATCAGAGACTAATATAGTGGATTTACAGGATTTAAAAGGATCCTCATAAGATAAGAACCACTTTGATGTAATAAAAGAAAAAGAGCTATTATGGCTGACCTGTTGGGTGTTAAAGTGCAATGAGCACTAGTTCACTCACGTTTTCAAACTATTACTCAAATGGATGCTCCTTTTAATTTTTCTTTAATTTAGGAATGAAAAATGGACAGAGTACATTTATCCACTCATTCTCTGCTACAGGGCAAGAGCTCACTGAGCCTGCTGATATACGTAACCGTGCTGTTGGTTTTTTTATTCAGATCTTTATAAGTGTGAATTGGTGAAATGGAATACAGCTACCAATGAGTTTTTTGATGGCTTGCCGAAGGTGGATGAGGATTCTAAAAAAGATTTAGAACAAAGTTTATCTTTACAAGAGCTTCATACTGCCTTAATGAATATGGACAATGGTAAATCTCCTGGAATTGATGGGTTACCTGTTGAGTTTAATAAAACTCTATGGCACATCATAGGAATGGATCTAATCACAGTTCTTAATGACTGTTTGAAAGGACTGCTGCCACAGTTGTACACAGGCAGTCATCATTTTATTACCAAAAAAGGGTGATCTTCAAAGTATTCGTAATTGGTGCCCTGTGTCACTAATGTTTTCCAAGTATAAAATTTTATCAAAGGCTCTGGTCATAAGATTAGGCAGTATTATGGGCCAGTTGATGCATTATAACCAGTCTTACTGTATTTCCAAAAAGTATATTATTGATAATAATGCATTGATTAGAAGTATCTTAGATACACCAAAACTCTTAAGTATTAACACTGTACTATTTTCTCTTGATCAAGAGAAAGCTTTTGACAGAGATGAACATCTATATTTATGGAATACCTTAGAAGATTTTGGCACAGTCCTGAATTTATATCAAAGGTTAAGGCTATGTATTTTAGCACTGAAAGTGTCCTCAAGATTAATGGCTGTTTAAGTGCTCCCAGAGGGGAGTCAGGCAAGGATGTTATCCATAGAGTCTTTGTTTCATAAACTTTGTGCTCAATTAAGAGTTAACTTTACCTGGTTGTAATGATTCCTTGTATCTCTCTGCCTGTGCTGATGATGTAATTGTTTTATTAATGAAAATAATTATATCAAGAACTTCATCTAAAGTTAATTGGGGGGAAGTGAAGCCTTAATGGTGGGGTACTGGAATGGTGATCTTCCGAGTCTACCTGGAGGACTGTCTTGGAAAAGAGGTGAACTAAAATATCTTGGAGTTTATTTAGGCAATTAAGAATTCAAAAAGAAAAATAGGGAAGGACTGCTTGAAAAAGTTAAAGGATGTTTAGAAAAATGGAAATGGCTTCTCCCTCAAATATCATATAGTGTTCTTATAATTAATAATCTTAATTTATCATCTAATGTATGGAGAGATAAATTGGGGCTTGATAATGAAATTAAACCAGTGTGGAGAGTACTCTATAAACCACCTTTAAAGAAAATGATTGCTGATCTTCAATGGAGAATTCTTCATTGTGCTATTGCTGTGAATGCTTTTGTATACATTTTCAATCCCACTGTAAGTAACAAATGTCCTTTCAACATTTTGTTTAGAAAGAGAAACTGTTTTTTCCTAGGGCTGTTGATTTAACGTGTTAATTCAGTGCGATTAATTTGAATAAAAATAATGTGTTTAAAAAATTTATGCAATTAATCGCAATGCCCGCAATGATATGGAAGATTCCTGAGAAATGCAAACTTGTAGTACCACCTGTTTACTCCAGAGGGCAGTAAGTGAAACTTCAGCTGTATGGAAATGCGCAATTTATATAGTGAAGAAAACACCCTTGAGCAGCAGAACAACACAAACATGCGTCATGTTCTTGCGTTCAAACACTTGATGGAGCGCAAATTCGAACTTTAAGTGATCTCAAGATGTGTTCTAAGTATTAAACTATATTTAACTTGACACAGTGACCTAAACATTTTATATTTATGACGCAACGCACTCGAGACGCTACACAAGCATGTCTGACGCAGGTGTAAATAAGCCCTCATAATAAATCTCCAACTGATTGACAAATTCACTTGTGAAATGGATTGCTGTGAACTGTATGCCAATGATATGATCAATTATATGGTAGTAAACAATACATTGTCTTCTAAAGCCGATTTTTGTATTGTCTTATTAACGATTAACTCTTCTGAAACAGGAATGTAATGCATTTTATTTATCTGAATATTTATTGTATATATATATATATATATATATATATATATATATATATATATATATATATATAATATTTATATTTAAAGATAACTATGTATCATTATTTCATAATTATATATTGAATTATAATTATATTGAGGGGCTTTCTCAGCAAATATTTGTATATGCTTAATTAATTAATTGGGACACCATGTAATTAATTTGATTAAAAAATGTAATCGATTGACAGCCCTAGTTTTTTCATTGTTTCATGTATCGTAACCAGCTCAACACTTTGTTTGATCTTTTAAGTGTTTTATATGATTTCATGTATTTTTGCTTCACAAAGCAATGTTTTATATTTGGGTTTGGTTATAGTCCAAAACAAAAATATAAGGGGGGCCTGGGTAGCTCAGCGAGCCTCCACATTTGCTATGTTTCCGCGGTAACACGCTCAACAAGCCACGTGATAAGATGCACGGATTGATGGTCTCAGATGCGGAGGCAACTGAGATTCGTCCTCCACCACCCAGATTGAGGCACTACGTCACCAGAAATACCTAGAGCACATTAGATTTTGGGCATTCCAAATTGCGGAGAAAAAGGGAGAAAATCAACAATTTTATTCATTTAATTTTATAAATAAAAATATATTGTAGGACAAGCAAAATATGCTGTTTATATCACCAGAAGAAATAGGTTTAAAAACATGGTGAAATCAAGTATGTTTGTTGATTTTAATTGAATGGGTGCAATTGATCGTTTTGAAATACAGTGGTGTTGTGATAATGCTCTGTGTTCTGTTATTAATGGAAAACTTGTTTTTGTAAATGAGCTAGTCTAAAAATTATTTGTACTTCAGATTTATTGAAAGACTTGTTTTTGTTTTTATTTATGTATATTCTCTCTCTCTCTCTCTCTCTCTCTCTCTCTCTCTCTCTCTCTCTCTCTCTCTCTCAGCTTGTATGTTGATTTATACAATGTTACTTTTTCAAGGGCTGCCAAGAAATTGGACAAAAGGATGGGAAGCTCTGAGAGTAGTTATTCAAGAAAGACATTTTCCTGTGAATTTAGTTCAGAGTCCAGTTATAAACACAGCAGAAATGGTTCTTAGACATTTATTGAATAAGGAATCCAAAGCAGCTATTTAAGACAAATTGAATTTTATTTTAAGGGTATATCCATTTAAGTTTAAATATTCAAAGACATCAATTGTGAAATTGTAATACAACACAAGAGAAAGGAGAGTAATGAATCTTAGTCAGGGTAGATGCCATATTTAATTTGACACAAATGGAAATGAGGCTGTGAGGGATAGACACACAGTACATTCAATATGTTGAACAATATAAATGTAGTTCACCAAAAAACTTACATTATTTTATCATTTATTCACCCTTACATTCTCTCAAACTTGTGTGATTTTCTTAATTCTACTGAACACAATTGAAGATTTTTGAAGGAAATATGATGTGTGTTTTGTTCATACAACACAAACTCTGCACATGTGCATGCACTATACACTTGCTCTGTGTATGCATTAAACGCTAGGAAGTGTTATCAAGCTTCTCACATGATCACGCCAAGGAGAATGCAGATGTCAAGATTTATAGTGAAAAGGAGTTAAATTTTCATCTGTTTCTTACCCAAAACCAAACATATATCGATTATCATATTTCTTTGTTTGTGTTCTGCAAAATAAATAAATATGTGTTTGAGAGACCCTTTAATAAATGTCTATTTTTTTCCATCCAAGCATTCAGTATTTTTGGGGTTTTTTTTTTGGTTTTTGCCCACTGGAATGTTTTGGAAAGTGGATCTTTTGGATCTTGTAGTCTTGTCTTTGATTTTAAAGAGGTCAGAGAGGCAGAGATAGACAGGGTGAGAGAGCTTTATTTCTTATCAATCCTTTACTGTGACAGAGAGTCGGGGGAGGAAGAAACATGCACTCTGATCATTGTTTTAACATAGAACAAAATCTGTTTGTCTTTTGGGCTGTCTGGAGTGATACTGTTGGCTTTTAATGATTAAAGAATAATAAATAAATTCTTAATTAATTTTGGCATTGCCTTAAAAATGATCTAACTAATATGATTATGATTATCTATATTGAACCTCTGCCAATGCCCGGATTTCCGAATTACTCGTTAGATTGGCAATCCCAGCAGGATCTCTGAAATGAGAAAATTAGGTGGACATGTTTATTATTTGGACTTTGACGGTTCATTGGTTAGACATTATTTGGTGTTAGAATTATCGCTCTGAAACTTGTGGCACATTGTACTATTCAGTATTTACTATTCAAGAAGAGCTTACCATAGATCAGAGAGAGAAAGTGAAATGAAATGTCATCAGGACATTACATGTGAACGATAACTTTAGGGATGTGTGTGATTGAGGCTGGATGGACAAACAGACGGACAGACAGACTTAGCATCATTGTGGACAAAGACAACTCACTACAGCAGATTTAGTCCTTAGTGCACCAGGTCTTGATTTTAGCCCAAAAACAATGACTAAACATGATGTAAACAGATTCAAAGCGCTATACAAAACATAAATACATAAATAAATACAAAATCACATCTATTATTTCCATGAGAATATTATGGTTTACAAAGAGGTTATCCTGCATAAAAAATACTTTATTAAAGCTTAAAATGAAAACAACTAAAGTACAATAAAGATAAATACTTTAAGCTGAACTTTGCCGGGGGTGAGTTGAATCTTGGAAATATGAATATGTTTGTGAAGACTCCACCATCTAGCAGTGCATATAAACACTGCTGCTATAATTAAATCACAAAGAACAGGCTTTGGAGAGGTAAATAAATCAACAAGGGACTTGTTTATGTTGGATGAGAGGCAGATTTTATGAAAATTTCTACAAGGCCTGGAAAGAGAATGTACAAGTGGTTCATCATCTCCAACAAAAATCATCAGTTGTAGTTCACCCAAAAATTACAATATTTTCTTACTTGCCCTCATGTTGTTCCAATGTTCCTGTATGACTTTCTTTATTCTGTGGGTCACCAAAGGAGATGTTATGCAGAATGTTAGGGACTGATAGCCTCAGTTAACTTTTACTTTCAGTGTATCAACATTCATCAACATTTCTCTTCTTAGCATGCATGGAAAAAAGTAATGTCATCTGGGTTTGGAATTACATGAGGGTGAGTAAATGTTATCAGAAATATAATTTTTTGGATGAACTTAACCTTTGAGAGCAGAAGTATCATTTCTATGTGTGTCTACACTACTGTGACTTATCCACCACGCCTATACACATTGTTCAATTCAATCCACCACATAACCACATCTGAAATGCATGAGAGTAAGTGCTTGCTAATTACAGCTCAAATGTTGCAGGACAGGGTTTTGTGTCACCAGCCTTCCGGAACAATCCACCGATTGTTGTGTGAGTTGATTAGGCAGACAGGGCACCCCCCACCAACCCCCCCACAAACACCTCCCCCCAACCCCAATTAACTCCATTTGGAGAAGTATTTTCATGCCTCCATGCTCATGACAGAAAGAGTGTGGGAGTGGTTGGAGAGGTGGATACGGGGGTGGGGAGGGGGAGCTGGAAATGTAAGTTCTGTTGGTTTGTGGTGTTTATGAGGTCTGTTAAGAGGTCTTCTCCAGGGTATTTAGTTCACTTACAACTCCAGTGTTGCTGGAGAACATCAAAATTGTGCCCAGAGAAAAGAGAGGAAGAAACAGGTCACATACCAGTAAGAATCCAAACAAAGGATATCAGATTTTACTGCTCACCATGAGACTGAGAGAATTTATGAGTGAATGCAACTCATTTGTGAGGGGTCCATGCATGCACTTCGATTTTTGTTGATAATGTCAGACATTTCAACTGAACATTAAAACTTTAGCTTGTGTTTTTGTCTTTCTTACGCACGTGTTCTCACTGTAAAGACATTTTAAGTTACGTAACAGATGTATGTCCAACCCTAACATTTTTGGCAGAATGATAAGAATAATAATAAAGCAATTTGTTTCTATATAAAAAATGTTAGTTTTTTTTTCATTTCTTGCCCCTATTACACAATATATCACTTGAGTAAGCACATGATTGTGACTGTGATACTGTTTTTATACAACAGTCCTATACAAAAGAAGATAAGTGAGCAACTTGCATTGTAGACACAAAATGGCCAGTTATTTCAGCCTGATCTCATGAAAATGTTGACTTTTTGGCAAAATTATATTACGTGGTTCCTTTCCAATATCACGGTAGTTCAATTGAACAAAAGTCTATTATTGAGTGAGCACATGCTGTAAAAAAAAAATCTGTGTTTAAAACCCTGTCCTTGCTTTACTCCGATTCACTACGGTAAGCCTATAGTCATTATTTTTCTTTTGAGCTGTCGGGTCAGATTTGGCGTGAATCGCAGGCTTATATTATCAACCCTTGCATGTTTACATCATGGCCATAAGCACAGTAAATTAGAACCAGCTACTGTGTCACTGTCCTGTGTTGGGTGAATGGGGAAGTGACAGCTGTTCAGTCAGTTGAAGTTCAGAACAGCAGCGGTAGGACATTAGTAATCAGATATACGTTTAACAGCTAACTATTTGGCAAAGTTGTTATAAGTTTACTTTCTATAATGCTTGGATATGTTTTCTGGTAGCATTGTTGAAACGTATATTTGTTGTTGTGCTTTAATGAATTGAACATTATCGGTAATTGGGGAATATTGTGTGTTTACCGATCTCAAAGTGTTTAATAGGTTTCGTTTTCCAGTGAAGTTACTAATGTTCATGACTTCTGAGTATTTTAAAACATTGCTGCAGTTCCCTAAGTGTGTGTGTGTGTGTGTGTGCCACTGTTTTCTCATTTATTTTAACCTACTCACAGAAATGTATATACTGTAAATTTACAGAATAATACAGATTTCTTGACCCAGTAATGTATATATTAATTTGTTTAGCATGTAACCATCTCTATATTATGACATTACTTTCTAATAAACTTTTAAGGAAACTGTTTATTATTATAATTGCTATACTGCATATTTCTGCATATTATTTTGGTGCTTAATAAAGTCTATTTCATCCCCATCCTTATTGAATCACCGTTTTGTGTTTTTATATTACAGTCGTATTGTGAGCAGTAGATAAACCTACTATTGTAGTATTATGGTTTACGTACAAGATAATTGCTGAAGCAGCCATGTCATTTTGTGAAGCTTTTGTTACACTTAGGACTCACATGTCGACTTGCGTGCTTTTCAGAGCTCATGCTCAAGTCCTGCGCATTGCAAGTGCAATGCTCATTTAAGCTACTTCCAAATATGATTGCTCTTGAACAAGTTTGTAAATGTAGTGTATTATGTAATGCAAACGTTTATATGTATCACCTCAAAAGTAATGCAGTATAGTTAATGTGTTTAGATGTCATATAGCAGATAGCACTGTGTTAGGAACAGGTCGTAAAGTAAGTGTAATGTATATGAACAGTTAATCTGACGATTTGCTTGTGATTTGTGAGAATAAAAGTCATGAGCCACGTAAAAAATATTTTGACAAAATCTACATATAGTAATGCGATTTTATGAGACCAGGTTTGTTATTATGACTTTTTTGCTCTACTAACAAAATGAAGTCGCAGAGCAATGCACAGACTGACAGCCTTGTCTGTAAAGCTGCAAAGACAGACAAGGGGAATGATACAAGTAGTAAATCCCTGTGCTGTTATATGAAATATCATGTCAGGGCATAAATGCAAACCAGATTAATCATTACAGATGATTATTTGACCTGATAGAGCTGAGTGGAGAGCAGCTACCCAACTCCAACTCTGTCTGCCTGTCTGCCCCAGGGCTGCCTGTGTGCAGTTATTGAAGTGGAAGTCCTGGTGGGAGGCAGGTTTCATTTAAAAAGCCTGTGTTCCTTTCGGGGGCCTGTAATTATGTGATTTACAGCCAGAGATCTTTTTCTTTTCTTTTTTCCTCCTCTTGCTTGACAGTATACCCACCTCAGTTTTCAGTGACATCCTTAAATCTGAGTCTGGCTAAATGAAAGGGCATTAAACAAGCTGACTTGTCTGGGGGGCATTATAGCTACCACTGTGGGGCTAAATGTTTCCATATGTTTGTTTAATTTAGGCTTTCTTTTTAAAACTCACCCCTCTTTTTTACTCTCTCCATCCATTTCTTTTTTACTCATTCCTTCTGCTGAGTCCTCCGTCACAAGATGGACTTAAAAGAAACACACACTGGGAGGGGCTTTAAGAAAAGATAAGCTGCAGTAGGCCAATCGGATGCAGCGTTACTGGACACCGCGCTTCCCTTGCCCGGTTTAACTGGCACCTTGGGGTCCACAGATGTTCCCCTATAATGATTTTTCTACCCATTAGCTTAATAGTTGTTTATGGCTGTGAAATGCAGGAATGTGGCTGTCACAAGCAGTAGAGGAGTAATAATGAGGGACACGAGGAACTGGATGCAAGGTACTGAAGGTACAAAGGAAGACAAACAACAGAACTCGACTCTTATAAATGTAACATCATTTCATAGATGTTTTTTTAAAAGGCCACTGGACAGCCAACCAACATTTCATTGTTTCATAATTCTGTATTAACCTCCCAAGCATGACTACTATTTTTAAATTTCCCTTTTTGATTTGTAACTAGTAGCGCCTAATAAACATGCAAAAAAAATAAATAATCTAGAGCAAATAGTTAAAAAAAAAAAAAAAAAAAAAATGATGGCAACATATGTAAGACTAAGTTCTGAAATATAAAAAAATAATAAGCTATAGAAAGTCAGATTTTATTTTTTTACCAAATAGTTTTTATGTTTTCAGGTGTGTTGTTTGTTGTAATGTTGTAATGTTTTTGAGACATTACAGATATTACATCAGCATATTATTAGCATAAAACGAATTAGCATAATATAGTCTGATTCAAAGTAATGGTCAACATCATCCAATCACTGCCAACCATGTTAAAATACAATTATACTATATAAATTCTGAATCTATGTACTGATTACCATTGTCCCAAATCCCACATGTTGAGTGGCCCAAACATATTTGCAGCCTGAAACTGAACTTTTGTTCGGATTTTAGGTGTATGCACTTAGCTGCATAGAGAGCTATAGGATGCTCCCTATTTAGTGAATAATTTGTGTGCTGTCTGTCTGCACTGGCCTCAGAAAAGTTTGAAATGCATCTTATTTTCATCGTAACTCAATATAAAGCCCCTGAAAGCAAAATGTTCCAGTTTTTTGATGAACCCATTGATTCTCAATGGGAAAATGCTCAGTAAATATAGGATAAAAATGCGCTAAAGTACACATTAGTGTACATTGTGTTTAGCAGCATGGCGTTTCGTGATAAATCACTAAAATGTTTAAAAAATTGCATATCGAATGAAACTAGAGACTCAAATCTTTTGACTCAAACAGCTTTCAATGTAATAACTTAATTAGGTTTCTTATTAGATGTAGTTCTATTAGCGTTTCTCCCAAAAACATACTCCACTGTGGTTGGTGCCATGTTGTTTTGTCACATGACTTCATATATTGAAAGTTTAAACTTTTACTGACAGCACAGAGTCTCTGGAACTCAGATCAGTTGGTTTAAATGTATTTAAATTATGCATTGTGTATATCAAAGCCAAAATACAATGTCCAAAAATGTGTGCGCAGAGTCGCACAAGGTTAAAAAAAGGCACAAGCATTCCCAGAATAAACATTTCTTGCTCTGAGGTTGCTATTTTATAATCATTCTATTGATTCATTTTATTTATTTCATTCATTCATTTATTTATCAATGTTGTCACAGATGTTTTGACTAAAATGCCTTAGGAGAAATAAAACAAGACAATTGCTGACATACAGTAAGTATGAAAATAATGTGAATAGCATAGCATAATTGGTTCTTGGAAGTATTTGATGAGAAATGTTTGAGTTCATACTGACATTTCTGATGTTTTATTGCAGAATTTAGTATCCTTTGACATAATCTGTGTTTAATCTTTGTTTAATATTTAAATTGCCACAGTTTTTTGCTGGTAAGCCAGTTTAACTGCAGCACGCTATGAGCGTTTTCTCTCTGAAACCCTCCTCCTCCCCAGCAACACTTGTCTAGTGGTGCTTCATGAGGATTATGTGTATGTCTAATTTTGCAGCAGCAACATGTTAGCAGATCTAGTCTCCCAAGACCAAACCTACCAACTTGACTTGTTCATTATAACAGCTTAAATTTATTCAGAGAGTTGTCATGACTGAAATGTACTAGGGTCTAAGTCTAAGAAACAGGAGACCTACGCAAAAGTTAATGAGAAACAATAGAAATATTCCAAAGATGTAATTTGTGATTTATTCTTCCCTATGGGTTCAAACCAATTAACTGAAAATATTGCATTGCATAAAATACTCAACAGCCAACAAAGAGCACAGAAGCATCTACATGGTTAGTAAATAAGTCCTTGCTGGCTCAGTTCACATATAAAACAATATCGTTTCCTCTAAATTGCAATAAATATATTCTGTTTTCTACCACTACAAAACCACCTTATACAAGATATCTACTCAGTACAGGTGTTAGTCTCTGTGCCCGTGTCCTTCTATGTACAGACCTGCTCCAGGGCTCAGTTCTTCACTCCACCTACCAAAGGGCTTAATGGACTCCAGACCCCTCAGTAAAAGGACCTGGGACTCTCTTGTGTACAGTTGGTGATGGCGTTAACAAGAACCTCCTGTTCGAACCAAATAAAAGAGGCCCTCTCAGAGTGACTTTATGGAGAGCACAGTCGCCCAGATTTCAGAGCAGTTTTTTATGGAGAGCAGAGGGAATGGTTTTCCTCATCATCTTTCTTTTATTTCCACCTCTTTCAGACCCAACGCACTCAGAACCATGTAGTTTCATTCTATGCAATTCCCCAGGTCATAAAATATCCACGTACAACAAGACTAAACAATACAAGCGCTAAACACATATTTATAGTCAGATAGGCCTGGAATGCATCTGAGCCACTCACAATTGGAATTTATTTGATTGGACAGGGTCTATTGTGGATGTGTTATAAATACAGTGAGGTTCAAAAGAGTCCACATTGAAAATCTGGGATTCAAAATTTAATTTAAACCTGAAAATAAACAGAATGTTTAGACATATGACAAAACTCTAAATATTTTATTTCTATAAAAAAAATTTGCACTATTTCTAGGTCACACATTTTTAAAGCACATTTTTAACATTGGCCATATTATCCCCTTTGTACAAAAGGTCAGATATCCTTACTTCCATTGGAGAACAAATGATTCTCTTTGGAAAATTCTAACCTCAAGCTGGACAATCAGACATCAGCTTGAGTGCAAACTGCCATTAATACAAAAGGGGGACATACCAAATTTTAAGAAATTCTCAAATTAACGTTCATTTTTCAATGAATCTTTACGTTCAAATTTCTATGTTGAACATTTGTAATACAAAAAAATAAATAAAAAATAATTAAATATTAAAATAGATAAATGTCAATTTCAAGTAATCCCAACTGTATCTAACTGGAGTAATTAATAAAGACTGCAATAGTTTGAGATCAATGTCTTTGCTTAAACAGTTATATAGTTTAAACTTTAAAGCACTAAAGCCAAATCAGCTCCAGTTCTGTTCTGGAGTCCAGACAAACCACAAACAGATGTCAATTTACTGATGTGCCCATTTGTTTTTACATCCTGATCCCCTCTAAGGAATTGTTTCAGATGGAAGGTAATATTCATTTGTGGGTTAACCGCAAGTGTTTCCCGATGCCACTTCCACGTTTGATGAGGCTATTAATACAAACAGACTACTGGCAGAAATCACTCTATTTGGAATGGCCAGAGGTGTCTCCACCATTCTTTCCGCATACAGTATTTCCTTTGGGTGCAAGATATATCAGATTCAGCACATATTTGGTCATTAAGAGCTTTTCGCATGAATGCTATATTTTGGTAGATGATAAGACATTTCGGTTACACTTTATAATAAGGTTTCGTTTGTTAAAATTAGTTAACAACATTAGTTAACACAAACTAACAATGAACAATAATTTTACAGGATTTTGTAATTTTGGTTCAAATTAATTTCAATTTATACTAATACAACATTAGATTTAAAAAAATGTATATTTTAACAGTGGTTAATGCATTATGATCTAACATGAACTAATAAACTATTGTATTTTTATAAACTAACACTTCTAAGACAAATGCTAAAAAAAAAATAGATTGGCCATTGTTAGTTAATGATACATAATGCATAAACTAATCTTTACAAATAGAACATTATTGTAAAGTTTTACCGAAACTTCAAGCAGCGACAGCATTGTCCTGTGGTGTGATACACTATCCTTTATCTAAAACTACTTACAAGGTGTAGTTTGACATTTTTCCACGTTTAAATACTTTCTCCTATCCCTGCTTAACCTTTTATTGCTGGTGTGCTGTGAGCGTACTTGTGCACTATGGTTGTCGTCTCATCATCCAGGTGGATGCTGCACACTGGTGTTGGGTGATGAGAGTCCTCTGTTCAGTATGCAAATCGCTTTGAGTGTAGTATCAGAAAAGCGCTATATAAATATAACATTCATTAATTCATTCATTTAAACTCTGATGGTGTTCTAAAAGATTTCATGTTTCAGTGGCATGACCACTAAGAGGGTCAATTGTTTGGTATCATTTAAATTTTTTTTTTATGATAAATTAATCGACTAAGAAACAGCTAAAAAATCTAGAATTTTTTTTTGCCATAGATTACAATTTTTTCTTATTTTTCTGATTTGATTCAGGGTGTAAATAACTGCTTTTGGTTTGATCCCAAACATGTCAACTGTAACAGAGTAAAATTTTGTGTTGATATGACAAAGCAATAAAAAATTATAGCATCACAAATATAATTTATCCTAGTGTCCAAAAGCTTCTCCAAACAAATAAAACATAATACTTGAACATACGGACTAATTACACATGCAAACACAACAATTACATAAGGTAAGCTCTCTCTCCAAAGCATGCAGGCATGAGTGACGGGATCTCATTCAGTTCAATTCCGTGTCTTTTGAGCCATCATTCAGTCGGTGTCAGGTACATGGTGCCATCTCATTGTAGCCATATATAATTAAAGTGAATGATCCTCTCTGCCCATATTTGGATGACTTCCACCTCTGGTTACAGCAATCTGAACCCTAAGACGATTGGTTTAGCGTTCCATGACGCTGGATAAAATTCTAAATAATTTCTGATTAAGTCATCTTATTCAGGAAAGCGAATGTATTTTTAGCAAGATAGCACATTATGTGCTGTGTGCACATTGACCTTCGTGTTTATTATCTAATTATCTATGCATCCGATCACGTTGTGTATGGGCCCGTTTTAAGGTGAATTCTCTCCTCTAAGTAATGGTATGTGATACTGTACATTCTGTTTATTTTCAAGTAGTTATAAGTGAAAATGCAATTTATAAGCAACACCTGTTTACAAGTAACATGTGTCAAAGACATACTTAGCTATTACTTGATACATTTGTGTCTGTGAGTAAAACAAATAGGCTGATTGTATTCTAGTCTTTGAGATTTTTCTAATTACATGTGCTCATGGCTATTTGATTAGAATAATATGTACAGCATGAAATTATTAATAAATTATCAAAACAGAACACTTCTGATTTGCCTGCAAATTTTAAAGCATTTATTCAGTTTTGGTTATAATGCCTGCATGCTTTGTAAAGTACAGCTTATAAGATTTAAAACAAAACCAATTTTTTTATTTATTCATATATTAATAATTAATTGGGCTGATCTGAGCTTAAACGGTTGCAGAGTGAGCTATAAGTAAGCCATTCACTGGGTGATCTCCCCTGAAGTATAAACACTGTGGTGCAATCAGAGCATTCCTCTTTTAGTTAGAGCATCCCGACCAGCCCAACACAGGAACATTAACTCAGCCAATGGTGCGAGTTTATGGTGAGGCTAAATATTTTTCCAACCAATGGAAGATGGGGGGAGTGTTTTAAAAAACCCACTTGAAAACCAACACACTATCATAAGGATATGTCACTGAGTGCCTTGCAACATTTGTCAGTTTCTTGTAAATTTCCATATGTACCATTTTAATGAACTCATGTTAATTGGGAGACATTTTTTTATTTGTTACACCACAGAACTAGGCTGAAAGTTGATCACAAATGGTAAAAAAAAAGTTAATGGTCAAATTAAATGTCCATATTATTTTCAACTACCCATTTAGAAGTATCCATATTATAACAAGTCAGTTTTATTTAATCTACAAACAGAAATTTATTTTACATTGATTTATTGTCACATAGGCCATGCCTTTCACTGGGTGTAGTGCCTAAGAAATGGGTGTGAATGAATGACTACATCACTCATATTACTATTACACCACATCATTGCGCAATTCAGTAAACTGTAATAGAGGAATTGACATACACCTTAATAAATAAATGACAAAGGGGAACATTAAAAGTTTAAGCATTTTCTAAACTGCCACACACAGAGACACACAGAATGGCTGGAAGGTGGAATGGAAAACTAGTTTGTTCTGAACTCAATACTGCCTACTATTTAAAAATAAATATTTAGTGTGTCAGTATGCTATTCCAAACATAGTCACAGGGTTTGATATGAATGATGATATATAATAATAAGCCTGTGGGACTTGACTTATATGAGCTGCATGTTAAAGCAGAGACAGATGGAACTCTTCTTTTGCCTCCAGATTGGGCCAAGATAGCAGCTGTCCTTAACTGATGTGGGAAAAGCTTACCAAGAACAGTTCTCAGCTGATCATAAGTTCTCGTTCATGTTCGGTCTGTCAACCTATTATGCTCTTAAAGTTATAATTCACCCAGAAATGAAAATTCTGTCATAATTTTCTCACCCTCATATAGTTCCAAACATGTATGTCTTTCTTTCCTCTGTGAAACACAAAGGAAAATGTTAGGCAGAATGCCAAATTCACTTGCAAATTATCGAAAATTTCAAACTTCTTCAAAATCTCTCCTCTTGAGTTCCATGGTAGAAAGAAAGTCTAATTTAGAACAGAATGAGGGTGAGTAAATGATGACAGAATAAGGCTTTGAGAGCGTTTCCACCCTCTTCTCTCAGCCCAGGCATGAGGCTTGTGCTCTCTCGCTCTCTCACTCTCTCTCTCTCTCTCTCTCTCTCTCTCTCTCTCTCAGCCTGTTTTTCTCCAGACAACTTGGCACACATATAATTACAGAGCAGCGCACGTTTAAACACAGAGTCGGGCTCAGCAATCATGGCACGACCCAGCAAGACGCCCTAGTACACAAACAGCTTAAAGAAACCACCTACACAAGAAACAAGCGAAAAGAAAACAAGTCATTAAACAAATACTTCTTTGAAACACAGTATGTGTGTAAACCATTGCCAGCATTACTGTCACAAATTCTTAGAGGGAGGAAGTTTATCTGAGATTACAATTTGCTGACTGTTTGTTGTTCATGAAAGTCACTGGGAAAATAAGTAATATAACACCAAATAACCTAGATATACTGTACAGTTATACACAACAAGAGTATACTAGAACAATTCATGAATATGGTCTAATATTAAAATCATTATCAAGTTTATTGAGGGTCATATTATCCAAAGTATAAAACCAAAATAGTTCATTTTTAAAAAGCATACTGTTAAAGGAATAATTCAACCAGAAATTAAAATTAAGTTATTATTTGCTCACCCTCACATCGTTTTGTACCCGTAGGTAGGTAAGGTAATTCTTTCAGTAATTTTTTTTACGATTATAAAAGTTTAACATTTATACTAAATTTTTTACTCAATTTGCTAGATGAATGGAGCCACAGTGAATCCAATCACACACATTGTCAGAAACACGGTCATTAAGTGTCAGTTTCACTGAAATTAAAATACAAATTTAAAATGTCCAAGCATTATGTCTCACATCGGTTGTGCTTCATATTAAACATAGATTTTTAACAGTATTATATATGGATGATTTAAAGTAAAAAATGATTACATCACCATGACTTGGCAGACCAGGGTTCTGAGCAATGTAAATGTCATATGTACATGTGACAGCCTGATTTCATGAAAATTACATGACTGTGGTGACATTTTTGCTAAATGTTTTTAGGGGGTTACTTATAGACCAACACTTTGTCAGCGTCACCGCCCTCTTCACAGTCGGAAGTGGTGGCAAAAAGGCCGGTGTATAACTGGTGCGAATAGTAAAACAAATCTGTAGTTAGCTGACCAACAGTCCTCAAAAAGGTAGCTGTTACCTTTAAATTGTTTGGTTAAGTTATGTTGGCTGTAAAAATATGCAATGACAAAAACCGAGGGCTTTACTTTTATCGGAATCCGTCAATAGGACTGAGTGGACTGAGGAGATCATTTCCAACTCAACATTTGCAGTGAACATTTTATTACAGTATTAAATCATATCATTATAATAATATTATTTCTGTATTTATGATGGCTTTGTGTTGTACATTCATTTAATCAATGACATTAACTAGATGTGCTAAGCAAAAGTGTACCCAAACCTAGCTAGTTTTGAACCTGTAGGCTAATTATCTTTAAGCGAAATTTAGAGGAGCTACCTAGCGCTAGCTGTCTAATTTGTCAAATCTAACACAACAGTTTGCCATCTTTCTGCCACCCCTTACTGCACAAGTGCCGCATTGTTTGTAAACAATGGGATTGGTCTATATGCATCAAGGCAGTTCTGAGGTGAAAAGCGAGTAACATTTTCTCCCAAACAGATGAGGTTTATGGTAAATGGTCTATTGAGTTTTAAATGAACAAAACCTCTCTCCCTATCCTAACCTTAAACCTAAACTTAACCAAATGTTTAATAAAAAGCAAATATGAAGTGGAGAACATGATTGTGGTTCAACCACATTATTTGTGGTGCTTTTATGACACTTTTGGCTCAATGTTGACTAGCACTGCATGAAAATCAAGTATTAGTAGAGTGTGTTGCATTTGTGTGTGTGTGTGTGTGTGTGTGTGTGTGTGTTTAATGATCTCACTTGTTCATATAGATGCTTTTTTATTATCATTTTCAAATGGTCTTTGATTTCATCTCAGAACTCTCACATTACATTATATTTTGCTAATGGCAGCATACTTTAAGCATATATGCAACCCTGAACTGATAATCTGCTGTTTTACTTGTGATTTGTGTAAGAGGGAAGAAAATTCATTGTTTTTGAATAGCTTCTAGTGTTAATTTCACCAGGAAACTACCGTATAAAAAGGCACGTAAAAAAATTGTAAACATGTGGGTCTGATCATTTGATTCAGTGAGACCAGGTTCCAATGTGATCATGTTTTCCAATTTGTTTATCTGAGTGATTTCAGGAAGAAATACAGGGTTAATGTTCAATAAATAATATTTTCGGACAGGGAGGAAGTTTTAAAATATGGAAATTACAGTATGATTTCATAGTAAAATGACTTTATCTAAAAATATCAAGGTAAGTATTCCTTGTGACATGAACTTAAAAACACTGCAGCATTATTCAATGTAATGAATCCCATTTAAATGTTATTCTAGTGAATTTAGACCTTTTACTGTGACTCTTATAACACCCGCTTTAAAAAAACAAAAGCAAAAATTAAGGTACAACTATTTTGCACTTCTATATACAGTTCTCAAAAGAGACCCTGTTTTCCTTCATTCTCCAGCACAGGCACAGATGCAGCACTGTAATCTTGGCTGGCCTGTGGAGACGACTTCAAACCCTACAATCTTCCGGACCCATAATTAGAAGCATCGGGCGCTGGCTTGACTTAGAAAAAGAGGGTGAGAGAGAGAGAGAGAGAGAGAGAGAGAGAGAGAGAGAGAGGCACATTCAGGCTGGCTTCAAAGCTATACTATAATACAATGCAGCCCAGGGGAAGGACTAGTTTTAAAAGCAAAATTAAATTATCTCTCCCAGTTTCTACTGAGTCACCCTATTATCCAGCTTGTCCAGCTCACTTGGTTTCGTGCTCAAATGTCTTTTGAGTGAAGCCTTATGGATTATATTTCTGCTATCTGAACTCTGTAATTTAGCAGTTTTTAATGACCTTAGCACCAGATTTTTTTTAACCCTGAGGGTCCAGGGAGATGATAGCTTACATAAAAAACCTAAAAATCTGCTTAATGTGGTAACATAAGTAACTTAAATAAAATAAACTAATCTAAATGTATTACTCTAAAATGTAAATGCATACTAAATGTATTAATAACTAAAGTTATTTAATCTGTCTTAATCAACCTGACAAAGTAAGTAACAGCAACAAAAGTAATTTTATGGTTAAGTAACAGCAGCGAAAGTAATTTTATGGGTTATAACCCAATCATTATATAAATACGCACAAACATATCCTCACGAAACGTCTCGGTTACGTATGTAACCTCCGTTCCCTGATGGAGGGAACGAGACGTCGTGTCGAAGAAGCGACACTAGGGGTCTCTCTTGAGCGCCGAAAGATACCTCTGATCTATGAAAAAAGGCCAATGAGAGTTGGCGAACAGTATTTGCATACTCCGCCTCCGGATACGGATATAAAGGCGAGAGAAATACGCTCGTTCATTCAGGATTTTTCTGAGGAGCCGGGAGTGTTCCGGGCACCTCAGCGGCTCGGCTCAGCGACGTGGCCGGGAAGACACGACGTCTCGTTCCCTCCATCAGGGAACGGAGGTTACATACGTAACTGAGACGTTCCCCGTCTGTCGCTCACTTCGACGTCGTGTCAAAGAAGCGACACTAGAGGTCCACTTCAAAACTCGCCATGCGCTGAGCCGTGTACGTGTACTGCTGACACAGAAGCGGGCAGGTGTTTCTACGTGCACAAGCGACCAACTGTGCTCAGGCTGCACGTACTCTTCCCCAATGCCCCGAAAAAGCGTCAGAATCCTTTTGGTTACCCTAGGGGGGAACAAGGTGACGCTCCCAACTAGGGAATGGGCCAAGCCTGGCTGGGCCTCTTTTTTCTCTATGTTTTCTCTGCATAGAGCAAGAGCAGCCGGGGCCCTTACCGCATCGAGGGAAGGGGGTCTTATTCCCGAATCCCTATTCTTTTAGGGGGAAAAGACCCTGCGGAGGCCACACCCACCGGAAAGGGGAGGTAAAGGTGGCGAAATACATCACATGGCCTCTTGGGTCACATGTGGGAAAAATGGCATGGTGGTAGATCCCGCCTCGAGGAGTTGCTACAACACGGCGACCGGAGGGCAGCCAAAGACTGCCTAAGGGAGACGCGGGTCAGCTCGTAAGGTGACCGTACCGCGGAAGTACACACAGGAGGAGTCCCGTAGGAGGCCTGATCTGTGGAGCACCTATTCCAGTAGGGGTAGCCTGGGATACCTGTAGTGGACTGGACCAGCAAGTCCCTCCGCTGAACTGCTGCAGGCCCGAAGGGCTAGGGAGGAATCAACCAGGGACCTAGGTTCTCTGTGAAAGAAGGCGCACTGTTTTAACTCGATCGAGGGAAACGGCGCTGGAAACAAGCGATTCACCCGGTCAGATCGTCGACGTGTACCGAGTTCTACAGGCTTGGACCTGAGAGAACACGGGACGAGACTGACTCAACCCTGAGATCGTAAGGGTGTTAGGTGCTGCCCAGCCCGCAGCTCTGCAAATGTCTGCTAGGGAGGTGCCCCTAGCCAGTGCCCATGAGGATGCCACGCTCCTAGTAGAGTGGGCTCGAACCCGCAAAAAAAAAGGGGGGGGGCACGGCCTGGGTGTGATAGGCCAACTGAATGGCATCCACCACCCAGTGAGACACCTCTGTTTGGAGACAGCGTTCCCTTTCTGCTGTCCTCCAAAGCAGACAAAGAGCTGCTCAGAGCGCCTGAAGCTCTGGGTGCGTTCCAGGTAGGCACGCAAGGCACGTACCGGACACGACAGTGAGAGGGCTGGGTCTGCCTCCTCCCGGGGCAGCGCTTGTAGGTTCACTACCTGATCTCCAGAGGGCATGGTAGGAACCATGGGCACATAGCCAAGTCGAGGTCTTAGGATCACATGAGTATCTGCTGGACCGAGCTCCAGGCAAGTGTCGTTAATAGGGAACGCTTGCAAGTCCCTGACCCTCTTGATGGAAGTGAGCGTGATCAGCAGGGCCGTCTTTTTAGGAGAGGGCCCTGAGCCAACTGATTCTAGCGACTCGGGGGGGGGGGCTCTCTGAAGACTGGCGAGGAACACCGAGAGATCCCAGGAGGGGAACAGGTTTGGCCGGGAGGGGTTTAACCTCCGGGCACCTCTTGGGAACCTGACGATTAAGTCATGCTTACCCAGAGACTTGCTGTCTACTGGGTCGTGGTGAGCTGCGATAGTGGCAACATACACCTTCAAGGTGGATGGGGACAGCCTCCCCTCCAACCTCTCCTGTAGGAACAGGAGCACAGACCTAACTGCGCACCTCTGTGGGTCTTCTGCCCAGGAAGAACACCAATTCATGAACAGACGCCATTTCAGGGCGTAGAGTTGCCTGGTAGAAGGGGCTCTGGCTTGGTTGAACGTGGCTACGACCGTGGGTGGTAGACCAGCTAGATCTTCCGCATCTCATTCGGGGGCCAGACGTGGAGGTTCCAAAGGTCTGGGTGCGGATGCCAGAGCGTGCCCCGTCCCTGAGAAAGAAGATCCTTCCTCAGGGGAATTCGCCAGGGAGGGGCTGTCGCGAGGAGTACAAGGTCCAAGAACCAGGCCCAGGTGGGCCAGTAAGGAGCCACGAGAGTGACTTGTTCCTTGTCCTCCCTGACCTTGCACAGCACCTGTGCAAGAAGGCTCACTGGGGGAATGCGTACTTGCGCAGCCCCACCGGCCAGCTGTGTGCCAGTGCATCTGCCCCGAGGGGAGCCTCTGAACGGGCGTACCAGAGTGGGCAGTGGGAGGTCTCTCGGGAGGCAGAGGGGTCTACCTGGGCCTTGCCGAACCGTTCCCAAATCAGCTGAACCGAGTGGGGGTGAAGCCTCCACTCTCCGCCAGGCAAGCGTTGTCATGACAGCGCATCCGCTATCACATTGAGGTTGCCGGGGATGTGAGTGGCACGCAGCGACTTGAGTGGGTGCTGGCTCCAAAGGAGGAGACGACGGGCAAGTTGTGACATGTGACGGGAGCGTACGGCGCCTTGGCGATTTATGTACGCGACCGCAGTGGTGCTGTCTGACCTGACTGGGATATGTTCGTCCTGAATTAACGGGAGAAACTTCCGCAGGGCCAAAAGGACGGTCAACAACTCGAGGCAGTTGATGTGCCAACGCAGCTGGGCCCCTTTCCAACAGACTGAGGCTGCGTGCCCGTTGCAAACGGCGCTCCAACCCAATCTGGAGGCGTCGGTCGTGACCAGGACGCGTCTGGACACCTGCTGTAGGGGCACTCCAGCCCGTAAGAAACAGAGGTCTGTCCAGGGGTTGAATGTCTGACGGCAGACGGGGGTGATTGTTACCCGGTGCGTGCCGTGGCGCCATGCTCGTCTCGGAACTCGGGTCTGGAGCCAGCGTTGGAGCGGTCTCATATGCATCAACCCCAGCGGCGCAACCGCCGCGGAGGATGCCATATGCCCCAGGAGCCTCTGGAAAAGTTTTAAGGGGACCGCTGTGCCTGGCCTGAAGGCGGCGAGGCAGTTCAACACTGACTGGGCACGCTCGTTGGTGAGACGTGCCGACATTGAGACCGAGTCTAACTCCATCCCGAGAAAAGAGATGCTCTGAATTGGGGTGAGCTTGATCTTTTCCCAGTTGACCTGAAGCCCCAGACGGCTGAGGTGCCTGAGCACCTGGTCTCTGTGGGCGCATAGTAACTCTCGCGAGTGGGCCAGAATGAGCCGGTCGTCGAGGTAGTTGAGTATGCGGATGCAGGCTTCTCGGAGCGGGGCAAGAGCTGCCTCTGCGACTTTCGTGAAGACGCGAGGGGACAGAGACAGGCCGAAGGGGAGGACTTTGTACTGATACGCCTGGCCCCCGAACGCAAACCGCAGGTAGGGGCGGTGTCGGGGCAGGATGGAGACGTGGAAGTACGCGTCCTTCAGGTCTATCGCTGCGAACCAATCTAGATGCTGGACGCAGGTTAAAATGTGTTTCTGCGTGAGCATCTTGAACGGGAGTTTGTGCAACATTCGGTTGAGAACTCGAAGGTCCAAGATTGGTCGTAAGCCGCCGCTTTTCTTGGGTACGATGAACTAGGGGCTGTAGAAACCCTTCTTCATCTCGGTTGGAGGGACAGGCTCTATCGCGTCTCTGGCCAGAAGAGTCGCGATTTCCGTGCGCAGAGAGTGGGCGTGTTCGGCGTGTACTGCGGAAAAGCGGACGCCCATGAAGGGGGGCGGGGGCCTGGCAAACTGAATTGCGTAACCGAGTCGGATGGTCCGGGCCAGCCAGTGAGACGGGTTGGGAAGTGAAAGCCACGCGTCCAACCTCTGCGCTAGGGGCACCAAGGGGACGGTTAATTTGGACGTACCCGGCGGTGCTTCACAGCGGGGCGAAGCAGGTAGGGCAGCGTTGGGTGGCGACAGGGCGACCCGCAGCTGGGGTGCTGAGAAAGACTCAAAGCACTTACCTTGCTCCGCACACCCGGCAGGGGGCGGGTTAGCGACTGAGGAGGAGGTCTCGGGTAGGCGTCCTCTAGACTGGTCGGAACCGGCCGGCCGGGGGGGCAGTTGGTCATCCAGCGCAGTTCCTGCAGCACATCAAGAACAGGACTACCCAAGGTGCAAGTTTTGAAGCGCCTTGGCCTGGCGTTGGTTGCAGGAAGGGCCGTGGCGTGCAGAGTGGAAGCGGTCTGGGACCGTTCCACCACGAGGGTAGTGAGAGCGGAGGAGCGAAGAAGCCTTGGCTTTGCTCGCCTCGTCGTGCACGTCCGGGAAGAAAGGAACGGGGGGGGGGGGGGCGTGGCTGTGAGTGGCGCACCTGCCCACGGGACCGATCAAGTAGCCCGGGAAAGCATAGCGGATCTCCGTGCGTCAGGCTCAGGCTGGGCGGCAGACCCGAAGGTGGCGGCCCAGGCGAGCGATCAGCATCCGATGCCGCTGTAACACTCTCCGATGCAGCGGTGATGTCATCCAATTCTGAAGCAAGCAAGCGTGCCGGGGAGGTGGGCGGTTCGAGGGGGTTTACCCGGCGAACAGGGCCCGTCATATTCCCTGAATCGCCTTCATCGCCCGTGGCACCTGCGTCAATCCCGTAGGAAGGAGGCGAGGCGCGGTGGGCGGCTGAAGTGGCTTTCTCTCATTACAAAAGAAAGCCGTGCGACCGCAATGCTATAACGGCCATGTTCTCACACTGAGAAGATGAACCATTGGAGAGAATGCTCATCCCGGGCTCAGACGGAAGCAAACAAGCGTGCCGGGGAGGCGGGAGGTTCGAGGGGGTTTACCCGGCGAACAGAGCCCGTCACTGTCCCCAAATCGTGTTCATCGCCCGCGGCGCCTGTGTCAATCCCGTAGGAAGGAGGCGAGGCGCGGGGGGCACTGAAACGGCTTTCTCTCATTACAAAAGAAAGCCACACGACCGCAATGTTGCCATGGCTATGTTCTCGCACTGAGAACATGAACCATTCATAAAACGCTGCCTGCGTGTGATCGCAGCCCAGGCATGCAAGACAGTGTTTTATGACCGAGAGAGGTGGGGAGAAATCACCGCATCCAGAAACTACACAGGGGCGGAAATTACATCTTTATAAAGACGAGTCCTGAAAAGGACGTTCAACGCCGCTGTGTAATGCTCTTTCAGAGAAATAAACTCTTTTATGGAGAGAATCACTCTTTCAACTCTTTTAACTCTGCGCTGTCGAAGCGCCCAGGGGCAAACTGCACGCCGGCAGTGAAGAGAAAAGCCGCTGTAGTGCGCCGTAAATCCAACAGCAAAGCAGAGCGTCAGAGGATCAGAAGCAGGATCAGTTGTGTTGCTCGCAGCTGACTGCATACACACGACCTTCGGCTCCGAAGAAAATTACTGAATGAACGAGCGTATTTCTCTCGCCTTTATATCCGTATCCGGAGGAGGAGTATGCAAATACTGTTCGCCAACTCTCATTGGCCTTTTTTCATAGATCAGAGGTATCTTTCGGTGCTCAAGAGAGACCCCTAGTGTCGCTTCTTCGACACGACGTCGAAGTGAGCAACAGACGGGGAACCCCATTTACACATGCGTGGATGTTGTGTTTTGGCATTGCTATATGCAACACAGTGTAAATTCATTTAAACCAACTGATCTCAGTTCAGAAGACTCTGTGCTGTTAGTAAAGAGTTAAACCTTTTGTAAGAAACCCCATTAAGTTTTTTACATTGAAACATGTTTGAGTCAAAAGAGTAGAGTCTCTAGTTTCATCCGATATGCCATTTTTAAATTTTGAGCAATTTTGAGCAAAAGGCCATGCTGTTCAACACAATGTACACTAATGTTTACTTCAGTGCATTTTTCCTTAGAAATCCTATATTTACTGTCAATATCACATTGAGAATCAATGGGTTCATCCAAAAGCTGAAAAATGTTGCTTTCAGAGCCTTTATATGGAGTTAAGATGAAAACGTGATACATTTCGAACTGTTCTGAGACCAGTGCAGACAAACAGCACACTGGAGGTTAAGTCATTCACTAAATAGGGAGCAAGGGATCATCCTATAGCCTGAACCACTCAACATGTTTGGCAGACGTGGGACAATGGATATCAGTACATAGATTCAGAATTTAGAATGTATAATTTTATTTTAACATGGTTAGCAGTGACTGGATGGTGTTGACCATAACTTTGAATCAGAAATAATTAATTTCTGATGTAATGTCAGTAAGATCTCAAAAACATGAATAGCCAGCACACCTGGAAACATGATAAACAATTTGATGAGACAAATCTGACTTTCTATAATTTGGTATTATTTAAAACTTCACAACTTAGTCCCACTGTTCACGTACACTGATGAGCCAAAACTTTTTGGCCACTCACAAGTGAAGCGAATAACGTTGATCTCCTAAAAAGGCCACATTTATGGGTCTGGGTAGATTAGATGGCAAGCGAACAATCAGTTCTCGTAGTAAACATGTTGAATGCAGGAGAAATGGGCAGGAATAAAGACCTGGGCGACTTTGACTTGGGCCAAATTTTTATGGCCAGACGACTGGGTCAGAGCATATCTGAAATTGGTAAGGCTTGTGGGGTGCTCCCAGTCAGCAGTGGTAAGTAAATACCGACAGTGGCTGAGGAGGGACAAACCACAAAACGGCGACAGGATGTTGGGTGCCCAAGGCTCATCGATGCACAAGGGCAATGAAGGCTATGCCGTCTGGTCCGAACTGACAGAAGGTCTACTGTGCACAAAAATTTTAATGATGGTTACGGGATGAATGTGTCACAACACACAGTGCATCACACCCTGCTGCGTATGGGGCTACGCATCCGCAGACTGTTCATAGTGCCCATGATGACCCCTGTTCACCGTCAAAAGTGCCTATCATGGGCAATTGAGTGTCGGAACTGGACCTTGGAACAGTGGAAGAAGGTCACCTGATCCAATGAGTCTCATTTTCCTTTACCTCACGTGGACGGCTGTGTACGTGTGCGCCATTTACCTGGTGAAGTGATGGTGCCAGGATGCACTGTGGGAAGACAACAAGCCAGTGGAGAGAGTGTGATGCTAAGGGAAATGTTCTTCTGGGAAAGCCTGGGTGCGGCCATTCACGTGGACATCAAATTGACAAGTGGCACCTACCTAAACATCATTGCAGACCAGGTAACCCCTTCATTGTAATGGTATTCCCTGATGGCAAGGATGGCCTCATTCAGCAGGACAGTGCGCCCTGCCACACTGAACACATACTTCAGGAATGGATTGAGGAACACGATGAAGAGTTCAAGGTGTTGCCCTGGCCTCCAAATTTCCCAGAACTAAATCCTTTTGAGCATCTGTGGGATGTGCTGTAATAACAATGGATCCACGGCAGCTCCACCTCGCAACTTACAGGATTTGAAGGATCTGCTGCTAATGTCTTGATGCCAGATACCACAGTACACCTTCAGGCGTCTTGTAGAATCCATGCATCGGCAGGTCGGTGCTGTGTTGGCAGCACGTGAAGGACCAACAGTATATTAAGCAGATGTTCATAATGTTTTGGCTCATTTGGTGAATGACGCCATCAGCTTGTTTTAATACCATTTGCTAACTGTTGCTACTATTTACAAATCAAAAAGAGAAATGGAAAAGGATTGAAGCAGTCATGCTTGGGTTTCAGGAGAATCTAAATATAATATATATGAACATAAATATATAAACTCTTCATTAACTGCAAGAGAAACACACACTTTGCCAAACTGCCTTCAGGAAAAAAAAGGTAATCAGTGTACTGATTCCATCTCTTCCTGTTTCTCAAACACAATGTCATGCAATCCAGCGACCATCTCTATGACCACGTCATGGAACTGGTTGGTTGCCTGATCTCCATCATCACTACCAAATGTGCCCTATCAATAGTGTTTTTTTAAGCACTCATACTTACTCAGCTTAAGGCTCTTATTTTCATTTTACACAAGGCCTCTCACCACTCACAGTAACACAGTATGTCAAAGTTTAATAATGGTAGTTCACTTATTCAATAGGGCCATGGAGGAAAGCTTGTGAATTCTGTCCTGACCGTCTTCTAATTAAATGACACCCTTAACAAATAAAGTAACAAGAAAGAAGAACATCTCAAGTCAGTTTACATGCTTCTCCTTAGTTCTTGTAGACATTTGGGCTAACACAAACCAAATGGAGGAGAATAAATGGGAATGGATCACTTGTGTATGTCTGGCAGCCACTCTACAAACATGGCCTTGTGTTTGAGCTGAATATGCAAATTTGAAACAAAATATGAGTCTGTTTCTCTTACAATAATGACTAAGAAATGTGTATGTAATGTGTCATGCATACATAGTGCCCAAATACTATGTGAAGGTTACGTGTGATATTCAAAACCAGCTGATGTATTTAGGTGACATCTGGTTTTGGTTGGTCATAGGGAGTCATTTTGTTGGCCATAAGGCAAAGTGACATCCTACCAACAGGAACAAACATCCCAGCATGTTATTAAGTTCTTAGCCACTGGAATGCACTCCATCCCATGTGACTAGGAACTACAGTTTAATGTCAAAGATATGTGTGTAAGTGCATGTTTATCTTCTCTGTGTGTACCTGAGATAGAGAGAGGGAGACGATAATGTGGACTCTATGAGCTCGGCTCAGAAGCAGACAGCTTTGTGTAATTACGAGCATGACAGGACATGATGGGGAAGATCTGTTGTCGGCTGCAGTAAGCCTCTAATGAGCTGTGTGCTCCCTTGATCAGCTTCTATCAGCCCTATACTTCACCTCCCACAAGTCAACACAACAGCTATTTACAGACAGCTACCCAAAGTATAGTGTGTTGAAAGCATATACTCAGAAAGTTGCCTGATTTCTACCCCGTTTACAATGACAGCAACTTGCAGCAACCAAGGCAACATGAGCAAGAGCAATCATTGGTGATGTGTTGGAGACATGTCCAGCAATGCTCAAAGTTGCCGAAAGTTTCTCTATGCAAATGAGTAGCAACGTGATATAGCAACTACAAATAGGAGAGAAGACAATGGAGCACACATTACATGATCCATTTTCTGTTAGATTCTGTAGTCGAGTGCAGGCAAGACGGAGGAGAAGTTAATGTTACGCCGAACTCTTACTACCATTTTTTAGGATTTGTCTCTGCTTATATGCAGGGATATACTGTAATAAACAAAATGATGCGTGGGAACACTGTTGGCAATCTGTTGGAGTTTTTGATTCATGGATAAAAGGTGCTGCAAGCAATTTTAGTCATTCTGCAATTTCCATAAACTGAGCCACTGGATTAGCCACACCCCATCTGTCCAAAACCCGCAATTCAAAGATACCAAGTGAGCTTTATTCCCTGACAGCACATGTACTTCATGCACCCAGACGTATATTTGTTGTGTCTGTTTACATCTGGAAGACATATTTTTTACGTTATTTGCTCATATGCAATACGTCTATAAGACATATGTCAATAAGTATGTCTTGGATGTAAATGAGACATTCAGCAGTTGTCTTTGTGACGTTTATAATTTAGAATGTTAGTGTGGAGTTAGGGGGGCGGGGCCGGGCTGGAATGTTGCACGCCCGGTCCCCAATCGGCCTGATGGGGCACGCGAGGGATAAGGGCGGCCGGTGACGACGGTTCGAGAGAGAGAGCTCAATCACGGACATATCCGTTGTGTGTTTTTTTATGCTTTTGTTTTAAGTTCTTCATTAAAATATTATTTTAATGTCGATGCTTTCCAGATGAAAAGATCAGAAACAGACATCTTGGAGATGTATGTTTACTCTCTGGGTTGAAACAACAGCAGCAAATAGCGCCCTCATCTTTCAACTGTTATGAGCAACATGGCATAAAAATGATATTAAGCCTTAATTATTAACTGCATCTACAATTCTATGAGAATGCATATATGATTGGAAGGCAGAAAGTGTCAGAGATCTTGGACACATTTTAGTTTTTTGTTTACAGAGTCTCGTGCTGTCACAGAGACCTGTGAGATATTTCACAACACTTATTTAATTAATATATTTTTTCCATGAAAAAAAAAATCACTTATATCACCTTTGAAATTTACAAACAAAAGCTTTCCTCTGCAGAATATATATTTTTTTTAATCAAGAATACTAATTCTCTGTCAAAAAAGAATTTTATATTTACTGGCAATATATCTAATTTGTGAACAGAATTTCAAAAGTTATGGACAGTTGCACAGCTCACAAGGGCCATAAACATACTTTCTGCAAGTACGCATACATAGATGAAGCTCTTGGCCAATGTGCAGTTTGGTTTAACATACTTAACATGCATTCTTGTGAGATACGTCTCCGCAACGTACTCAAGATGCGGATAGAGTTACCTTCAAAGTCTGTGCTGTTAAACTGGAAGTTTTATTATTCAGGTAAGTTGCTATAAATATATTGACTTTAACTAACTTGCTCAGCAATTTTCTCCTCAAACTGTTGCTCTGGCATGACAGTAAAAAAGAAAACTCACAGTAGAAGTGGACAGTTAAGCGTAATGTTCACTATAGCACCCCTTGTTGCTGAGTTGAGATTGCAATGTGTACTTGTGTTTTGTTGTGAATTGCGATGACACATTTTGAAACCCAACAATGCATGAATTGGAGCTTTCATAGCTAGAAGTGTCTGTGGTCTTCACGTACTTGCGTGAAGTATGTTTCAGCTAGATAAATTTAACCATCCAGCGGCAGGAATGTCTACCAGTGATCAACAGTACAGCGACCTGGCAATTGCTGGCAATAAAATTTCTCAGTAAACCCCTAACCCAATTCCTAACATAACCATAAAGCATAACCTTGTCATGATTTTAGTAGTAAAATTACTGTTGTCTACCATGGAAGAAAGAAAACATCTGGGTATTGAATGAGCATTCTTACAAGTTTAACCTAAATCTTAACCTAACCATACAGTCTAACCCCTTACACAGCCCCTAAACCTAAATAAAGTGATGGATAGAAAGCTAGCTAAAATGCGATGCCTGTATTGGATCAATTTGAAATTCTGTTATTTACGAAAAGGTAAGAAAAGTCTTACATTTTCGTATGAGCCAAGTTGTACTATATCTTAAGATTTCGTGATCTCTTTTACTAGTTGTGGCAGGGTGGAGGGCGGGGCCGGGTCGTGATCCTACACACCCGGTCCCGTATTAGGCTAATCAAGCCTCCGAGAGGGATAAAGGCCGACTGCAGAGGATGGTGTGGGATAGAGAGATCGTTTACGGACATGTCCATCATGTGTGTTTTGTCTTTTAAGTTTATCATTAAAATATGATTTATATTGTCAAGCCGGTTCTCACCTCCTTTCCCTTAAACCGCTTTACACTAGTTATGAGACTTTGTTGCAAACTTACCACAGAAAAAAATAAAAGATCAAAAAGCAGTTTGTGGCTCTCATGTGCTAACAACCATTTTTAGAAACACAAAGGGAAACTGATGCTAGATCAGCACATCTGAGACACCCTCCTGCACAGCTGTGCCACTACTGCACAATAAATCCTCCTGTCCTCAGCTCAAAACCTTATGTACACCAACTAACCAGTATTTAACGAAGGCCACAAAGCGATGGAAGCCAGGAAGAAAAATGCTGTGGAGGAAAAGGGTGGTGCTGCTATACAGACAATTTTACTCAAATAAGAGCTTTCTGAGAATGCCATCAGAGACATAGCTCAGTTCCTCTCTCCCCTCATCCATCGGTAACAACTGCCTTTGTGAAGTAAATATTGTTTTTCAGCAGTTAGCATGAGGCTTTGATAAACAAGAACATAGTAGTTTCTGTAGAGCGGCTTTGTAAAGATCTGTCATTTTCAAACTTGCATTTAAAACTTGAATCCATCATCCAAGAAAATTACAGTTGTGAAAATCACTCCCTCGCTTAAAAAGGAGGCAGAAAATAAAATAACTGCAGTTGGGTTTCTCAACATGGCTCAAATATCTCCGGCTATTTATTAGCTAAACACAAGAGAAAAACAGATATTAAACCTCTCTGGGTGTTTGTGTTGAAATCAAACAAGATACGGCCACATGTTCCTTCGTTCAGTTTACAGCGTGACTCTGATATTTTAGTGAGTGTTGCTGTACGTTTAAAGATAAACGTTTGCATAACATTGTGTGAAATACATGTGCCAAGCTTGTTTCTTTGTTATAAGACAAAAGATGATATAAGGCAAAAAGTCAAGTTAAGATGGCTGCAATAAACTGCTGAGGAAAGCATTCAGTATATGTGTTTATGGTGGAATGTGTGGGATTAGTGGGATGAGAATTTTAAGTTTAAATCTCTGCCAATATCCATAAAATACCAAAACCCAAGTTATACAATGGATTATACAGTTTACTGGGTCCAACATACTGGAGAAACATAATTTCTAGATTGACTGGCTATCTATAGTGACTGTTTACTCAGCATGATTGAAGACTATTTTGTTTTGAGAGTAGCCTACAGATGTTTGACTAGTAAATGCAAATCAAAAGTTATTTATGGCTCCCAGTCCACCTATATCTCTCAGTACACACATCTACAGTAAACTGACATCCATGTCCACTGCTACTTCAAAAATGTAGCCGCTATTTCCAACTTTGTTTGGAACCTTAGATGTGCCAATTTGAGCAACATATGTATGATGTAATATTTACTCAATGTCCTTTCATTTTGAGGATCTAAAGAGACTGGACTGAAAGTGTAGTTTTCCTTTTGCTTTTCCAACTACTACAAGTTTAAGATCAAAAGATGAATATTCACATGTTACCAGTGTAAGACCCCTCAGGAATAGAGGGTTTGCGATTTCTGAGGTAAACAGCAGGTAACTAAGTACTTCCTGCCTGTTAGCAGAGCTGGCGTGAGTGAAGGCTGAGAAAAAGGTGGGTGGGTCTCACTGCTCTTTTCTACCTCACAAGCATCAGGCATCTCCAGCACAAAAGCTCAGCTAAATCAGGTAAACTATGTCTGTGATGTCAGGTAATCAGCTGGTTCCCTGTTGTTTTGTTAGTGAAACATAGGCGAAAGGTGACTTAGATTTTGTATAAATTGTAACAGTCATAACTTTCAACTAGCTTAATGCTAACAGTGGATTTTCACTATTCAGTTAAATACAGTTATATTTATTTCCATTTCTCGTAATGCTGTTCTCCATCTTGAATGAAATTTTTCACAAATTATGCCCAGAGACCATTTAGATTGCGATGGACCACTTGTAATAAATGGTTATGAAATCCCAAAACACATTTTTTGAGATGTTAACGTATGCATTGAACATTGAAAACAATTATTGTGTTCAATACTAAGGGGTAAGTGATCATTTTTCTTATTCTTTTTAAAGTAAATGTCACAAAATGTGAGGTAAATGTTTCTACACCCATTTCATGAGCCTTTTTTTAAGTCCAAGGTGCAACTGGTGCTGAACTAAAGGGATTTCACGTGACTTTAAAATGAATGGGAGAAATTGGAACAACCAATATGGTGAGTGTTGAAAAGGAAGTCCCGCCTTGCAGGTAAATGAGCCAAACACCTTTCAGATACATACATTGCCTGTCAGTTTACTCGAGAATGTGCATGTGCATTAGCTGGACCAGCCTTAAATATAGTGACTTTTAGCATACTCTTAGCTAAAATAAGCACAATTTATGATTTCAGTGTTGTCAGATTCTACTGCTGATTTGAAATATGTTATTTTATCGTAATCTTGACCAACCATTTTGGGTATTTTGGTCTTTCCCCAGTCAAGTAGATAGGAGCTGTACTTTTATGCTGCTTGTATCCATTGAAAATAGCTGCCCAGGAGGTTTCCCAAGATGGCTGCCGAGTGGACTGACTTGCCTTGAAAGTGACTTTCTTTTGCCTAATTCACAAAGGTGATAACATAAAATATGATGCCTTGAAGGAATAGTTCACCCCTAAAAATGAGAATGCTACCATAATTTACTCTTTTTTTGCACAACACAAAGGAGAAATTGATTAATATTCCAATATTATTGCTAACTAATGCAAGTTTTTGCATGAACACATCTCCCTCTGTGAATGAGCTTCTATCACGCACTCATGAATGAGTAAGTTGAAATGATTTTTTGTGGTAATCAACATTATACCAAAAATGCTGTCGATTGTACACGAAATATCCCTTAAATTTCAGGTTGTTTCTCACCAAAACACATATGCCTTCAAAAGACTTGGAATGTGACTAGGAATTTTTATGATATTTCTGCATCTTTCTTGAAGCTTGAAAATTAATCCCTAACCTCTGTCATTACATTGAAAAAAAAAAAAAAAAAAAAGCTGAATTTGTATTAAAACATCTCCTTTTGTGTTCTGCATAAGTCATGCAAGTTTGTAACAACATGAGGTTAGTTAATGATAACAGATTGTACTTTTAAGGTGAACCATATATAAAAATGTGATAATTTAAACATTTATTATGGTCTAAAATCAACATGGAATATATGATTTTAATGGGTGATTTTCATTTAACTTTTTCATCACTTTAATTATTTGCTTTTGGCCAAAACATTTTGGCAACTTTTTAAAAACTCAAAAGGTTGATTCAATGGTTACTATTCATACATAAGGTGAAAACTATTACATTTATTAATTTAGCAGTCATCCAAAGTGACTTTGCATAAAAAATCTTAACTTTTCTTGTCTAATTTAATTAATTGTTTAACTGATAAACAACTACTGTATCAGGTCATTCTCTTTCTCTCTCATTCTGTGTGTCTGTATTTCAGCTGTCGTGGGTGAGATTATGCCCCATGTGCCCTTGACGAGAAGGCTTGCTATGCACTAGTGCATTAATCCACATTCCTCACACTGCAAGTTCAAAGTGCACGCTCGCTCTGCTGATCATGTTCTGAACTGGCCTGGGATTTGAGAGATTCTTGAAAGGTTGAAGGCATATGGCATTGCTGAATCCCCCCAAAATATGACACCTCCCTTCTTTAGACACACCACTCAAAAACTCATTTTCATTTAATGCTGTACAATGCAAAAAAGATTAAACAATAGAGGTCAGACCTGTTTTGAGAGAGCTAGAACAAGTTAATGGGTTTTACTGTTTTATTTTTCCTTTAACATGTTTTATTTGTCTGCAGGGACACTCGATTCCCTCCCGTTTCTAAGACTCTCATTAAACACTTTGATATCATCTGACATGTTTGAGCAGGCATATTTTAACAACACTTCACAGTATGAGAATGTACTGTAAGTAAGAAACATGCTGCCGGTTATTGTTAACAGCTCATAAACATTTGCAATTCCAATGGAGAGGATCATAAATATATCCAAATATGATTTAATGAATTCAGACAAATTCCAAACACTGGAATCCTGACAACCATGAGACCCTTGTGAATTGATTACCAATTCATAAACATGCTTCACTCTATGTTATAACCACAGATGTACAGTTTAAGTCAGATGTTTACATACACCTTAGCCAAATACTTTTAAACTAAGCTTTTCACAATTCCGGACATTTAATGGTAGAAAGCATTCCCTGTCTTAGGTCAGTTAGGATCACTACTTTATTTTAAGAACGTGAAATGTCAGAATAATAGTAGAGAATTATTTATTTCTATTATGCTTTTATTTCTTTCATCACATTCCCAGTGGGTCAGAAGTTTACATACACTTTGTTAGTATTTGGTAGTATTGTCTGTAAATTGTTTAACTTGGGTCAAACATTTTGGGTAGCCTTCCACAAGCTTCTCGCAATAAGTTGCTGGAATTTTGGCCCGTTCCTCCAGACAGAACTGGTGTAACTAAGTCAGGTTTGTAATCTTCCTTGCTCGCACACGCTTTTTCAGTTCTGCACACAAATTTTCCATTGGATTGAGGTCAGGGCTTTGTGATGTCCACTCCAGTATCATGACAAAGTTTTCCTTATGCCATTTTGCCACAACTTTGGAGGTATACTTGGGGCCATTGTCCATTTGGAACACCCATTTGCGACCAAGCTTTAACTTCCTGGCTGATGTCTTGAGATGTTGCTTATATATATATCCACATGTCGATATAGGACTCGTTTTGCTGTGGATATAGATACTTGTCTACCTGTTTCCTCCAGCATCTTCACAAGGTCCTTTGCTGTTGTTCTGCGATTGATTTACACTTTTCGAATCAAACTATGGTAATCTCTAGGAGACAGAATGCGTCTCCTTCCTGAGCGGTATGATGGCTGCATGGTCTCATGGTGTTTATACTTGCGTACTATTGTTCAGATGAACGTGATACATTCAGGCATTTGGAAATTGCTCCCAAGGATGAACTGACTTGTGGATGTCCATAATTTGTTTCTGAGGTCTTGGCTGATTTCTTTTGATTTTCCCATAATGTTAAGCAAAGAGGCAGTGAGTTTGAAGGTAGGCCTTAAAATACATCCACAGGTACACCTCAGAAGCTAATTGTCTAAAGCAGGGGTGTCAAACTCAGTTCCTGGAGGGCCACATCCCTGCAGAGTTTAGTTTCAGCCGTGCTCCAAAATGCCTCCTTTTAATCTTCAAGCACTCCTGAAGATCTTGATTAGCTGCTTCAGATGTGTTTAATTAGGGTTGGAGCTAAACTCTGCTGGACTGTGGCCCTCCAGGAACCTAGTTTGGCACCCATGGTCTAAAGGCTTGACATCATTTTCTGGAATTTTCCAAACTGTCAATTTCTGACCCACTGGAATTGTGATATAGTCAATTAAAAGTGAAACAAACTGTCTGTAAACAATTTATGGACAAATTACTCATGTCACGCACAAAGTAGATGTCCTAAATGACTTGCCAAAACTATAGTTTGATAATATGAAATCTGTGGAGTGGTTTAGAACTAATGTCTTCAACCTATGTAACCTTCTGACTTCAACTGTATTTTGCAGCACTAGTTGGTGAAGGGTGTGTAATATACACAGAAATGTGTGTTTTTAAAAAAAATAAAGAGCAACCCCAAAATACCTAGAAGGCAAAATAAAGAAAAGGATGGTTCTTTTTCTCTGACCCTGATTTTAACCTCTGCAAAAATGCACATTAAACCATTTCAGAGTTTATGTTTTAAAATATATGTGGGCCAGGGAAGAAGTTCCCTGTTATTATACTGTCAAAGAAACATGCCTTTTATCCCATTCACTGCAATAAAGCATCCATTTGCCTCCAAGGGCCAACAATAACTGTTAACTTATTGTGCATTGAGCCAGAGTCTGAGTGTCCAGGGCTGCAATGATTTGGAAAGTGTACAGGGGACAAATTTGAGGGGAAGCATATGAAAGAGACTCTGGTTCTTCAAGTGAACTAAAATGTAAAATTCTCTGAGTGCATTTCCTGTACCACCTCTAATATTAAGAAGTGCAATTATATAAAACTTGGATAAGAGATAGCATTTAAACATTTCAGCTTTAAGGTCGACACTGAAAAAGAAATCCTACTGGTAAAGAGACAAAAGAGATTTTATAAGAGGATTTTAGGACTCACTTCACTTCATGTTTGCAATGCAGAAAAATAAAGGAGTAAACGGACCGACAAGCTCCACTGTCAAACACACCTTTCTTCAGACAGTGGAATTAACAATAAGTAGTGTGAGAGGCTAAGTTTACAGAGGGTCAGTTCCCATCTGACTTCATTGCCAAAGAAGCCCAGCAGCAGTGAAAGAGTTGGAGGCTGAGTTACTGTGGCCTAGGGAAGAGTTTCCAGGGTGAGTCAGTCAGAAGTGTTGTGCTACTGTAAAACAAGACATGAGTGTAATAGCTACCACACTACAATCCCATGCCCTCATGCTGCTGCTAATGATTCCAATGTCTCAGTCAAGCGGTTGCAACTGTGCACATGTTGACATACTGAGGCATTAGCCAAGACTTCTCCCTCTGGGGATAATGAGCTTGTCAATATTGCATGAAACTCGGCCTCGCAGTACCACCTAATGTGGCGCCAAACACTCAGTGAATAAGAGCGTTAAAGAAACAAGAGTTTTGACAGGAAAGATGACAATACTACCATGATTTGTTGTTGAACATGTAATATTTACAATGGAAAATCTGTACAGTGAGCAACATCTAAGCAGATCAAAGGTGGTGAATATTAACACTGAAAAGTCACACAACAGCTCTGGTCCAAAACGCTGGCTACTGCCTATATAGGCAGCTGACTTCTAAGAGGCTGTTCATACTGATCGCATTCTTGCATTTAAAAAAGCTAGACACAACTAAACTGATCTCACTGTCAATTTGTAAACCATTGGTTGACATTTCTTGAGCTAAACTCTGTCTGAGCATAGTGAAATTCGAAGCACTTCTCCCAGTGGCCAAAGCGGGAAGTGTTTTTGAATGCATGGGCACATGTGAGCTCCTGTTTCTGGGTGAAATATCCAGTGAGAGAGAATGTGCAAAAAGCATGTTGTTAATAACTTTAAATGATTTAATAAAGTGTAGAGGAATGCATATTTTAGTCATTCTAGCCCCAAATCCTAACCCTAACCAGTGGAGTAAAAATGCAAACTTAGAGGGAAAATGTTGGTCACAACACCGAAGAAGGTAAATGCACTTAACCTGAGACAAAAATTTCCATCTAGCTCATGTTTACAAAGAAAAACAATGGAAAAAGCGCATAGACAGACACAAAAACGCATTGTGTGCATGGCCCTCTAAGGCAGCTTAACTAACTCTATCTGAAATGGAACCTCATAAGTGGCCAAATTGGTATTATCATACACAAAATGCATTGGAGACTCAACTAATAATTTATTCCAGTAAATGTTTATGTAAGTATGTTGATAAGCTAACAACATTATATTCTCATAAACATAAAAAACATACAAATATTTGGTAAAACAGTCCATTTAAATTAAGTTTAACTATTTTTACAAATACTTCTCGGTATTGAATGAAATTGAAAGTCAATTAATAATCGACATGCTTCTACTTTTTGGGACAGCCTTTGCATCAGGAGCTTTGGCTATGATGCCTTAGACCACGTCCACACTTATACATTTTCGTAAACGTTATGGCCTTCCGTCCACACTGAGAAGCTGGTTTTGACAGCAAAAACTGAGCTTTTCGAAAACGCTCTCCTAAGTGGATAAATTTGAAAATGCCAACTTAGCATTGTAGTGTGGAAAGGAAAAATGGAGATATCTGAAAACGATTATGTATTTGTTGTCATGTGACACAATCATGTGATCCATTCACCTCAAGATGGCATCCCAAGTTGAAGCGCCATTGTTGTGCCTGCTATTCACTTTGATAGCATTGTTAAAGATCAATATTACTTTGTACAACCTTCACTTTGCAGGAAGTTTACTCTGAATTGCTGTCCGGTGACAGAACATGAGGACAATTGCACTTCAGACCATACATGGAATGGCTATTTTGTTGTTTACACGGAAAGGGGATTTACGAGTTTTTATACAATTCAACGTGGAGAAACATATGGAAAACAGCAGAGTGGACAGACAGTGTTTGGAAAACAAAATGCAGTTTTCAAATGTATCTAAATTAATGTGGACGTAGCCTTAAATGGCTACCTATGTAGGAAGCGCACTAGGTTTTGGAACAGAGCCATTCACACACAAGAGGTCATCCTCCACCCACTAGTCTAACACAACTAATAAATCAAATCTACCATAGTTTATTTATACAAAAAGTGCAAATTTTAAAACTTATTTGGAATCCTTCGGTTATAAGAAAGAATACCAGTATGAAGTTGCTCCTTGTCTCAGTCAATAATACAAACAGTCTCTCTTTTCCTCAAGCCTCTAATTCAAGTAAAGTGCTTCAACAGCAACAACCATGTGGTTGATGCTTTCAAGTGTTCTCTTTTAATTTCTTGCTTGCAGTACCCTCCTTTTGAAGGGTTCAAATAAAAAGTCTTGTCCCAATGAGTCCTTTCCAAATCCACAAAGAAAACAAACTCCAAAGCTATCAGACAAACTCCAGCTTCCCTCGGCCACTGCACTTTCCCCAGTGGACCAACGATAGAAGTCTCTGGCTACTAAGGTCAGAATGCCAAACCTTGTCGCAGCTCAGGCAACAGTTCTCATGGCCTCCCACTGGCACCATACACTCAAGGTCCAGTTTGGTAATGTGACCCTTGGTGAGGTGCTGGCCGTGGAAGCTGTAGTGAAGGCGGGAGAGCATCTCTCGCCGTTGTTGCCGCAGTTTACGGTTTTCACTGCGGAGCATGCGCAGGGCCAACATGATGAGGAGGACCAAGATGAGGCCACCAGCGATGGGTACGGTGATGACCGCAGCACGGAACCATACCTCTTTGGAGGAAGGGATTTCCTGTAGTCGTGCTACAACGTGACGAATGCCTTCGGTTTGATGCCGACTTCTGTCTGAATAAGAACAGATTTATACGTATATTGTCAAGTCTCCATGAAAATATTACAGAAAAGCACAGACAGAGGTAGTTTCTTCAAACAAGCAAAGGGCTAAATGTAATACTTCAGCTTCAGATTATCTCAGAATTGCCAAATATCAGCCACCGTATCGGTCTATCCCTAGCAATAACTAAAGAACACTTTTATTTTATTAAGATATCATCATACCATGACTTTCTCCTCCTCTGTATGTGAGATCTTGCAAGCCTCTGTAATTGCACATATCCTCACTGCAACACTGAAGTGTAGCAGGCCCATGGATGGTATCATAGGTTGACTCTGGATGGCAAATGTTTCCTGTGTTCAGGAGAGGTTCGTAACACCCGTGAGAGAGTGGAGACTTGGTGCTTTGAGGTTCTAAGATGCGTGTGAAGCAGGCGTTCAGCTCCGATTTGCACATGTAACCAGTAGCCACACAGTGGGGAGCATCGCAGTAACATCGTATTTCTCCTGTTAAAACAAAATAAATGTTTAGAAAAGTCCTGCCTAAGACTAATGTACTGCCTAAGACTAACGTACTGATAAAATGCACTTTACAAGTTTCACACACAACTGAAAACAGAGTTAGCATTAAATTCATTACTGAGCTCCAAACTCGTGTGACATTTATTAATCATTATACATTGCTGTATAATTATTAAACATTATTTACATTTCATATGATGCACTTTTGGCAAATGACTGGTTACATGTTAGGTAAGTTCTTTAAGATCTTTGTAAAGATACTGATCAATAATAGCAATGCAAATCCAAAGTGGCATACCTAATACATATTAATAGATGAATATGAATTGAAGAAAAACAATGAGATATTCAGAGATCTTTTGGTTACACTTTACATTGGTGTGCATATTACATTGTAATTACTGCATAATAATACCTTTATGTCTCTATGTTAACGGCTTGTGAATACGCGGTGAGCATTATTCACATTTAAATCAATAAAATGTATGATTAGGCTAATACGTGCTCCATTCACTCACCTTTACTGAGGAGAACAGCCATGGCGCAAAGCTCGAGCTGAAGCCAAATGGAAACAAGACTGCTGTGCCGCTCCATTTGAGAAAAATAAATCTTTCTTCCACAGTTTCAGATTTTCATCGATACGGACTTTACACCCATTAAGACTGCATTACTGTCCGAAACGTTTTCCAACTCGCTCTGTTCAATACTTCTCGGACCATGTTTGGATGGAAATGATCACATCCTGACTGTCTTCGCGGCTCTTCTAAACTCCAGATTAAATCATCTGCGCGCAGAAAAACAGAAGTGCTGTTGTTTGAACAAACATTAAAAGTCCATATTAGACATAATCCATTTTCTGTTAAAGGTACGAAGCAAGACTATCATGCTCGACAACTGTTCAAACGGACAACGTCTTATGTAGTCTGCGCTTGAGCACTCTTAAATGTTGAAGACTTGAGAACGAGAGAGAGTCATTGGGCCAATGGGGCTTGTTCACTGACATGCATGTAGAAGCTGTGACTGACTGTTCCCTCCCCATCGACAGCACAGTCATGTTCTGTAGGAATTGACTTGACTTCCTCATTGTTTAGGGTTCTAGTGACCCCTATGCTGTGAAAAAAAAGCTATAGTAAATACTGTTTCTTCTGATTTACGGCAAACAGATTTTTTTTTTTTAAAGGTTTTACACTCGGTGTTACCTACCGTGTAGGCATGACATTTTCAGAAAAAAATACCTTAAAACAGCAAGTATTATGATTTTAATATTATGTGTGTAATAATTTTAAATAATTAAAGGGATAGTTCACCCAATTCTCTCATCATTTACTCACACTCATGCCATCCCAGATGTGTACTACTTTCTCCTGCTGAACACAAGTTTTTAGAAGAATATCTCAGCTCTGTTGGTCTTCACAATGTAAGAGAATGGTGACCAGGCCTTTCAAGCTCCAAAAATTACAATCCATATGCAGGTGTAGCTTGAAAACATAGATCCATACCATAAACTGCCGATAATGTAATTTGTTTGCCAGTAAATGTTCAAAATGCTGGCATGTGTATTTAAAAGCAGGCCTAGAATGAGATTTTATCCTATTTTTAAAGTAGCTGAAAGCTCCAGTGTTTCATATAGATATTCAAGCATGTGGGGCAGAGAGACTGCTGCCCCCGCGAACTCCACAGTGCCCCTCAGATTTTCCAATGGAAATCTTTGGTCAAATATGGTACTGCAACAAGCCCTTATTGAGACCCATTGGGGAAGAAATATATCTGCCTATTGCCTATAGTGCCAAACCAAAGGTAACTTTAGTATAAGTGTGTGACAGATCGCAAACAAGGCGAGCACCATCGATGACTATGTGTAACAGTGTGTCATTTCGACAGCAAATTCGAGACAAATTGACCATCAAACTTGGTCCTGAAGAGCCGGACTGTTCATAAGGCTCCAGTGGTTTAATCCATATCTTCTAAAGTGATATGATGGGTATGGGGGAGAAACAGATCAAAATTTAAGTCCTTTTATACTCCACATTATTCTGCCTGCCAAGTAGGTGGTGATGCACAAAGAATGCAAATCACCAAAAACAAAAGAAGAAAGATAAAGTGGAGATTTATGGTTAAAAAAGGACTTGTATTGATCTGTATCTCACTCCTATCATATCACTTTTGAAAACATGGATTACACCATCATATGGATTACTTTTATGTTGCTTTTATGTGTTTTTTGGAGATTCTGCTCACCATTCGGTTGCATTGCTAGGACCAACAAAGCTAAGATACCTTTCTAAAAATCTTAAGTGTTCTGCTGAAGAAAGAAAGTGATATGCATCTGGGATGGGAAGATGCAGAGTAAATTATAAAAAATTTGGGTTAACTATCCCTTTAAGATTTATGTATTGAAATACTAAAACTTAAATTTATTCACAGAAAATGGTTTGAAATAAATAGTTATTAAATTATTTACAATAACAAAAATTTTCTCTGGCATCTCCGTGATCACAAAAAAAATTTAACTGTTTTTTGAGTGAATAAAGAAAGATAATGAACTGCAACATTGAACATTATGCTGTGAACAGAAATGTAAACACTTGGTCCCTGCATTGTCTTATTTCACATGCAAGTGAAAATATGCCCCACAAGAGGGCAGCCATGGACAAACTCCAATCTAAGAAAAAGTGTGGGAGAGTGAGAAGTGTGGGTGAGATAAGAATCAATACTTCAATATAACGCATCAATAAAAAGTCATTTTTTTTACTATTAATCTCCACAAAATGTTTTTTCACATTTTGAAATTGAAAGTGGAGATTTATAGTAAAAAAGGACTTAAATATTGATCCTTTTCTCACCCACACCTATCACATTACTTCCGAAGATATGGATTAAACTACTGGATTCATATGAATCCCTTTTATGTTGCCTTTATGTGCTTTTTGAACCTTTAAAGGTCTAGTCACCATCCCTTTAAACCAGGCAAAGCACAAAAGCAAAGGTGCCAAAACATAATGTGGTAAATGTTTATTTCCTGTAACTTTTAGAAACCATAATATACAAAGCAACATACTCATCTCTAGTCTGAGATCTCCATTTACACAATCTAAAGCATTTAAATTGGTCAATTAAAAAGGTCAAACCGGATCAGAAAGGACAGAGGATCAGAAACTATGAATGACACTGCGAACATCTAAGAGGATTCCCCCTTTTTGCTATTTTTTTGCATTCTTGCCACATACAAACCAACAAATTGACCAAGCGCTTACTGTCTTCAAAAAAAAAAAAAATATTTAACTGGTTGATATTTTATGTGAAAGCTGAGCAAAACATGATCTGGTTCTCCATTTTATACCCCGCTGACCGGCTTGCACAGTCCCATGGTCCTATTCCATCCTTAAAGGATGCAATTTTGATGTGCAACAATAGCTCATGTACGAAATATAGAATATTTTCACTGCAACTTCCTAAACTTGGGAAATAAGGGAATGGCTTAACTCAAGTCTATGAGTTAAAAGTACAGTTGAGCAAATATAAACAAATACAAAAAAAAATTATGCAAAAATAGTCAAAGAGTGCTGGGGTGCAGTATGAAAGTAATCTCTGTTAGATGTGTTAACTGTACAGAACAGGGACATTAGAGGCATATATCGACCAAACCCATTCAGGATCTCAGCAAATGTGCGTCTACCACAACAGCAAAAGCTTTTATGTGCCGGTCATCATTTCAGAAATGCTAAGCACCGCTTTCGTTTCTCTCAGTGAAACAAGCTTGTTGCGATTTAAGGAAGATCACTTGTACATCCTAAATAATCCTGCTGAGAGTCAGCAAGCCATGCCTAAAATTTAAGAATGAATACTCAGAAGTACATTAGGTTTATTTCAGTTGGTCACTTTAACGCCACCACAGCTGGAAAATCAAAACGTGCCCTATCATCCTTGTAGAGTGATAGCCCTTCTGACATTATTCAAATTCACTGTCAGTCACTGCAGGATGGAGGTATATTAAACCTTCAGTGAACTTGACAGCTTAAACTTTTGGATATACAAACACAAGCAAAACCTTGAAGAACCAACACATGAATCGCTAGATCCAATGTACAGTATGATTCCTCATTGCTTGCTCTAGGTTGAAGAGTGCTTCTCTACACATATCTCTCATCACATTTGGATTTGAGAATAGAGAAGTGATGTACAAAGGATATTCAAATTAATTTGTTCTCCAGGGCTTCATTTTGCCATGATAAGCACTTTTGTCAGCTTCCCTTCTCTCAGTCTTATTTCAGGCACTACAGCCTACAAGTGCAACTGCGGTTCTGAGAGCTCTGGCCGAGAGCAGGGTTCCCAACAGCCAGTGGCTGAACTCATTTGGAGAGAGTTCCATGAGCTCCATAACGATCCCTCAAACCATGAAGGAATTCTGATTCTTCAGTTTGTCAAGTTCTTTGATCTGCTGTCTCAAAAACAAAATCCTGTTGGGAAACAATGAAAGCAATACTCTCAGCTTCATGAAATATTCCTTATTTCGTTTTATTATTGAAAAAAATCCAAGAGATGAATAGATATTTGATTGAGCCTTAATCTGCATTACAAACCTTTGCTCTCTCAATGTGGCCTGGATTTCACACACTCTCACAAGCGAGCGAAGATTTTTAAGTTCAGTGCAGATCTCTGACATGTACAGGGTTCCCATGTTGTGGATGTCCTCACGCAAACGTGACACCTGGGTGAAAGGAAATTGAGAGAACAGAAACAGTTAGATAATTGACTTCTGGTCATAGAAGGTCTTAACTCTGCTTCACATGACCTTGATGAACGTTTGATTAAATGTATGCTTGCACCTGCTTCTCTACATGTTCTGCAGGCCAGCCTTGAACATGTCTGATGAGATTTTCATCAAAGTGCAATGCTAGAGAGGGAGTAAAAGTGCTCTGGGTTCGATGGGTGTTGACTGGGGCGGGGATGCTGCTGCTGCTGCCCGCACTGCCATTAGAGCCCAACAAACTCTCTTGACTGCAATACAACAAAACAGTACATTCATTATTCTTCAGAGAAAAAATGTCACCCTCTTAATCAGTAATGAGTAAACATCACACATATATATATATAAAAAAACAGCTTTGTGGGCGGTTGTGGCTCAGGTGGTAGAGTGGGTTGGCGGTTCGATTCCTGGCCCACATGACGAAGTGTCCTTGGGTGAGACACTGAACCCCAAGTTGCTCCCAATGAAAGGGCTAGCGCCTTGCATGGCAGCTCTGCCATCATTGGTGTGGGAGTGTGTGTTTGAATGGGTCACAGGGTAAAGCGCTTTGAAAACCGCTAAGGTTAAAAAAAAATAATAAAAAAAAAACGCTATAAGTGCAGACCATTTACCATTTACTTTGAATGCACTTCCAAAAAGAACAAGTAGACGGCTACTTCTGATAGGCTGCTGCCACATTGTCAACAAATAAAAAATGTAAAAAAAAAAAAAACTTTACACAGCAGCCATTGTTAAAGAATGCAAAGAAGCAGGCCTATGGTTTCTAATTTTCAGAAATAAAAAACTACAGTTTTCTTACAATGTTAAGACTTATTAAAAGAAATGATCTTTACATTTGCCTGTGAAGACGGGGATCACTGAATTGTTTGTCAGAGTTGGTTGACTGCTGGGATGTTGATCCTGATCTCTGAATTGATGCAGTAACCTGAAATTAAAGAGGGATTTTTTTTGCATCTGAACTAAGAAACATTGAAAAACGATTACCAAATATAGTTACTCAATACAACTTTACAGCTCAGTGTGCACTGAGACATTATACACATATGTAGCGATGTTTTTTTTTTTTAGAACTAGTACGAGTTTGTATCAATACTTTTTAATACTTTTTTTAGTACTCGCTGATACGGAGTCCTATATTTGTTTTTTTTCTGAACTCCATATCAACAGTTTATTTCAATTTTATCAGAAAAATTAATAAATTAAACTTTAATCAAATGAAAGTATAACATAGTGATTCCATCTGTTTTCAGCATCGCAGAAATCATGGGGCCCAACATGGTAACCGCAAAATAAGCGGACTCCGATTGTTGAATTATTAAAAATGAAATCACATTCTGAGGTGTAAAGGCTGCATCACCAAGCTACCACCTCCTCTAGGTGTGAATTCATTTTCAAAAAAAAAATCAGTGGTCCAACCATCATAATTGAATGTGACAGGGCTTTGTTCATGACAATCAACTGTTGATTTTGTTTCACAATGCACAGTCGCTGTCAGTGACAAAACAATACAAATGTGTAATTCACACCTATCCCGAGTCCTGATCGTTGCTATGTTTGTGTACATGTGGCACAAACCTTGTTAGTGACAAAGTCAAACAGTTTCATTATACTCAAATATTTTCCAGGACAAATAATTATTTTCCAGGACATTGAAGTATTTTTCTCATTTCCATGACTGGAAAACTGCTTTGCAAAATTCCAGGTTTTTCAGGATGCATGGAAACCATGAGTGTTGGCTGCTACTGACCTTTGGTTGAAAGGAGAGGGATGCAGAGCTGTGCAGGGGTTTAGAGACAGCATTGGTCTGAGGTGTGCTGACTCTAGGAGACACATACGACCTCGGTGATGAGGCATCTGATGCCAATGACATGGGCGACTGACTGGACTGTTGAGCTGTTCATTAGAAACAATTAATTACAGAAATTATAATGTAGAGCCCAGTAATTATCTTATGTGACTAATAGGCCATACATTTAACTAGCAATAGATTAAATGTAACACCTGGGCCCTGATGTACAAACGTAGCGTACGCACAAAATGGGTATTGAAATGTGCACAAGCAATTTCCCACGAACATATCGGGATTTATAAAAAATAAACGGTGTAAATGTGCGCACTGTCCGGACACTCTTGACTGTGCGTACACACTCTTTTACTGGTGTTAATTGGCGACTCCAGCTGGACAAATTATGAACTGAACAGACTGATTATAAACTCTGATTTTCATTTGATTTACATTTAGAATAAAAAAGTATGTAGATAAGCACTTGAAACAGAAGTAATTGTTATCGAGCCAATAGTCACCTATATTATTTTTATGAAACTAATTGAAAAGGCATTCAAATATAACCTAAGCTGTAAAAGGAAAATATTGGTTTGGGATGTGCTGCGTTTGAAGAACTTTCCCATGTCATCATAGAGAAGGAACATACAGTAACTAAATTTAAGCATTTCTTAAAAAAGCAAAGACTTCTTAATTTGACACATTTTCTGTTCTATTACAATCATGTACTGTGATAAGTACACCGTTTGAATAAAGATTATCTGTAATGTGATGCGTACTTGACTCTGTCTGACGTTAAATGGCTCAGTAAATGGACAGTAGCTATAAGACAGGAACTGCTGGCCATATTCAGTAGTCGAACGGACCACTGAATAGACATGCCTCATCAGAAACAGTGTTGTACTCCTGCAAACAGGTACAGCAATGCACATAAAATGTGCATCAAATGTACTGCCTGCTCCACTTCATCCCGACCCTCATCACCATGAAATGTGACTCATCAAGTGTAATAAAAACATTCTGAATAGTACATTTGCCGCTTAGCTGTTTTTTTTGTATAAAATACCAACTATAAAATTTTAGTAATCAATGATATCAGACAATTCTGCATGAAGAATTTTAATAATTTTCATTCTGTTTCCAGTAATAAATATTTAACTTCTTAATAAAAATACACTTAAAACAATTTACATTAAAAGGTTTTCTGAAAAGAAAAATTTCTTAGGTTAGATGTATGTCTGCAAAGATAAAAACATTTTGCCAAGAGATATTCAAGATATATTCTTTGAAAACAAGTTCATATCTAAATAAATAGCTTCTTCACGGCACAGTCTCTAACCTTACATGTGGCATTTACGGTCTTATTTCTTATAATACAGTTTCTCGCATCGTTAAAAGCAGCATGTGGCAATTGTATGCAGATGAGGATATGCATAGTAAAAACAGTTGCTGCACACTCCATATATGGTTATTTTGGGGAGGAGATAGGGTTGGGAATGAATAATGTGCAAGTATGCACAATCTCCCACAAGACAGGATTTATTGGAACTATGTGCAGGTTTTATAAATCAGATTTTTTATTTTTTTTTGAGCATATGCAAAATCTGACTTTTGTATTTACGCACAATATTAGGAAGAAATCTAAGCAGAGTTTTATCCATGAGGCCCCTGATGAGGGAATACAAGGCCTTTTAAAAATTTGTTGATCAGCTAGTTTTGAATGGTTGCAATAAAAAAAACACATTTGAATTTAACATCCAAATTCAACTAAATTAACATTATCTTCAAAATATCTTGTTTCTGGCTTAAGACTTTAAGAAATGCTGCCGTGTGTGTGCGTGTTCACAATATTGTGAACACTGCATACTAGATCCTTAAGAGCATTAGTTGAACTGTTGCACAACATCAGTTAGCAGAGAGGTTGATTATGACTGGGACATTAGCAATACCTTGTGTGGACAGCTGAGCAGTTTGGGAAAGCAGAGTAGTGATGTTGAAATTGGATGGTCCGGCAGTGAGAAGTTTATGAAGCAGAGACTGCAAGGAAGCTTGTGTGACAGCGGCTGTGAGGACTTGGAGAAAGAAAAAGGCACACACACAATCAAAGCAGAACTAAACACTGAAAGCAATTTGGGAAAGGTTCTTTCGGTGAACATAAAGCATTTTTTCTGCTTATTATAGATTTTCACAATGTGAACCAAAAATGCCACATATAATGCCACAAAAAAACAGTTGTCAAGGTTGATTCCAAAAAACAAACCACAGCTAGACCACAACATTTCTAACAGTTTTGATGTAGGTATAGTTGCAAGTATAATAGGCCCCGATATACTTCATGATATGCCTCTCTTATCATCATTCATTTGTCTGTATTTTACACATTAACACTCTAATCACTCATCTTTGCAGTAGTATCAGTGTCATCATAAATTACAAGTGTGTAATCGGCACATATTATGGACCTGTATACCACGTTAGCTCAATAGCTCCATGAATTCAGAATGTAAACAAGACAAATATTTTTTTTTTACTGCATATACACCGATCAGCCACAACATTAAAACCACCTTCCTAATACTGTGTAGGTCCCCCTCGTGCTGCCAAAACAGCACCAACCTGCACCTACAATTGTACAGGGGGGTTATCAGAGTTAACGTAGACTTTGTCAGTACAAACCAGACTGGCCATTCTCTGTTGACCTCTCTCTCAACAAGGCATTTCTATCTGCAGAACTGCCACTCACTTGATGTTTTTTGTTTTTGGCACCATTCTGAGTAAACACTAGAGTATGATGAGTGAAAATCTCAGAAGATCAGCAGTAACAGAAATACTCAAAACAGCCCGTCTGGCAACAACAATCATCCACGCATTTATCTAATTAGCCAATCATGTGGCAACAGTGCAGTGCATAAAATCATGTGGCTACGGGTCAGTAGCTTCAGTTAATGTTCACATCAACCATCAGAATCGGGGAAAATGTGATCTCAGTGAGTTCGACTGTGGCATGATTGTTGGTGCCAGATGGGTTGGTTTGAGTATTTCTGTAACTGCTGATCTCCTGGGATTTTCACACACATCAAGTCTCTAGAATTTACTCAGAATGTTGCCAAAATCAAAAAACTTCCAGTGAGCGGCAGTTATGTGGATGGAAATGCCTTGTTGATGAGAGAGGTCAACGGAGAATGACCAGACTGGTTTGAACTGACAAAGTCTACGGTAACTCACATAACCAGTATGTAAAATTGTGGAACGACATATAAAAATCTCAGAATGCTACTCTGAGATGCGGGTTGGCGCTGTTTTGGCGGCACGAGGGGGACCTACACAATATTAGCCAGGTGGTTTTAATGTTGTAGCTGATCGGTGTATATTACTTTAAATTATCATTGAGTGGTTAAACAGCTTTTACTGATCTAGTGTGAATTCTTCTCATAGAATGAGGCATAAAGTCGTTGAGAACACATTTTCATGTCACATTAGTTCAGGTTTTACAGAGCTTCCTCATATTTAAATGCACTTCAAACGTCTCACAGCAGTCTGACGGGTGTCTGAATGTTCGCAAACAGTATAATGTTGCTAAGCTGTTTCGAACTTCTTTTTACCCCTGAACAAAGAACTTCTCCGGAAGTATATAGGGGCCATTAGCCTAGCTGCTAGATATGTCCTTATTATTTGTTTACTTCGGAAATCCTGACCATGTCATAGGTGAACAAAAATCAAAAAGCAAGTGTATTCTAACCATGAACATGCTATTTTATTTTATTTTTTGGAGACAATGCATTAAATCTATGAATCTGTCCTTCTGATTTAAAAGGGTTTGAAACCACGAACACTCAGAAGCAGCAAGAAAAGGAAGTTTAAATATTTAGGAACCAAGACAGTTTAAAGTAAATATTTGTGTTCTTTAGGAGTTAAATGGCATTTGTCACCTGACAAAATTTAGTGAACTATTCTCAAACTCAAGAAAGAAGCAGACAATGAATTAAGTACCGTAAGGGTCAGTCAACGTCTTTAAAAGGCAAAATTACATCAATTTAATTTCTGAGTGGACTTTCCATTAAAACAACAGCAAAAGCAGCAGGGTAACACAAAGCCAAATAGCAAGAGTGAAAGCTATCAAGAGATGCACAAGTGTTTTCATCTAAGTAGTGAGAATATGCAGAGGATCTTGTCGAGGATCGTGGATTCAGACCAAACTATGCTTAGTCGAGCTTACCTTCATTGATTTTGCTCATGTCCATGTTGGCATGGTTCATCTGCAGGGTGGCCTGCAGTGCAGGCAGCAGCTGTCGGAGGAGTGCTGGGTCCTGGAGCAGAGCGGAGGCTGAAGCCTGCAAGGCAGGAGACACAGGCACCATGGAGGATGAGGCAGAGCTAGATGTACTGGAGGGGTTTATGGATGAAGGCTGAGAATAACTAGAGTTTGATGTCGGCTTCTCCGCTTGAGTAGATTCTGAGGAAACAAAAATACATGTCTTATGAAACACCAAAGTGATAGGAAACTGTATTTATTCTAACTAAACCTGTTCATTAATAAATACAGTCTAATACCACTTGGGCACCTGGTATTAAAAGTCTCAGGTGATCCTATCAAAAGTGGTTAGACAAGACAAGTTAGAGATGTTCCTGCTTCACATGATAAACATTTACTAATTTAGCAGATGCTTTAATTCAAAGTGAATTATATGTGTCACTGCATAACTTAAGATCTGAAAACTGTTGAATATTCAAGTATGGGCTTTCCCAAAATGTATTATTATTTGTTATATTTGTTATATTATTATTATGTGGATTGTTATATTCCTTTAAAGCCATACCTAACAAAAGCTGCCATACCTAACAAAAGCTTTGCATCCAACAAATGACGAACACTAGACCAAAAGGCAGTCATTTCCAAAGGACAATTCGATGGGGGCTGTGTTGAGTTCCGACCATCGGTGGATACGGAATTTTCCAATTTGAGCATTGAAGCATTGAAATTCAACTTCTGTGACTAGACCGTATCTGACAGCCCGAGCGGATGTGATGTATTAATTCAAAACTATGAGCGTGAAGTCAAACATCAAAAGTTTAAGTCCTAAAAAAAATTCTGCTACTTCTGTATATTGGACGATTATAAACGTAAAAGTCTGAAATAAACATTTACATAACAGATATATCATAAAAGGCTAGTTTATCCCGATTGCCACTAAGGGAAAAATACAGTGGTATGTGAAATGTCAGAGACAGCGAAAAGGCTCCTTACAAACCTTGTTTCAGTGTAATGATTTAGATTGGAGTATGCAGTCCTTTGCTGTTGTCCAGGATGCATCAGATCACATTAACATGTACACAGCAAATGTAAGTTGTCATGTGCATTTCTGAATACTTCCAAAAGTGATTTGAGCGATTCAATCATAATCTTTGCTTTGGATCATTTTTTCATTTTTATTTAGTGCTTTCCACTTGTGATCAGATCACCTGAGATCGATGTTAATACCAGGGGATAAATAGGGCCTTGAATGAACCCAAGAAATAAATGCCTGTGTTTCTGAAGGTTCTAATACTTACTTGTACTACTGAGGGAACTTGTTGCACTGGCCTGCATGGCCTCTTGTCTGTAGTCTCTGTCTTTGGGAAAGCTGTTAACCACAGTCTTCGTACCATCTCTCGGTCTCTGTTCTCTGCTCAGACAGGATGTTTGGGTCAGTTGAGGGTTGAAGAGAGTCAGTGACAATTTTAAGTAACAGGAGATCTTAGTAACTCACCTCTCCAGCCATTCTTTAGGTTTCTCCCACTGAGAGACCTCTGTCCTGCAGTTGTAATAGTACTTCTTCCCAGAGGAACTGATATGCTCTGACCAGTCATCCGCTGGCTCTCGGGGCTGCAGCGGACAGGAATTATGTGGGGTTATTTAGATAGACAGACCAGGAAACTCTTCCAGGAAGTAAATGTTTAAGTATGTGCTAGTTATTTAAGAGGAAGTTCATATAGGGATGGGTTAGGATAGCCCACTAGTCATCCAACAACTGACTAGTTGATAAATTAGATTTTTTTTTTTTAGGAGGGGTGTCATAAAGAGGAAGTCAACAACCTAAAACCCTCTCTAAATGAATCACATTTAAAGCACTGCCACAAAAGTCATCAAAGCACAGTTTGTTTGTAACAAATGTACTTCCTTCAGCAATAAATCAAAAAATTTGGGTACTGTCAGACTTCACATGTCATGCTGTGAGAAATGTTCTTTTATGCATAATCCACGGACCTTTGTTTGTTTCTTGGGACTATGAAAGCTTTATGCAATAAACATTTAGTTCATTTAGTTACCCTATTGAAGAGTCAACTTGAAAAAGGTCAACAAGGAGAGCAGTTAGAATTGGTTTGAATGCAAGTGAATAGAGATGCCTCAGACCAAACTCCTTTCTAAGACGCTGCATAAACCATTTTTTTGTGTAAACAGTATCATGGACCAGTATCTGCTATTAAGGTATCTATGTATAAATTCCTATGCAGAGGAGGCTTGCGTGCTTACGTCATGCAAGAGGCAGTTTGAACTCCACCCTCGTAAACGTACAAACCACAAGCTGGCCGGTAAATAAAAATTTTATATACACTACCGTTCAAAAGTTTGGGGTCACTTGTCTGAAATGTTTCTCATGATCTTAAAAATTTTTTGATCTGAAGGTGTATGCTTAAAAGTTTGAAATTAACTTTGTAGACAAAATATTATTCTGCCAAAACATATACATTTATTTAATTACAAATCTAAAATTTCCTAAAAAAAAAAAAAGTTTTTGAAATGGATGACTTGGATCAAAATATGAAGAAAAGAAGCCAATAAGTGCCCAACATAGATGGGAACTCCTTCAATACTGTTTAAAAAGCATCCCGGGGTGATTCCTCAAGAAGTTGGTTGAGAAAATGTCACGAGTACATGTCTGCAAAATCTAGGCAAACGGTGACTACTTTGAAGATGCTAAAATATTACATAGTTTTGGATTTATTTTGGATTTTTTGGTCACAAAATAATTCCCATATTTCCATTTCTATTATTCCATAGTTTTGCTGACTACTATTATTCTAAAATGTGAAATAAATAAATAAAGAATGAGTAAGTGACCCCAAACTTTTGAACGGTAGTGTATATATATATGTGTATATATATATATATATATATATATATATATATATATATATATATATATATATATATATATAAATCGATGTGATAAATCTATGTTTGTGTTCAACAGAAGAAAGTCATACACGTCTGGGATGGCATGAAGATGAATAAATGACCAGATAATTTTCATTTTTGGGTGAACTATCCCTTTAAAGTTGCTCTCAGTCAACTGCGTTTATGTTGCACTGACACCTAATGGCGTAGATGTAGCCTCACTCAAAAACAGAAGTTCTCAGTTTCATTTTAAAAACATGCTATACGTAGTTTGTGATTATTCAGATTATAAGCAAATAATCAGATGGTTATAGGATCTCAATATGGTGGATATCACATCTTTTTATTTTACTCGGGTGGGTGATTTTTTAATATTCTTGAACTTTTTAAATCAATAACGATATACCAAAAATGTTTGTTTGGAAAGTTAATTAAATAACAGTTGAACAGAAGTTTTTGAAATTAAATAATTAAAAATAGAATTAGAGTACTCTCATCCAAGACAAAAAAATAACAAAAAAGCAACTAATGACGAATAAAAAGAATACAATCATGATTAGGATATCATTTGTAACACAACCTCTGATTGGAGTGCACATTCCCTGCCATGCCGTGGCATTCTGCATAACCGCAACAGAAACAATACTAAAAATCTATCAGTTGACACATTTCTGTAAATCGATTTAACTCCTCTATTGCTCACTCCTTTATTCTACTATTAACAATTTCTTTCTGTTTAAAAGTTTGGCAATTAGAAAAAAAATTGAATAATAACTTAGTGCACCTTTAACACTGACTACTTTTTTTGGTGAATCCACCGGCTGGTCAAATTTGGAAATACTGTATGTAGTTCTCAACATCCCTACAAAAAGAGAAGTTTAAGTTGACTTACCATCTCTGAAGTTCTGTTCTGATGAGGGTGAGAGATTGAGACATGATGGGAGTTTTCTTGTGGAGATGAACTGACACCTGAAAAATGATTAACAAGACTTGAAACAATCTACTGAAGCCTTTCACACAGAATATTAAATAATTTAATTTAAATAATTTAAGATTCAGGCTTCTGCACTTCTGTTTAACACACACTGGAAAGCTAGTTTATAGACTTGAACTGACAGTCCAGTGGCTGAGCTCTGGAAACATGGCCTTATAACAGGATGAGCTGAAGTTTCCACTGACTTCCTAGTTATACGACCAACAAGACAATACACATAGCACCACATTGCTTTTATTCCACAACACAAAGACCACTGCTTTCAGGAGATCAGGGAATACCCAAGTTAAAGCATGATATAAAACAATAGCAACACTGCCAAAAGATGATTCAGATACAGCCATAACTGTCATGCAAAAGGGCCTCTAAATACTCAAATTTAAGTTATAAAAAGCACTGCGCACCTGCTGCAGCAATGTCACGTCTGTGGCAACAACAGGAAATAGAATACAAGTGAAGAGCACACAAGATGTCTCAGAGAGAGTATCATGTAAAGCATTTATTTCCTGTTTAAATTTGGCAATCAGATTTACTACATGAACATAAAAAGTAGTGGTGCACTGATCTAAATTGGCCGATATTAGTCTTAAATTCGTGATCGGCCGTTTGTGCCTAGAATCAGGGCTGATCTTTTTTGCAGCATGCAGGGAATCACACATACACAGCTCCTCTAATAAATTAGTGCTTGCTCAGCCCTTAAAGCATGACAGAGTGTCCTTTGGAGGGTGAGCTGTTGGCAATTCAAAGCATTCACAAATTTAAACTTTTAGACATTATATAATTCATATGAATATGCCATTTTGTTTTTAAAAATGTGTAAGAATTAAACATGTATGAATATTAAGTTGCCCATTTTCTAGAGTCAATGCGGTAGTTATTCTGACTCGCTTAATTTGTGATGTGTGTTACAAGATGCTAATGACAGTAAACAAATAATAGATATTAATGATTTCTCATTGGAGCAGATTTTGATTTTTTTGATTTTTTTCAGATTGGAGCTTTTAATGGATATATTTTTCATATTTTTGAAAGTATCTCTGCTGTGTGTGATGCTCTCATGGCTTTTGGTTGCCAGCATGTTAAAATTACATTTTGATATTGACAAAAGAACTATCAATAACTGTTTTCATTAGGGGTGCAACTGTTAAAATTTCTCACGGTTCGGTTTGTGGTTCACGGTTTCGGTGCCCTTTAATAACAATCGTTTTACAACAGTAACCATAGTTTAACCATGATATTTGTAGTAAAATCATAGTAACCACAATATAAACATGGTTACTGTCATGGTTACAATTTATAGTAAAATCATGGTTACTATAGAAACTATTATAAACTATAATAAAACCAAGGTTATTATATCAAAACCTTGATTTCTGCTCAAAAAAACCATGGTGACAGCAGTCATGGTTACTGCAATATTACTAGAGTAAAACCATGGTTAATTTTTGTGTCCTTAACTAAAAAAAAATCTATAATTACCTAATCAACATTATAACTTAATACCAGCACTAATACGCTACATGCATCAACAAAGTGCACTTCAAACTCATCTCAACATATTCAATATTCGGAAGCTGTACATCACTATCAAAGGAATAACCTTGCTATTAGAATTCATATGAGAAGGGATGTTGTGATAATGCATCTTGAGTATTTTAATCATACATGGAAACCAACATCCCAAGTGCTTTAGTTATTGTTTCATGTCTGTCCAAATTAGCACTGAGTGCCTGCTTAAAAATGGAAGGAAGTGTGTGCAGTTTTGGCTCACCTGCTGGTGTTTCACTGGGTGATGTCGGCATAAATGTTTAATTATGTGTCAACGTATTACTAAAACGGCATTTTAAAGCCATTAATCAAAGCGCATTAATGATGTAATAGATTACAGCCATGCAAGGAAACAGGAAGAACTTGCGTGCGCATTTTAAATAAACACTCAAGCACATTATTTACATATATTACCAGTATACAGTACTCGTGTTGAGAAATGTCTGCAAACAGTGCCTGTTTTGCAAACGTCTTTTGACCATCGCTGTTTTAATTGACTGCAAAAAGATAATGTTCCCAGAAAGGAGAAATGCAGGGGGCTTCTCTATCAGCATTTTGTTTCCTCCACTTGCCATTTTCAACTAAACACAACACTTGCAGAACAGTGATGTCATCAAGTTGACCAACGTAACACGGGTGGAGCATATCCACTTACAATCCATTCAGGTGCATTAGCGGAGGTTGTAACTGAGCCTGTCTGTTTGACACTTCGTTTTCTTGACCAAAACTTGTGCTCCAGATCGTCATTAAATGTGATGTGAACCGACCACAATGCCATTGCTTCCCGAACCGTGGCGAACCGTACGTTTCTTTACCCCAAAACCGTTACACCCCTAGTTGTCAATGCAAATAAATGTTAGCAATTCACAATTAAAGTCATTTTTATGTAATTTTGGTAACAATTAATAAATAGATTTCATTACTTTAACATTAGTTAATGCTTTAGGTATCATGAACAAACAATGAACAATATATTTTTACAGCATTTATAAATCAATGTTAGTTAATAAAAATACAATTGTTCATTGTTAGTTCATAGTGTATTCATGTGCATTAATTAATGCAACTTTTGATTTGAAATATGTATTAGTATATGTTGAAACTAACATTAAGTTCATTAGTTCATGTCAACTCCAGTAACGTTGTTAAATAATTGTGACGAGGAGGGGGGCGTGGCCGGGCCGTACAGCATACAGGGTCTTGATCACTGAAGCACACCAAGATCATCAACGATCCTCCACCAAATTTCACAGTAGGTGCTTCAGCAAGGCTGGAATCGGGCAGATTCGTCTTTGTGAACGACTCATGAATCAAGCCACGTACAAGATTATCCTGAAAGAAAACTTGCTTCCTTCTGCTCTGACAATGTTCCCCAACTATGAGGATTGTTTTTTCAGCACAATGCTCTCCCTGTATAAAAACATTAGTATTGTGTTGTTTAAATATGAATATGAAGTGGTTTTCTTTGCACCATTCGAGGTCTGAAAACACTGCATTTTTTTGTTATTATATAAGCTATTCATAGAGACACTTCATATATTTACAGAACAATCTGATTGTTACATATTTTGTCTCCTATTAAATGCTATATATTCTATGTCCCCTATTTTTTACTCAAGGTGGCACTATTGTTTCAGTAATTGACTTGAACACAATTTGACGTTGCAATATAAACATATGCTGAAGAAATATAAACTGATGCTGAAATACATGGTAATTATGATGACAAAGTGTTAAAAAAGAAAAAGTCTTGTGACGGGTGCTTGCCACTTTGAGTCCTGGCACTGATGGCCGCCTATTTGGAGTGGCAACTGCCTATAGTAGTGATGAAGCAAGTGACAAAAGCAGACTCGTATAACCATGACGGATCGTGAGGCAGACGAATATAACGGTGACGGATCGCAAGGCAGACGAATATAACTGTGACGGATCGCGAGGCAGACGAATATAACTGTGACGGATCGCGAGGCAGACGAATATAACTGTGACGGATCTCGAGGCAGGTGCATCTAACCGCGAAATGGCCACTGTTCTGATTGGCTCTCTAAACTTGCCATCTAACTGCTCACCGCTACTGGGCGGGCTTCAGAAGAGATAACTTAAATTAGGCTTTGATGTGTTGTTGTGGAGGCAGTCAGACGCAAATGTCTACCACTAGTGTGACAAAACAATGTGCAGGAAGTAGAGAACCAGTCGTTCTGGCAGCTTGGTTTCTACAAATGCTCCTTTTGCATTGAGGAGAAAGTTTTGAGTTCTGAAACTTACAGTGTGTTTTTATAGTAAAATGGCCTCTTATATGTAAAAAGATCAAGGAAAATTTGACTCCTCATGTCATGACCCCTTTAAGCAGGATGTTGGGATTCTGGTGAATTAGGGACAACATTATCCAAGTGCAGGTCCAACCTCTCCTTGCTCATGTTCTTACCGCTCTCCCTCTCTCGAGGCCGATGAATGTGGAGTGCTGTTGTTTGGCTGTGTGTTCCATCGCTGTGCTTGTTTTCTGGACTGTCTGATCGCCGCAGCATTTTAGTTGGTGGGGTTGAGTCTGATGAGTCTCGCATCTTCTCATGGCGATGGTCATTTGTTGATTGACCCTTTGATTGGTATTTGACAGACTGCAAAATGCAATGGATGAAAATAGGTCTACATAAGTTTTCAAAGCTATTGAGCTAATAAAATTAAAAGCAAGTGACCTGATGCTTTTGACTGGAATTAAATGTCAGGCGTTAACAAACCAGAACTAGATGATCTGCAACCTTCTCTGTGTTTATGTTCACAGTCAATACACAATATCATTTTACACTATATCTGATATACACACTAGCTGCTGTCGGTAATTAATATGGTATAGTAATTCATTTTCTACTGGTAGTGGTAAATGTAATGAGGCTAGCTCACAACAACACGAGCTAGCAAGCTAAAAACATCAGTTGTAAAGAGATGTTTGCCCTCTAGACAAACCATTACAATTATTAAGCTATCACTCTAGTTAGACTAGACAATAATTTTACCAAATACAGAACACTGAGCGCTACAGGTACAGCTATATGTAATTTGGGATTCCTATCATAGTTTCAGTTAGCTAGCAGGAACTAGGCCTGCGAGCACTAATGTTATGCTACAAGTGAGCTACAGCCGGCTAATTCAATTTTGACACAATTTAGGCTTCTCTCCTAAACATATAACTATTCTTAATAGTAAAGTACATCTATATGTACCTGGCAGGCTTGAGGATCTCTTCGATCATTACACCTGTAAAAGAGAGAAAAGTTAATGTAGTCAAAAACGCTTTTCGGCTAGCCAGCTACAATGCTAACTTATTTAAAATGACTTAAAACAACACACAAGCAAACTAAGAGGAACCTATATAATTTGAAACCATTTCTTCAAACATGTGTAATTTAAGGTTTAAAATGTAGAGAGAAGAGTGTAAACTGGAGGTAAATGAGTGTTTACCCATCATTGACTCTGGATGGATTCGTTGCATGCATTACCATTAATGCTGCAGGATTGTGGAAAAGTGTTTTTACGGAAGCAGTTTTGCTAAACTACAGATCACAATCGCTTTACAGACTACTGTCGCCAACAACACAGTTTGATCTGCAAAAATAGCTTTTGCTGCAGTGCTGCTTCGCTATTCGGGAAAGGACTGACGATCCATCGCTTCGTTTTGCTCGCGACTGCGCCCCGCAAGTGCACGAGCACAGCGCAGCCACTAGTGCTCGCGAACGGACAGGCGCGCGACCTGCACGTGCACGACTCAATCAGGTTTTGTTTTTCTCAGCTGCAATCAAAAGTAGCATCTTGACACTTTGGTTTATACGTGATCATTTACTCACATTAATGATTATTTAACTTAAAGTAATATTCCGGGTTCAATACAAGTTAAACTCAATCGAAAGAACGTGTAACATAATGTTGATTACCACAAAAATAATTTCGACTCGTCTCTCCTTTTCTTTAAAAGCACAAATTGAGGTTATTGTGAGGCACTTACAATGGCAGTGAATGGCGCCATTTTTTTTTGGCTGGGGGGGTTTAAAGGCAGACATGTGAAGCTTATACAGTACTATGCAAAAGTTCTAGGTACTTGTGAAAAATGTTGCATAGTGAGGATGTCTACAAAAATAATGACATAAATAGTAGTATCAAAGTCAATATTTGGTGTGGCCACCTTTGCCTTTAAAACAGCCCCAGTTCTCCCAGTTACACCTGGATACAGTTTTGCTTGGTTCTTGGCTGATAGGATGTTCCAAGCTTCTTGAAGAATTCACCAAAGTTCTTCTATTTCGGCTGTCTCAATTGCTTCTATCTTCTGTCTCTTCATGTAATCTCAGATTGACACAATGTTCAGTGGGGGGCTCTGTGGGGGCAATGCCATCTCTTGCAGGGTGCCCTGTTCTTCTATTTTAATCTTTTCTATTTGCAAAATTAATGTTTGTGATTCTAACATTTATATTTCCCATTGACACACTAATGCTGAAGATATAAATAACCATCTTCAGACAAATATTTTTGTGTAACATCTTATGTGCCTAAGACTTTTGCACAACACTGTAATTTTAGGGGTTGCCTACTTTGGATACCAGGCTGGAGTGAGATTTTGATGAGATTTTAGATTTTTTTGGCCACATTATTGAACAAGCAAATCAGAGTTGAAGCCCAGGGCTAACTAGCTTAGGGCCTGTGGCACCTTAATGTGTACCTGGACATAAAGTGTGTGTACTAGATACTAGTAGCCAGGCCCTCTATCTTTAATTTAATTGACAGTTTTTCTCAATGGATTTGGCACATTTACTGAAACAAACTTACAATTGTCAAAAATCTTTAGTACAATCCTCACAACACATGGTACATTCAGCACACCACTCTATATGACCTGCATAAAGTGATTACTCAATCAAAAGAATTTACTCATGATTCAAATGTAAATAAATCCATCAATTAATAAATCATTATCAACAAAACAAAAGGTTCCTTTAGCATTGCTTATACCAAGACAGTCAAATTGCAAAGACATATTGTCAAATGACAGTGTACTCTAAAAATGTGATAGTTACCCACTATGTAATATTGTCCCATTGGTAACATTGTATATGTAGGCAGCTGAATAGTATTGATGTCAAAAAGTCATGGCACACACTATACTTTCAACAAAACATATATTCAAACATTTCTCATCATCGTATGTACACACTTTACAGCCATCCGAAAATACGTAAAGAAAGCTTGTACAGAAAAAAATAGATACGACAGCAAAATTCAGGAACTACAATATGTGCAAGAAAAAATGCTGCAAGTTCATCAACCACATGGGTCTTCCAATCTCTCTCTGTCTGGCCACAACAATTAATCTACATCACACCTATCCTCCATTGCAATGCAAATAGGGAAAAATATTTTGGCATGACGCAGCCACCCCCTACAACAATCTGCTGTGATATCCTCACATCCATTACACCCAGTAAGGACAACTGGTCATGAGGACGGTGATTATAGACCTTCCATCTCCATGCAGAAAATAACTCCTCAATGAGATTTAGGAATCTCAGAGTATGTTGGGAGAAACACCTTCAAAAATGTGGGTGGGAAACAAACCATTCCCTGAATCTATTCGAACGATGGAAACTTACGTTGTCCCAAATTATAACATATGTTGGCAAGTCATTTTTACCAACCCCCTCTCATTCTCAGGAATGAGATCTCTGTGAAGAGTTTTCAGGAAATGATGAATGAATGATGGTAATGAGTAAAAGTACATCATTCTCACATGGGAGCACACATTGTAATGTTCCCTCCACGCTGACCTGGCACATCATCAGTGGCCCGGTGACCAATAATATTACAGCCACATCTCCTGACTTTGCTCAAGTTGAATGTGTGGGGATTCATCAGCCTCCAGCTCCATCACTCTCAATAAAATATAGTAAAGCAATTTAAGAAATAATTTACAGTAGATATTGTAAATAATACAGTTACACATATCCCACATTGTGTAACATATTCTGCATATACAGGTTGTAATTGTCAGTTCTGAAAGACAAGGAGATTACAGCAATATGTATTGTACAATGATGATTTCTTACCTGTACATACATTACTCTAAATTGTGAAGAAATTTAATTGTTCCCTGTCTAGCCCAAGTCTGTCCATCTGACAATTATTACAACAATACCACATAACTATTATGTATCTAATATATGTGTGACAGGTTATTTTGATTGTTGGTTGTTCAATTTAGCATGTAGGGATTTACACAATGAACATGTGTATAATTGTATTTTAGAGTAATATCATTCAATAGCAAATTAATGCAAACTATTTTGATCTGCAAGGCTTACTCAATGCATTTTGTGCCATGACTATAGTGATGTGAACGAATGACCTAATGTTCATATAGTTAGTCATATAGTTTGATGAAGTTTAATAGTCATTTGACGATTGTGCCAAAGCGATTGAGAAAAACTGTAATAAACACCGAAACAAGACCTCATACAACCCTACAACATTTTTTTTGGGGCTTAATTACCAATTTACCTACCATTCACAATTTCAAAACACCCATACACTGGGGCATACCTAGGGTTTTCTTGATGAAAATGGTCTTCAGTGGTGGCTGAGGTACCAAGCTCACCCACAAGTTCAAAGTAGGTTGGTTACATAATTGCAATTAATAACTATAACAGAATTACTAAACTGCATTTCATGTTTACATTGGAAATCTGGAACTTTTTGAATTTGACAATTGTTTTACTTCAAAATTCTATGGGAAATTAAATTAAATTAAATTAACTTAATTTAAATAATATTCTGACATTACACTTATAGTATATGTGGGCCACTTCACTAAGCTGGGACTGTACGTCCAATAAAACATTTTGTGTCCTTTTGAAATATTGATTTCCTTTTATCAGGCTCTTAGTCATTAAGAGTAAACATCTAAAGGTAAACAGGACCAATTTGTTAGAACAGGAGGAAAACATTTTTTATAATTTGTCCAAAATTCATGGAGGTCCAGATATTAAACTCCTTCATTCTAGAATTTGGGCCCTTATGAATGTTTAATTATAATTCTTCCACTGTTTATTTGTCATTAGTAGCTTAATAATAGGGCCATAACCACAATGGATGGCTCCTCATCATGACTTTAGTTAGGTCAGTGTAGCTAGTCTTTCTAAAAAAATACAAATAAACTAGTATTTGTTATGGAAAGAAACGAATAGCCTAAACACATGTACATAAAGTACTTAAAATAAAATAATATAAAAATGAAGTTAAACTGATTCCTCCTAATAGATTCAATATGAAACTACAACTTTTTTTGTCACTGTTCTACAGAATAAACAAGATATATTTCAGTAAGTGTGATGATGTGCATTTTAAAAAGCTTTATAATTTATGTTGATGCGTGGTGTTGTTATCAGTGCTGTATATAATAGATCTAACAGTTTGAGAGGTTTTCCTTCTTCCCCAGGGATAAATTAAATTAGATGATTCTCAGTAGAATTTATATTAAGTGTATTAGTTTTGTGGTGTCCACGCATCGAGATGTCAAATATGTCTTGAGTCGTGTGCTCTACTCTACACCAGAGCTCTGTGGCACGCTGATGTGTGTTGCGGTGACAAATTTGCTTTGGCGGCCCAACATTTTTCCAATGGGAAAATCCAAACTGAAGATTTGTTGCTATGTTTTATTTTATATTGACCTGCATTTTCTTGTTATTTGGCATGAGATTTACTTGGGTAGAGTGAGAGCATGAGACAGAGCCTGAAAGTGTGTGTCTCACGGCAAATGCGTGAGAGTTGGCAAACTTGTTAAAGCAGTCTTGTGGCTATAGCCTACTTTTGATACAGTGAGTATTTTCATGTTTACGGATTGGCACCATTCACTTCCATTAGTGCCTCACTGTAACCCAGATTTGGGCCTTTTTTAAAGAAAAGAGGGGGAAAGTCAAAATACATTTTTGTGGTAATCAATATTTTGCCAAAAATGCTGTCAATAAGAGCTTAACCCGCAATAAAAACAGGTGGATGTACATTTGCAGTTGGCGACTTAAATTTTCAAATAGGCAGATATGCTTACATTAGCCTACATCAGTTAAATATTGTTTATTTGTACTGTAGTTTAATTAGTAACAAAATAGCTGAGTATTTGTTTAAATAGGAGTTGGTGTATTTACACGGTTGTCACCAAAACACATTAAATGAGCTCTTTGTTTTCTTCTTTGGAGTGTAATGTCTGTTAAGGACCTTTACAAAAAAGACAATGGCTACAAGGCCATATTATCAGCTATTTACTTACATTTAGTTGCTAAATTCTGAGAGTTTAATTATTTGTTTGTTTGCATGTTAGTTTGTGTGATATAGGAGCTGATGAGGTCAAACAGGTTCCATTTTAGTCAGCAATGATGATGATCAGACAATGATGCCATTTCAAGTCTTCGCATAGACTGTAAGTGAGCCACTAGCACACATTTTTCCTTTATTCAGAATTCAAAAGATAACTGAAATACTAATCAACGTGAATAGGCTATTTATAGGAGAGTATTAAAACTTCATTTTGCATGATAGGTAAGCTAGAAGAGCAATATTTTAGTACATACAGAACAGACTTGCATGGACAGATTGAGATATTAACTACATTTTGTAACTGTAGATTAGGAAAATTAATTAGCCCTGTTGTAGTAAAGATTACTTAGAAATAATTAGGCTAAAATACATGCAAAACGTGTAGTGTGTTTGTTTTTTTGCCATGTACTGTATGTTGGAGCCATTGGGTGACTTGACACATCTATGTTATGCTAATACCAAGTAAACCACAACAATGTAAGGAATCCTATTACCATATAAAGTAACTGTTTGCATATAAACTGCATTTGTACAGGATATATCTTTCCTTTATAGTAAATATCAAAAAGTTTACTGTGTTATATTGTAAATAAACTGATGCATGTTTACTACAAAGTACTTCCAATTTAAACTATCATTAATGCAGTTTCATCCTATTGATATGAATTGATATTTATTTGTGACTTTCTTGTTTTACACATCTTAAACCTGTTTATATGAGCAAGATTAAATAAAACAATTTCATGTTTATCAAGATTTTGTTTAAAGACAAGCTGCAAAACTGCATGGTAACTTTAAGAGGCTGATAATATAACAATAAAATGTAATTATTTATATATATAAAAATAAAATTAATTAAAAGGTACATTTTTTTAGAGCTGAAATGCTTTTGTCATGATTCACTGTTGTCTACCCTGTGATTTGCCTTTGTCATCTGTTCCCCATGGACTACAATTCCCATCATCCCTTGCTCTGATCACCTCCAGCTGTTTCCCATTGTTCCTCACCTGTGTTTCATTTCATCATTACCCTTTGTGTATTTAAACCCTGTTGTTCGATCATTCGTTGTTAGATGTCTTCATGTTGTGTTCCAAGCCCTGTTCATGGATTCCTGTGTTTGTTTGTTTGTTTTTTTCTCCTCTCCATTAAAGCTGCATTTAGATCCTCACTCCTCGTCTGCCTCCTTACAGCTTTGAAATGTACAGATATATTAGAGAAATCGTTTACCCAAAAATGACATTCCTGTCTTTATTTTTCCAATCCTTATGACATTCCAACCCTGGTATTTTTCTTTGGAACTTAATTTTTGGGCAAAATATTATTTTACATTTGTTTATTAATTTAGCCATGACTTACAAAATGAGCAATACAGTAAAAGTGATTAAAACTATTCTTTTACATTTATTAATTTAGTACATTTACATTTATTAATTTAACCATGACTTACAAAATAAGGAATACAGCAAAAGTGATTAATCCTAATGGGCAAATAATGTAAATTAGGAATTAACTAAATATTTTTCAATAAAAATGTATGAGCAAAAACATTTCACTGAAGTAAGATAGTTGTAGTTTTACATTGAGACACTTTATATGTGACAATGAAATGAAGTTGAAAGGAAAATACTTACCACTAGATGGAAGTGTACTCATATGTGAAACCACTGCAGTATTGGATTTAGTTTGATATGGGAGTAATCTCTCTCTCTCTCTCTCTCTCTCTCTCTCTCTATATATATATATATATATAATTATATTTATTACAAAAAATAAATAATAATGTTTTAATATGCATTAATAAATATTATCTATCAATCATTGTAGCTCATTATATATATATATATATATATATATATATATATATATATATATATAGACCTAGGTTTTTTTTTTTACCCACAAGGTATATATTCTTTTATTACAGGATACATGATGGAGATAACTGAACAACAAAACTTGAAATCTAGGGAAATTAGTTAATTGAGTTAATGAGTTTCTGCTATGATTTTATTTAGAAGTTTCAATGTTGGCTACTTACCTTATGAAAGTGTATTGCATACAGTCCATCTCAGCTATGATTTAATCTAATAACGATTTAAACAATTAATTAAAACTAGGCTAGGCAATTAGAGAAAGCAAAATTAGAACTATTGCAAAATATTTTTCTGTAGTTACTGTGTAAATATACCATTGTCCTGTGTTATTACAGTGTAAGTCCAACTTGTTTATTCTATGTAGTTGTAGGGTAAGTGTAACATTTGCGGGTTGTAAATTGAAGTGATGCTCGTTACCCCCTTGTTCCATGTAGTTACAGGTAACGTGTGTCCTGTAATAATAGAGCATGTACCCCGTAGTTAAAAATACCTACAGTAGCCAATATGTGTAGGTACACTATTATTACAAAACGGTACACTGTGTATGTTCTTGCTTAATTGCTCTAAAAGTAAGATTGTTGTTTAGCATCGTATAAGGTCATATACCACATAATATTAGAATAATTACCCTTAGACCTTAATACTTTCAATATAAATTATTTGTAGTTTTCCAGGTTGTTACCCCTTTATTCCCCAAACTTTTTATATTGTTGCATTGTACCTATAACTGCGTACTGTGTAGTTACACTATTAATAAAAAAAAGATATGCTGTAAATTTGGTGTACTTACACTGTAAATTGCTGGCTGTAATCTAATGCATTATCCAACTGCTTAATTTTGGAGCCCATTTAGATGTGTCCCTTCTAAAACCTCTCTGGTACAAACTTTTCTTTGTGCCATTAGGGGGCGTTATTTGAAGTAGAAAAATCATAAACGTATATTGACAATATCTGATTGCAATATAGACCCACTAGAGAGCATAGAACCAAGGTTCTATGTATGTTGCCAAGCAGGAAGCGTGGACGGAAAGTTTAACTCAAACAATGGGTTTTATTTTCACACTCATTACATAAATACTGCTTTTCAGCACAGTCTTCCCAAACACATTAACACGCCGACACACACAGGACATGTGTGCCAGTCTCTCTCTCTCCGCCTCTGTTTATAGCACTCCCCAGCATTTCTGCAATGAGATACAGCTGTTAGTTATCAAGAGTGTGCTCAGGTGTGAACCCTTAACACTCCCTTTCTCTCCGGACAAACGATCAACCACTCCCCGACCTCCACATAACCCCACCACCCGACTCAGAACAGGGAGACATCCGGCCTGTCTCCCCCTCCCAAAAAAAAGTCAGCAACAGCCATCTGTGCCCCCGGTCTGTGGACCACCTTAAAAGACTGTAAAGCCAGATACCAACGGGTCATCCGCACATTAGCATCCTTCATGCGGTGGAGCCACTGTAGTGGTGCGTTGTCAGAACAGAGGGTGAAGGCCGCCCCAGTAGATAGTATTGGAGGGTAAGAATAGTCCATTTGATGGCCAGACATTCCTTCTCAATGGCTCTGTACTTAGTCTCTCTCAGCGATAGCTTGCGACTAATGTACAGCACCGGTCCAGCCGCATCCTCCACTACCTGTGAGAGCACCACCTCCAGCCCCCTGTCTGAAGCGTCTATATGTCAAAAAAATGGGAGAGAGAAATTAGGTGCATGTAAAAGCAGCCTAACAAAAAGTGCAGCTTTCACCTGTGTAAACGCCTGTTGACACTGCTCCATCCACTGGACCGGTCTGGAGCTCCCTTTCCAGTGAGATATCTCAGCGGGCTGGTGACGTCTGAATAATTAGGCACAAAACTTCTATATTCGCAGCCAGCCCCAGGAATGGCCTCACCTCCTTTTTTGTCTTGGGTCTATGGCTTGGCCCAAGTGGAACCCCAGATACCATACCTCTACCCATCCAACTGCATGCTTCTTAAGGTTTGCCCTGAGTTATGCTCGTCGCAGCGACCTCAGAACAGCCCTCAGATTCTGCATGTGCAGCTGCCAATCGTTACTGTATATAATGATGTCATCAAGATAAGCAGCGGCGTAAGCAATGTGTGGTATGAGGACTTGGTCACTGAAATGTAGCCGAGGCCCCAAACAAACCGAAAAGATAGGTCATGAATTGGTATAATCTAAATGGTGTAGAGAAGGTCGTTTTTCACGGGAAATCGACATTAATTGGATCTGCCAATAACCCTTTGTCAAAACTAAGGGTAAGTAAATAGCGGCCTGTGCACAACCAATCAAGCAACTCATCAATACAGGCATTGGGCATACGTTCAATTTAGATACTGCATTGACTTTCCTATAATCCACACAGAACCACACTCACCCATCACTCTTAGGGACTAGAACGACTGTGCTGGACAAATCACTGTGGGATTCTTCTATTACTCCCATATCGAGCATTGTATTTAATTCTTCCTTAACTACTTTTCTCTTGTGCTCAGGAAGATGGCAGTGACGACTACGTACCACTTTCTTGGGCGTAGTCTCGATATGGTGCTTTATGAGGTTTGTACGACCAGGCAGAGGCGAGAACACGTCTGCAAATTAATTTTGCAACTTGGCAACCTCTGTGAATTGAGACGGTGAGTCCAAAATCTCCAAACCGATCTCCCACTTGTCATCGGATCTCAAAGGGTCCTTGCCACTTGGCGAGTAAGTTGGAACTGGAGTATGTTGGGAGTAATAAACTCTGTAAAAAAAGAAACGTCCCTTTTTCAGGACACTATATTTTAAAGATAATTTTGAAAAAATCCAAATAACTTTACAGATCTTTATTGTAAAGGGTTTAAAAAAGATTTTCCATACTTGAATGGAATGAATCATAAACTATTAATGAACATGCACCTGTGGAACTGTCATTTAGACACCAACAGCTTACAGATGGTAGGCAATTAAGGTCACAGTTATAAAAACTTAGGACACTAAAGAAACCTTTCTACTGACTCTGAAAAACATGCCCAGGGTCCCTGCTCTTCTGCCTGAATGTCTGTACTGTAAGATGCCTAAGATAGCACTACAGGGAGACAGCTGATCATCCTTGCAATGGCAGACCACATGTAACAACAACTGCACAGGATCGGTACATCAGAATATCACACCCGCGGGAGAGGGACAGGATGGCAACAACAACTGCCCGAGTTACTACAGGAATGCACAAACCGTCAGTGCTCTGACTGTATGCAATAGGCTGAGAGAGGCTGGACTGAGGGGTTGTAGGCCTGTTGGAAGGCAGGTCCTTACCAGACATCACCAGCAACATGTCACCAATGCGCACAAATATACCTTTGCTGTACCAGACAGGACTGGCAAAAAGTACTCTTCACTGACGAATTGCGGTTTGGTCTCACCAGGGGTGATGGTCGGACTCGCGTTTATCGTTGAAGGAATGAGCGTTTGACTGAGGCCCGCACTCTGGTGAGGGATTTGGAGTGGAGTGTCCGTCATGGTCTGGGGCAATGTGTCACAGCATTATCAGACAGAGCTTGTTGTCATTGCTGGCAATCTCAACACTGTACGTTACAGGGAAGACATTCTCCTCCCTTATGTGGTACCCTTCCTGCAGGCTGATTCTGATATGACCCTCCAGCATGACAATGCCACCAGCCATACTGCTTGTTCTGTGTGTGATTTCCTGCAAGACAGGAATGTCAGTGTTCTGCCATGGCCAGTGAAGAGCTCGGATCTCAATCCCATTGAGCACATCTGGGACCCGTTGGATCGGAGGATGAGGGCTAAGGCCATTCCCTCCAGACATGTCTGGGAACTTGCACTGTGAAACTTGTTCAGTTTATGTCTTAGTTGTTGAATCTTTTTATGTTCATACAAATATTTACACATGTTAAGTTTGCTGAAAATAAAAGCAGTTGAAAGCAGTCTCCCGGTGCATATTCCCATAGCCGAGTGCCCATATCATACAGTCGGCTTTGACATTCTTGAGCTTGGAGCAAATTATCCCGTGTTATTTGACCCAAAGTGTGGAGTTTTGCTCTAAGATCAAGAAAAAAATGTATTTAATTTTGACTTTTTGAAGGTCCCTCCTCTCAAGCTTCCCGCATGAAGTTGAGCATGCCGCACAGCCGATGCCCATACAGCAGCTCAAATTGGGAAAACCCTGTGAAGGCTTGGGGAACCTCTCAAACTGCAAATAACGGGTTCAAGCAACTTATCCCAATTCCTGGTGTCCTCGTGCACGAACTAACAAATTCTATTTTTCATTCCACTAAACCATCTGATTCTGAGTGATAAACACTGGTGTGAATACATTTAAAACCCAAGAATTTATATAGTTTGCATAGTGTATGTGCCATAAATGTAGTGCCTTAATCAGTGAGGATTTATTTTGTAATCCCCACTCGGGAGTGCCTCTGCAACACTACATGCATAAGATGTTGCGCAGAGCCACTGCTTCTGGATATCACGTTGCATAGTCCACCAGAACTAATACAAAGCGATGCCTGCATGCTGTCTGTTCTAAAGGCCCGACGAGGTCCATGCCAATTCTTTCAAAAGGGTCTTCGATTAGCGGTAGAAGGCACAATGGAACTTTTGGAGTGGCCAGTGGATTCACCAGCTGACATTCATGGCATGCCACACACCACCTGTGCACATCCCCGCGAATGCCCAGCCAATAGAAATGGGCCATTATATAGTTCAGTGTTTTTCCCTGTTCAAAGTGTCCCACCATCGGATTATAATGAGCCGCCTGAAAAAACATTTCCTGACAGCACTTTGGCACTAACAACTGGGTTGTATTTTCCTTTGTCTGAGTGTCCTGTGTCAGTCAATCCTCAATGATTGCAAAATATGGACATGCGAGTGCAATGTCTGTCTGGAGGAGTTGACCATCAATCGCTTCCACCTGATCAAAGGCGTGCCTAAGGGTCTCGTCTTGCATCTGCTCCAGAGGAAAATCACCTGCAGGGAATCCTCTAAGAGCTGTGGAAGCCGGCACTTCCCCCTCCCTCACGTCATCTTGATGTGGAGCTGACATAGATGGCCACGGCTCCACCTCCCCAGCCAGTGAATCTCAAACCACACATGAGACACTTTGTTACAGGACCCATGCATACAAATTCCCCTCAATAAAGTAGTAAATGCTAGCCAATTCATACCCAAAATTAGTGGATGGGTGAGGCAGGGACTAACCACAGCCTCAACTCTATTCTTTTTCCCCAGAATTTAATGATGAGGGTAACCAAAGGATAATCATGAACATCCCCATGCACACACCTTACCTTCATCCTCTTATCTCTGCCCAATGCCTCATTTCGAATCAAATGTTGAAATTTGGTTTGATTACAACCAGCATCCATCAATGCTTGATATGTACATCCCTTAATACTCACAGGTATTTTATACATACTGGCTAGATCGGGGGCAGCCTGTGGTGAGTCAGAAACCCAGACCAACATTTCCAGCTCCATTACTGTTATTGGTCTCGTACTTGCCCACGGTTCCTGCGTCTCCGGCAGGCCGACACAGACGTTACACCTATACTCATGTTGGTAGGTTCCACAGTCTGTGTGTAGAACATAGAGAGAGAGGAGTTAGTGGTAGTTGGGCAGACCAGGCCGCCGACTTTGGAGGGGGAATTACCCTTTTCTGGGGCACAGTAATAGGTGAAATAGGCTTCAGTGTGTTCAGCCAGTGTTGTTCGGGGCTGCAGCTGACCCGCTGCAAGATGGTCTTCTTGAGGTCGTCATACACGAGGAGATTAGCTGCTAATAGTAGATGTAGATGTTGGGCCTCAAGTTGCGCTTCCTCTGACAACAGTTGAAGGAGCCTGGCCACCTGCTAGGCATGCGGCCACTTCCAGATCTCAACAGTCTTTTCGAACAAGTCTAGAAAGGCACAGTGGCAGCTTTGATTGGGGAAGCAGTCAGGGCTTTCTGCTGTCGTAGTAATCTCCGGATCGCCTGCCGGTCCTCTGATTGAGCCTTGAGAATATTGGGGAAGCGACAATCCTGATCTTAATGAAGCTAAAGCAGGGCTTGTTGTTGTGTATGCTGCATGTTGGTGAGGGATTGGATGACTCCGACCAACGGCAAGGGCTCCATATCGGCGTGCACTTCCTCCAAAAATCCCGGGTTTTGGTACCAGTGTAACAAGGGTCTATATATGTTGCCAAGGAAGAAGTGGAGGACGGAAACTATTCAGCACAGTCATACAGTGTCACCAGGTCTCCCCAAACACATGAACACTCCGACACACACAGGACATGCATGCCAGACTCTCTCTCTCTCCGCCTCTGCTGTTCTCTCCCTCTTTATAGCTCTCCCCAGCATTTCTGCAACGATATACAGCTGCTAATCAACAAGAGTGCGCTCAGGTGTGAACCCTTACCGCTCTCTCTCTCTCTCTCCGGACGAATGCTCAACCACGGCCGAACATTCACACACACACACACACACACACACACACACACACACACACACACACACACACACACACACACACACATATATATTATATTTGTGTGTACAGTTCATTGAATTCCTCTCCTTCATCTTTCACATCAGGTGTGTGTAGGCTGCTAGCCTCTTTACTATATGGGCTGGAGTCTCACTTGGACACCACAGAGGATAGCACTTTTCTACAAGACATGCTCATTTGTAATACTCTGCTTGTGCTTATTAAGGTCAGACTTTATTTTGCAGCAATCAAATATACTGATTAGTGGGTTAGTATTATGCCACTTAAGTGACTGCTCTTTGCCATTGCTGTGACTTTTCAGTTTCAAATTTTTCAGTTCAATTGGTTCCATCTGGTTGACCATAACAAAATAAATTATAGCTTCATTTACTTAAAGGGATAGTTCACCTAATAATGAAAATGCTCTCATCATTTACTCACCCTCATGCCATACCAGATGTATATGTTTTTTTTTCTTATGCAAACAAAGCTCTGTAGGTCCTTAAAATGCGAATAAATGGGTACCAGCATTTTGAAGCTCCAGAAATGACATAAGGGCATCATAACAGTAATCCATTACATAAATGGATTTTAAATGGAAATTAATCCAGTGGTTAAATCCATACCTACAGAAGTGATATGATAGTGTAGGTGAGAAACAGATCAATATTTAATTCCTTTTTAACCACAAATCTTCATTTTCACTAACAAATTCTTCTTCTTTTGTTTTTGGTGACTGGCCAGAGAGGAGAATTTATAGTAAAAAATTACTTAAATATTGATATTTTTCTTACACACACATATCATATCACTTCTGAAGATATAGATTTAACCACTGGAGTGTTATGGATGACTTTTATGCTGCCTTTATGTGCATTTTGGAGCTTAGAAATTCACTTGTATTGTATGGACCTAAATATACTTCTAAAAATCTTTGTTTGTGTTCAGAACAAGAGAGAAAGTCATGCACATCTGGGATGTCATGAAGGTGAGTTAATAATAAGAGAACTTTTAATTTTTGGGTGAACTATCCCTTTAATCGCTCACTCATTCATATATTTGCCCACTCAATCACTCACTAACTCACATATTCACTCTCTAATTTATTCAATCTCCCATTCTTTCACACTCACATATTTATTCACTCGCTCACTTGTTTATTAATTCGCCCACTCACTCACTCACTCACTCACTCACTCACTCACTCACTCACTCACTCACTCACTCACTCACACATTTATTCATTTATTCACTCACTCACTTACTCAGGCTCAAGTTAGGGGCACACTGGAATTTGTTCCTGATGAAATCTGTTGTAAGCTGAGTTCTCTAAAAACTGCAGCGAGTGCACACCCAGCATCATCATTTGCTGGCCGACGGTTTTAATGAATCCAGCACATGCTGTCTGTGACACAGAGAGAGGGGGAGGTGAGGAGGGCGGGAGGCAGGAGAGGTCGAAGGGGAATGGGAGACTGCGATAAAAGCGCAAACAGAGCTCTGCTGGACTGCTGATTGCTCGGTTCAGTAAGTCATGTGTAGCTTTTAAGTGTTCAGTGCTCTTGCTGTAAGTTTGCCTTGTAATGCAAAGATACAATCAGATTTTCCATTTGATTGGACAAAACTGCTCTGAAAATTCTTTCATAACAAATTTCTATCATTGTTACAGAAAATGTTTAAGTATACAGAGAATCTATACAGAGAAACACTGGCTGCCATATTGATAGCTGTCATAATTGTGAATACTAACATTGTACTGTATACTCAAAATACTTTTCCCTTGTAGTCTAAATGAAAGCACCATCATGCTGTCATGAGACATAAACTCACACAAATATAAAAACACCCACCTGCTGAGGGACCCTGTCAAAGTTATGTGTTTGTTACATAGACACGTGTCTCCCTTGAGGCAAACGATTATTTACGAATCGAGCAAAACATTTCTGTGTGAGTCTGAAATATTTTAGATTGATACACCAATTCTCACCACAAAGCATGTTCCAACTAATGTCAGAATCCATCTCAGAGCAGAACACAAACATGCAACTAAAGGATTATATGAAGTATTCGTGAAAAAAAAAAAAAAAATGTTTTTTCCAAGGCACTGCCATGTGACTGTAAAGGAAATCTGACTCTTTTTCTGTTGGAAAATAAGCAATTACAAACAAAAAGTATCTTTACAAGAAATGTAAGAATCTGAATATAACTGGATAAGAGTTGCATATCACTGGGCTTTAATGTTTCCCTGCAGCTTTGTAATTGGAAAGAATTACAAGTGATTTATGTTGTGAAAATTCACTTTTTATATATTTATTTATGAATTCAAATGATTTTTTGGCCTACCTCTGTGTAAGGTGTGAATTTTGGCTAGTGGATACACAGAGACAGCCAGTGTGTCGAGAAAATTTATGGGCAGTTTTGTTGATCCGGTCTCTGCCCCATACCTACATCCCTACATGTAGAGGTTTTCAGTGTGTGATATCATTGTTTAAATAAAAAGTAACATTCTTTTACTTAATACAGCTGTTGTGAAACATATTTTTATGAGCACTGTTAGCTGTGTGAGGGCCGTTAATATGATTACATCTTTCCCATTGCCTGAGCTGTACATGAAATCCAGCCAATGGACAAACAAATGGCTTTTTTGAAGCTTTTTTCTTTTGTTTTATTTGAATGTCTTTGAATGATTTAACACAGTCTGGTGGCTAGTCTGCTCAACAGATTCTCAGGCCTGGTGACACTGTGTGATATATTTCTCAGATATTAAGGGTCAATGGATCATTTACTCACCCTCATGCCATCCCAGATGTATATGACTTTCTTTCTTCTACTGAAAACAAACAAAGATTTTTAGAAGAATATTTCAGCTCTGTAGGTCCTATCAATGCAAGTTAATGGTAGCCAAAATTGCTCCAAATGCTCCAAAAAGCACATAAAGGCAGCATAAAAGTAAATAATATGACTCAAGTGGTTAAATCCATATCTTCAGAAGCAATATGATAGGTGTGGATGAGAAACAAATATTTAAGTCACTTTTTTACTCTAAATCTCCACTTTTACATCTGAAAGTCACATGTGGTGCCTGTTTACTTTCACTTTCACATATGTGCTTTTTGGAGAGTCTGGTCACCATTCACTTGCATTGAAAGGACCTACAGAGCTTAGATAGTATTAAACAATCTTTGTGTTCAGCAGAAGAAATAAAGTTATATACATCTGGGATGGCATGAGAGTGAGTAAATGATGAGAATTTTCATTTTTGGGTGAACTATGCCTTTAAGACCCTCATGTCTGTATGACGTTTTTAACTCTTTTTTCATTATTATTTTTATGAAACAGCCTTTTTTGTTCAGGTAAAATGGAGTAACCCAGAGACAACATCTTGATATTCATTTAAAAAAAAAATACCATGAAAAATACATTTTAAAACTTTTTTTTAAATGAACGATTAAGTTGCGTACACTCATGTGTACTCAAGGTGCAAGGTAATTAATTTAATACCTTTTACTTGATCGGTACACCATTTGACATTTTTTAACTAAATATAATTTTCATTTATTTATTTTTTTATTTTTTTTAAAATGCTTTAAATGCTTAAAAAATATATTAAAAACAACATGGACTCAAAGATTAATTTTTTATGAACTTATGAACTGCAAAGAACAAGATTTATAAAAATGCAGTCTAACGCCACTTCTCCACTGATCACAGGTCTATGATAGGCTGCAGAAGTACAAGGCACTGTGACCTGCTCCATTGCTGGATAGCGCACAGGGCCTGGCTCAAGAAGTAAGTGCTCCTCTGGGGCATCTTGTGGTTTTTGTCTGCAGACCAGAGTGAGCAGACAATCCAGTTGAGCTGGAAGAGGTTTCAGTTGCAAGGTCTTTAGTCTGTTTAGTGTTGTCTGTCTGAACCTTACTGAAAGGGATAACTAGTAAACACTAGAGTCACATAAACATACATGCATTTGCACAGACTTTCACTTATTTATTGTCAAATTTTTTATGAAAATAGTTGTTTGGCAAGTGTTGTATATCTTCAGTGCCAAAATTTATTTTATGTGCATCAATGCCTGACATGACCAAATATCATATGTCACTTTCAATCATATAGCAAAAGTATATGATGTTCATGTTATCAGTTGGATTTTAGTTAAAGGGATGAAAATTCTGCCATCATATGTTGTTTACAACCCGTATGTCTCCCCTGTGACAAAAAGGGAGAATATTACGCATCTAAAGTCTTAGTCACCATTCACTTTCCTTACTTTACTTTACAATGAAAGTGAAAGCTTCATTATTAGAGACTAAATATTCTGCTTAACATCTCTTTTTGTGTTCCACGGAAGAAAGGTAGTATTAGTATTAAAACTATTATTATAAAAACTTGATTAAATCCACTTCCTTGACATCTTGCAGAAACAATCAGCCCTTTCTGTGTGCTGGTATCAGCTCAACTCTGTAGAGACTTCTAAAACAGAAGATTATCTCAAGCCTGTGACTGTACATGCTGTATTTCATTAAGGCAAAGTGTAGGTTTAAAGTGATATCACTTTCCATTTTCCCTTTGCCTAAAAACGAGGGGGACATTTTGGAGCATTAAGCCATTAAAAGTGTTTTCCTTCTGTTGCAGCTCAGTGTAAAATTTCTGTTTTGTAGATTTAATGTATGTTTAATGTCAGGTCCGGTGTCACTCACAACCACATTCAGTCTAGTTGGTCACTGTTTTGGCTGAGCCACACATTTCTCCAGGGATCCTGGTACTGTGGATTTTTGACCTGCTATGCAGACTCACATTATACTGTCAAGTGGGCTTGGATCGATTGAACTAGGCTCCCAAGTACTGCCAAAGCAAACTGGCACCAAATTGTTTCATGATACCTGGAGCATAAACTAATCTAAATAGGATGGTCAGTGGTTCTAATTGTGGAGACTAATTCTTACCAAGATGACATATTAATTCTTTTTACATTACATAATAATCTCTATACAGTCTGTATAAAGTGGTGAATTCTGAATGTCTTTCGCCTTTGATAATATTTGTCTTTTGTTCTAGTTGGCAGAGGAGCTGCATGATGAAGTCGCCTTCACAGAGATGACAGAGCTGTTATACCTGCTCCAAACCTCATTTACGGGTGAGAAGAGAACACACAGAGTAGTTCAGAAGTCCATATTGAAAATCTGGGATTCAAAATTTGTTTAAACCTGGAAATCAGCAGAATAAAAAAATACAAAAAAATAATAATAATAATATATTAATAATAATATTATATATATATATATATATATATATATATATATATATATATATATATATATATATATATAATATTATTATTAATATATTATTATTATTATTTTTTTGTATTTTTTTATTCTGCTGATTTCCAGGTATGTAAAAGGAATAATAAATATTTAAGATTATACACTATTTCTAGGTCATCAACAATAAGCAAATTGGTGACACTGACAATTTTAACTCGTGTACTAAAAATTTACAGATTCTTTACTTCTTTTCTTTGCTTTGATCATCAGGCTTTGCACAAACTGTGGAGTCCACGCCAGCTCGGGTGCATGCTGTCATTAAAAGAATATTCTGGGTTCAATACAATTTATAGGAATAGTTCACGCAAAAACGAAAAAATGTCTCATTATTTACTCACCCTCATGCCATCTAGGATGTGCATGACTTTCTTTCTTCTTCAGAACACAAATTTGAAGCTCAGACCAGACATTTGAAGCTCCAAAAAGCACATAAGTGAAAGTAAAAGTAAACAGGCACCACGTGTGACATTCAGATGTAAAAGTGGAGATTTAGAGTCTCTGTGTTGTTGAGTGGAGATTTAAATATTGATCTGTTTCTCATCCACACCTATCATGTTGCTTCTCTACAAAAATAAAATCACATAAATCATCATAAAAGTAATCCATAAGACTCCAGTAGTTTAATCCATATATTCAGAATCTAAATAATAATTGTGGGTGAGAAATAGTTCAATAGTTAAGTCTCCATTATGTGATTATGTGATGAAGATTAAAACTTCTGATCACCATTCACTTCCATTGTATGGACCTACAGAGATTAAATAGACTTAAAAACTTAAAAACTTAATTTGTGTTCTGCAGAAGAAAGAAAGTCATACACATCTGGAATAGCATAAGGTTGAGTAAATGATGAGACAATTTTTATTTATGGATGAACTATCCTTTTAAGCTCAATTGACAGCATTTGCAGCATTATGTTGATTTCCACCAAAAAAAAAATCTTATGACTCGTCCCTCGTTTTAAAAAACAACAACAAAGTTGTAAAACCATCATAGTCAAAGTTGTAAAATTGACTATAACTTTTCACAGAAAAGCTGAGCTTTTGTAAGTGATTTTAACACACTAAAATCATGTTAACATGCATATTGTTTACATCTTGTAGCTATAATTTTGAAACAGTGAGTATTTGAATGTTTACGGATTGACCCAATGTTTACGGATACTCTGTTCTCCCCAATTTGAAATGCCCAATTCCAAATGCGCTCTAGGTCCTCATGGTGGCGAAGTGGCTCTCCTCAATACAGGTGGCAGAGGACGAATCTCAGTTACCTCCGCGTCTGAGACGTCAATTTGCGCATCTTCTCACGTGCCTAGCAAGTGTGGAGGCTTCACGCTATTCTCCGCGGCATCCACGCACAACTCACCCCGTGCCCCATTGAGAGTGAACCACATTATAGCAACCATGTGGAGGTTACCCCATGTGACTCTACCCTCCCTAGCAACCAGGCCAATTTGGTTGCTAAGGGGACCTGGCTGGAGTCACTGAGGACACCCTGGATTCGAACTCAAGACTCCAGGGGTGGTAGTCAAGTGTCTTTACTCACTGATCACTGAGCTAAAAAATAATTTTTTGTGGTATTTCACATTGTCACAAATGCTGTCGATTGAGCTCAACTTGCATTGAATCCAGAATATTCATTCAAAGTAAAAGGTGGACATACCAAATAGTAAGAAATTAAAATTTTTCAACTTAAGTTTTTATTCAAATTGTACTGCTATATAATTTTTTATGAATAAAAAACTATTTTTAATTTAAGAAATTTAGAAAAAAATTTAAAGTTAATTTAGAAAAAACAACAACATCAAAATCAATGCATTTTCACTAGTGGACTCTTTGAACGGCACTGTACATTTGTGTAAGGGTTTGTTTGCGATCATGAGATAGGTGGAGGATGGCTCACAATGGAGATTTACTATCTCTGACTGACTTTAAAAGTAGAAGCAGATGAATGAATTCCTGCTTTGATGAAGGGCTGTTGTCTCTAGACTAAAGACACATGAATACCAATTTTTGGGGAAAATTATTCCAAATGATGCATTTCCTTCCTTTCAAGTCATCTGTTTTAGACATGTATGTTTTTCTGTTGGAGCAGTTGATTGAAAAATAATCATATATAGTTGAAAAAATATGGAAATGAATCTTTCTCTTTCACAAGACACTAGTCATGCACTAGAAAAGACAAAGTCAAAAGAAAATAAGTCACCTTCAGCACTGTAACTTTTAAAAACTAGACCCATGCATTAAATTCAGGAGATTTACTGTTAAGGGCCTTGACAGCTTTACTGTTGATAAGTTTAATGGTATGCTTGTTCTTGGATCATTTGTTTAGCTCTCACATTTTATGAGTGAGTTGAGGTGATATTGAGTGAGGTGATATTCATTGTGGAAAGAGTCTTTATCAAGCCATGGGAGAAGACCAGTCAACAGTGCTGATTGTTCACTTGTCTTCTGACTTTACACCACTTTTACTATGGATATGAATAGTTGATGTATAACATTATTTATTTTGTATCAACCTCAAGATTTTAGGTTTATATTTTTATGAATGTATGAAAGTTAGGTGTTAGTTTATAGTTTAGGTGCTGTGACTGGTCACCATATTCTTTGTTGTCCCTCAGGTCCTACTGACACTACAGACAGTGCTTTAACGTGCAATCAATTCTTGCAGGGTTATTTGGTATTGATCAGTCCTGATGATGGTAAATAAAGCCAAAGTTTTTGTGGTGGCTTTATAGATCAATATGCAGATATATTTAAAAACAACAGGCTCATGTCCATCTATATAACTATATGATATAATAATTATGAAAGAATTAGAAAAATGCTGTAAAAGTAATAGATTGAGTACAACATCTTTTGAAAGCAAATTAAAAGCTGAACTGAAAAATTAATAGGAATTCAATTGAACTTAATAATGACTTGGAATTTCAGAATTTCTTATTTTTTGGTGTGTTACACTTGTGCACTCCACAAGTTTGTGCAAAACCTGCTGATCCATGTTAACCAGGAGAATGTTCCAAGAGCTTCTTGTGTGCTTCAATGGAAGCAATAAAATCTGACCTTTTGTACAAAGGAGTTAACATGGTCAAAATCACATATTTGACTGCATTTGACAAGTGACCAAAAAAAAAAAAACAGTGCAGAATCTTAAAGGGGTCATGGCATGAAGAATAACATTTTCCTTGATCTTTTGACATATAAGTGGCCATTTTACTATAAAAACATTCTGTAAGTTTCAGAGCTCAAAACTTTCTGCTCACTGCAAAAAGAGCATTTGTAGAAACCAAGCTGCCAAATGAATCGTTCTCTACTTCTTCCACATTGTGATGTCACACTGTGGTAGACCACCTCCACAACAACACATCAATGCCTGCTTTACCTTATTACTTCCATAATATCTGGTGAGTACCTCTGGTTAACAAAAGTAAAAAAAATAATAAGAATGCAGCCTGTCGGGGGCCTGGGTAGCTCAGCAAGTAATGACGCTGACTACCACACCTGGAGTCACAAGTTCGAATCTAGGGCGTGCTGAGTGTCTCCACTCAGGCTTCCTAAGCAACCAATTGGCCGGGCAGCTAGTAGTCACATTGGGTTAACCTCCTCATGGTCGCTATAATGTGGTTCTCGCGTTCAGTGGGGCACGTGGTGAGTTGTGCATGGATGCCACAGAGAATTGCTTGAGCCTCCACATGTGCTAGGTCTCCGCAAAAACGCGCTCAACAAACCAAGTCATAAAATGCACGGATTGGCGGTTTCAGACATGGAGGCAACTGAGAATCATCCTTCGCCATCCGGATTGAGGCGTGTTACCTCGCCACCACTAGGGCCTACAGTGCACTTGGAATTCCAAAGTGGGGAGAAAAGGGGAGAAAAGAAAAAAGAAGAAAAAAAGAATGCAGCCTGTATTGTTAAGATGGTTTGAGTTAACAGGTTACAAAAGTAGGAACTCTGCAGTTAAGATATTCTGGACCATCAACATATCAATAAATCCATGAGAGAGCTCTGCTTCAGGTTTCAATTTAAAGTGCATGTGTCTGCCTTGAACCATGTCCAATGGTCAAATACATCTACATGGGGATAACTCAGAATATACAATTGTAATATCTTAAGACTATTGTTTGACTAAGCCCTATGCCATTCATTGGTTAACTTTCCATAAATTATACTGTGAGTTATTCTTTATGTTTAGATTAGGGTCATGGCACTGAAATTGATCTGGACAACTTCACAAAATTGCTTTTGATTTGAATCACCAGAACACAATTAAGTCACGCATTTAGAGTCAAGATTTGGATTATACTAGTAAAGAGTATCAAAGCGGAACCTGGATCAGTCTTGCCCTCAGCTCTACCTCCAGAATCATATTTTCCATCACTGAACAAAACCATCTGCTCGTGCATTTGTGTTACTTAGATGTGATGCTTTTCAATACAAATAGGAAACACAGTACAGAGCTCGCCAAATAAAATGCACAACTTCAGAAGAAACAGAACAGGTTTATCTTTTTATTGTGGGTTATCTGTTGCATTCGAACATACAATGTGGCAGACTTCCCAATCATAATGCATAGCTTGTAAAATTAATTTATTCCCCATTTTGACTCCTTTCGTCTATAACATCTTGTGAGTAATGCTGAAGGAGGCAGCCATTTGAAAGGATTCCAGAAAATGAATGGAAAATATATCATGATTTTTTTGTACATCCCTGACGAAGGGTCCCTCCGTGCCATCCGTTTACTGGACTGAATGTTTTTTTTTTCCACCTGTTGTCTGCCATGACTGTGATTGTAATGTAACAGTCTATGATGGATTATTTAAGGGGCTCATGTTATTTGACAGACACTGATGTGTACATATAATAAGTCACAAACCATCTATCTATCTATCTATCTATCTATCTATCTATCTATCTATCTATCTATCTATCTATCTATCTATCTATCTATCTCTGTCTGTCTGTCTGTCTGTCTTGTCTGTCCGTCCATCCGTTCGTTAGTCTATCGATCTTTCCTTCCATATGAGCTTTTAGTACACGAGCCTGTTGTTTCTCAATGTATCTGCATTGATCTATATAGCCACCTTAATGAGATTAAATATGGCTATATTGCCCATAATCAGGGTTGATCAATGCCAAATAACCCTGCAAGAATTGATTGCATGTTAAAGCATCGTCTGTTGTGGCAGTATGACCTGTAAGTACATTTCAACTCTGTTAGACTGACAAATGATGGTTACCTTTCATAGATGAACATTTGTGTTGCCATGGGGCTACATGAACCTTTAATCTGATTGCTCTTTCCCTAAACAAGCCATTTCATAGAGGCACACACCAGAGCACATCTATTTTCTCCACACCATGGGGAGAGAGTTATAAACATTGGGTCATGGTTTCTCCATTCTCTATTTTAAAAGCAGCTCCCCTCCAGCAAAATCACTAGAAAGTACTTCACAGACCTTCTGTGCCTTTGATAGGGGGCTTGAGCCCTGTGATTAAGAACAACAGGCCATTTTGTCTTCTCCCATGGTCGAAGAAATATGCAGGGCCTCCTAAATCCTCTATAAGTGTCCCATGCAGCCTGACGAGTTTTACCATCATGTACCTCATTGTCTGCTTCTCCACAAGCTTGTTGGAGCTTCGAGTGGCCCTATGAAACCAGTGATCTAAGAGGACTAAGGACTAAAGTGTGTGCTTCACCATAGCTTGGACTACAGTTTATTTTAGGACCTCAGTAAGTTGTTAATATGTTTTGAAGGGTTTAACCTAAACACTGTAAGATCAGCTGTGGTATGGTGGTCATTGTGGGTGTGTTGGCCGCCCTGGGAGTCGATGCACATGTTTTGTTAAATTGAATAAAACACCAATGATTCTTTCCTCTAAATGAGAAATTGATGTGATATGAGATCATACTAATGGATATGGAATTGAGGCAAAACACAGACGTGTATCTAATTCATCAAGGCCAAACCTTATGTGTGTTTGGATCCAATGAAACTGAAAGATTAATTTCACCGGCTGCTGATTTTTTCCTTTATACACCAAAATAAATGTATCAGATGTTTGACATATAATGTCAACAAGCATTGTGATTTAAACAAAAGCTTTCTTGTCTTAATTTGTGCCTTCAAGAATAGAATTTCCCTCATCAGGATTGACATTTTTCCTCATGGTCTCATGCAATATTTAACATGCAGCCCCCACTGCATAACTTTTTTAAGATTCCTATTTACACCTGTATAGTACCTCTGAAAGTATTTTCGTCCAGATTTCTACTTGGCATTGTCTTGACAGTCGCATATTGACATAGAAGGCAAACTTGAATTGCTTGCTTGAAATTGGTCCCTCCAGATTTATGAACTTGAGCTTTACAGTCGATTTGCTTTGAATAAATAATGGAACCTTTAGATTTGTATTTCTGAATGACAGCTTACAGGCCCTTGATAAACAATTCTCTGTTCCAGGGAGCCACCATAAAGAGAGATGAGTCCACTGGAGCACTAGTAGTGGCTCGGATCATGAGAGGAGGAACTGCTGATCTAAGTGTTGAGAAACATTTTAAATGGATTACAAGCTCTATATACAGTATCAACATGTGTCCTGGCTCAACACTCAAAAATAAAGGTTCCAATTAGAATGCAAAAAACATTATACAGCCTGATTACATAGAAGAGCCCAAAAGTCCCACAAACAGCTTTTAATTCTCTAGCTCTTCAGAAAAACATCTATGTACTGGTGTTTTAAAGAAAAGAAAAGGAAAAAAACACAAACACAAACAGAAAAACTTATTTGAAGAACCTGTAAGATCAGTAACATCAAGGAAACATAGTCCTGCAAGGAACCATATAGCCAATTCAGGAATATTATACTGCGTAAAATATTTCTTAATAAGAAGAGGGTGTCTGAGGTGCTAAGGCGTTGCAAAGAACCATGGAAGAACATTTATTTTTAAGAGTGAAGTCTTAAACTCATATTGCTCTGGGCTTTTGGTCCCTGCACTTAGTCTGCAAGTCACGTCTTGACTCAAACAGTTTATTTATAAAAAATTAATTAATAAATAAACAACAGGCTGTTTTCATCAAACATCCCATGTCTCATATTTCATCTCAAGGGGGGGCATGTATTTGAACATTTCTTTTGTGTACATATGTGTATCTGTGCATTAATTTAATGTGATGTGTTTGATTTTGAGAATTTTCTTAAGGACAACAGTTCTGCATTGTGTCTCTGTTCATGTGTATTATCGAATGTGAGATTCAATATGTAGCTTGTGAGCATGCCTTGGACCTGTCTTATAATCACATCCTGCAGGCTCAGTCAGAAGGAGCAGTGACCTTCAAAGTAATCCCAGGCACCAAAGAAGAGCTGGAGACCAAAGATGCCAAGGTCCCTTTAGCTGAATCAAAGCATAGATGGAGCACTGTATTCTGCAATGCATTTTATACTCCACATAATCAAAACCAAACTTGGTGAAATCAAAATGTGTTTGTGAATTCTTTCAGATCATTGTGAGAGCACTGTTTGACTACGATCCCAAAGCAGATCCTGCTATTCCATGCTAAGACGCTGGGTTGGAGTTCAGGAGAGTAGATGTGTTACAGATTGTAAGCCAAGAAGATGACACCTGGTGGCAGGCCAGACAGCACGGTGACGCCAACCTCAGGGCTGGACTGATTCCCTCTAGACAGCTTCAGGAAAGGTAAGAAAACTTTCGTAATCAGACTATTTCTAAGTTTCACTTCAAGTCTAGACTGAAGAAACTAAATCCCTTTTTTGTCATATTGTAACTCAGACTTGTCATTCAGGCTTAGATGTTGTCATCATCTTCTGAATGTGGAATTAGACACAGTCAAGAGTGGACACAGTCTGACACTCCCTCAATCAAACATTCAATCATTAGAAAAACAATCATTCTCATCAAAATCTGAACCAAATCCATTTTGTAGGGACAGTTCTGTACTGTAGCCTGTAAATAGTGATGGGAATCTATCAAGCTGCTGTGCATGTGCTTTTTGCGTGCCTATGCAAAATCAATACTTGGTGAAATGATGGTGACATATTAGAAAGTTTACTGTATTACTTGATATGACTCTGAAAAGACAACTTTGTGATATTGAGAAATGTGTAGAACTTGTTGTGTGGAGGGGGAATATCACAGAGCTGACTGTAATAGTTAATGATTTTCATGTAGTTCATATGTTTTCTCTGCAGACAAATAGTTTTACAGAGGCCTGAAGCTGTTTCACCCAACCAGAGTGTCAAACACATTCACAGGTAAGCTTGGCAATCCTGTATCGAAATATCAAGCAGTATTTGTACAACACCCTGCTGAATAGACAGCTCAGTCCAGTATGTATTTCTATGCTGGCTCATGCTGGCTGTTGCATTATTTGGTACTGGTTTAGCTGGTGGACCAGCATATCCATGTTGTTCACCAGAAAAAACTACTGGTCAACCAGCAATGTCTTGCTAATGAGACTCGATAGTTAAGCAAGTTAAGGACAGGGGTTAAACGGTTTGAAACAACGCCCTGACACCTTCGATTCCAATGGGGCGACAAAAGTTCAGTCTGTGACTCATCAGAACTTGTTTCGCTATATATGTGCAAACATTCTCCACCTTGCTCCGCTGATTGGGGGATTGGGAAGAAATGTGTGAACCCCCAATCCCCCTTAACCCCATAAATTGCAGACGAGTAAAGCATTGATTAGACGATATAAACAGTGGCTTTAGAAGTTAATGTATTGTTTGGTTTAATTCCATATCATTGAACACAAAACCTATCACTGGCCCTCAGTCCTCAGCAATTCATTTTACCATTGATTTCATCAATTTTTCCAGGATGACTTGGGCTGTTGTTTCAGGACATGTTCTTGCTTTACATATGTATACAAGCCTCAGAGAATCCTTTTGGTGCATTTCACAGTTTTTCAACCTTATTATCCATAAACATTCCGTTTTTATGATGCTGTATCAAGTTAAAGGTGATGTAACTTTTTATATCAAAAATACATTCTATATCCTATTTTATTGTTCTTTTATTGTTTTAACTAAGCAATTAATAAGTTTACCTCCCACAAAAGTATAAACATAGTCCCTGGAAAGCTCAATCAACACATTGATGTTTATATTTTGAATGAACCACTCAGCTCCACCCATCCCTTTCTAGCTCAACCTGTAGTGTGAGTTTGGAGCATGGCTACATTTTCGGCTGAGGGACTATGAACATCCATGGTAGACATGCACTGAGGAAAAGAAAGACCTGCGAGATGTGGTGCAAGCTGCGAGGCAATAATCTGTGTTCCACGCCTGCTATCGGATCCTAGAATAATGTTTAATATGTGAGGAAGGGTAGCCGGTGGAGTTTCTGGTGCCCCCCTACGTTAAGATGCTAACAGCGACCCGATTCCTCTGCCACACTTTCAGTCGTGTGCTTTGTTATAGTGGTCTTGTTTACTAAAACGTTAAAAGTTGATTACCTTTTTTTTTAGTATGGCCTATTTGTTCACAGGGAATCAGAGAGAGTGAAAAGGCAGACTAACTGTGACCTAAAATTTTTATTTTGAAGGGACAGAGAAGGTAAATGTGCACACATGAACTGTTTCCATGTTTGTATCAGCAAAAGCGGGATAAGCGGCAGGAAAGAGAGAAAGCTATGCAAGAGCAGCACTACAAAGTCCTCAGTCACCTGGTCACCCAAATACAGCTGAATTTGGAACATACACAAGTTGGAAATTCAGCTTCAGATGAACAATAGCCCTATGTGATGCACCAGGAGCCACAGTTTGCCAGGCTGGAGGACACAGATAGCATTGAACATTTCTTGACCCCTTTTGAAAGACTGGCAAAGGTTTACAAGAGGCCAAGGGGAGATTGGGCCATTTGCCTCATTCCACTGCTTACAGACAAGACCAGGAGTGCCTTTATAACTATGAACCCTTCCCAAACACAATTCTATGACCAGCTCAAGCAAGCCATTCTAAAAAAGTATGAGATCTCACTGAGACATTTGGCCTAGTTGCTAGGGAGTGTAGAGTCACATGGGGACTCCTCAAGGTCGCTATAATGTGGTTCCCGCTCTCAGTGAGGCACGTGGTGAGTTGTGCGTGGATGCCGTGGAGAATAGTGTGGAGCCTCTACACATGCTAGGTCTCCACGGTATCGCACTCAACAAGCAACGTGATAAGATGCGTGGATTGGCGGACTCAGACAGGGAGACAACTGAGATTTGTCCTCTGCCACCCAGATTGAGGTGAGCAACTGTGCATCCATGAGGACTCAGAGCACATTAGAAATTGGGCATTCCAAATTGAGGAAAAACAGGGGAGAAATTTTTTAAAATAAATAAAAATACAAAAACGCGTCTCGAGACCCTCTGCACTCTGCTCCGTCCAGCTGTCTTTGAACATCTGTCAGTTTGCTGCTTGTACAGCTGTCTGTACAGTACGCTGCTGATTCAAACTCACAAAAACATGAAGGTGGCACTCCAGTCTTGAATAACTCTGTTGGTAGAAAAATTGCTTATTACCAGTGGTTTATTTGTAAAACAAAAAGGGGGATGTTGTCAAGTCCACCAGGCCAAGGCACTGTCAGCGTGGGGCTGGACTGGAACCTTCCGTCCACTCACAGCCATGAAGTGCATGATGAGCTGACGAGTTTGTGGAGGACACCCTTCTCCACCCGTCACAAAGCCTCTCACTCATCCAGAGTGGCCCACAGGTACACGGCGGTCCCCCAGGTGGACAGAGCGGTTGCAATCCACATGTGCCTCGAGAACGCCGCCACCAGGCGGGGTCGCCCTGTGCTCCCCTCCAAGGCCTGTAGGATGACGTCTTCACTGACCTCCAAAGCCTACAGCTCCACAAGACAGGCTGCTTCTGCCCTTCATGCCATGGCCCCCCTGCAAGTCCATTCACTCCGGAGCTGGTAAGAAGACCACTCCGTCCCCCGGTGGAGGGTCAGGAGGAGAATCCTTTGTTGAATTTATTTAATTTGCCATTTCGGGCTGTGGTACCCACATTCTCAATAAAAGAGCTATTTCCTTTGTCTCTGGGTCACCTGGCCCGCAAATGCCATTCTTACGGCACTCTGCCACCACACCTCAACAGTCCCGGCATGCTGGACACAGACCTCTCGCCTTCAGCCCCACGACTGTTCCCCGGCCGGCCGGTTCTGACGAGTCCAGAGGACACCTCCACGGGACCTCCTCCTCAGTCACTAACCCGCCCCCTGCCAGGTGTGCGGAGCAAGGTAAGGTAAGTGCTTCGAGTCTTCTCTCAGCACCAGAGCCTCGGGACGCACCCTTGCCTCCCGACGCCACATTACCTGCTCCGCCCCACTACGAAGCCCTGGCGGGTACGTCAAAAATAACCGTCCCCTTAGTGCCCCTAGCTCGGAGTTTGGACGCATGGCTCTCACTTCCCAATCCGTCAAGCTGGCTGGCCGGGACCATTCGACTCGGTTCTGCAATTCAGTTTGCTTGCACACACCCCCCCCCCCGCTTTACCGCAGTACACACCGAACATGCCAAATCCCTACACGCGGAAATCCGTAACCTAGACGTTTAAAACACTTGTGTCATGTTTTCAGACATGTAAACTTAGTGTCCAATGAATATGATTTTTTTGAGTCAAGAATATCAAGAAGTTTTCTCAGGGTTCCACCACATGACTTGAACAAAATGCGCCTTTTCATAAAAATTTAAAAATTAATATCCATTGTTTTTAAAACGTCACACTCGTCTAAAGGTGTCTGCTCTATTTTATGTTTTTTATGGTCAACATAAACAACGAAATGGATACCATGTTGGTTTCACCCAATGATGACCCACTTTGATTTTATGGACAAAAGCATTTTTAAATTTGAATTATATTTTAGAACACACTAAAAAATAATAATAGCAATAACATAATATTCTGCACAAGTCATGCCAAATTTTCTTTTTTTTTTTTTACTGTCTCTGGACACCACATGACATTTTTTACTTTAAGACCCAGAAAGAAATATCAATATGACATTAAATTCAGAAATTGGAAACATGCTCATCATAGAAGAGGTGGTTAAATGGTTTGTGTGAATTGCATTTTTTAAAAGGTCTGGACAAAAATGAGTGTCACTTCATTAACCCTTAGGATACATGGCCATAATATACACCTGTTACCCACCTTATTGTAATACCTTATTGCCTTATACCTTATTGTATTACACCTTATTGTATTTTATGATGAATTTTGTGAAAAGAATCCATGTTATGATCACAAAAAAATAACTTCTAGATCACTCACCTACTGTCACGGACACATTTTTCCTACTCCAATAACCGAACTAGTAAAGGACGTTTTGGGCTTCGGAAGGATGCTTAAACAGTGGTGTAAAAAAGTTGTTCTACGCATTAAAGCGTTTTATGGACGAAACCTTAAAATTTGTTTGAATTAATACCATGTACATGTTGTACATTCAACATATATCTTTCTGTTCTCTTCTTTAAAAGAAAGACTAAATATTTTCTTAAACTGTTCTCTTGACTGTTCTCTATATTTTAAAGTGTGTTCATTCATGTGAACACTAGGAAGGACAAGTCAGCCCATCGCTAATCTCCGACATACCTGTCGTGAAAAAAAACTGGCTCATGCATTCAAGGTTGACAGTTTGCGTGACTAAAGCTGCACACTGGCAGAATATTTCCAAACTGTACAAGTGTCAAGATCTAACTGGGGGATTTCACCTATATAAGCTAAGGGAGGATGGTGGTTTTACAAAGGGGATGCTTTTTGGAATTTCTTTCAACAAGGGGGATGGCATCCCCTCACATCTCCCCTCAGCTAGAGCCCTGCCCTGGGCATGATTAATTTGCATACATTTTTTATGTAATTGAATGCACTGGATTAACGTTTAAAATCGACAGCCTTAGGAAAAAGCTTAAGTTCTAAAATCAATGCTACAATCCAGCATTAACTGCATCATAATCAAAGTGAAAAAAACAAAACAGGTAAAACCTGAAAAGAATAGACATAAAATGAACTGATCAACGTTGCCCAGTCTACCCATTTATGTTTTTAAGTACAGAAAAATATGTGTTCTTAATTTCTGAGCCCCTAATGGGTGAGATATGCAAACAAAGTTAACTACAAAGAATGTTGGTGACAGTCTGATATCAGAGAGTGCAAGGCATCTTTCTGGAGCGGTTCTCTGGAAACACGAGCTGAATAAACAAACTGATAAAGTCGGAGGAAGTGCTGTAAATCAGTGGCTCTGCTGGACACATTAAAAAAATGTACTATGTGTACTACTGTTCGGTCCTAATCCACCTGTCATTGCTAAAGAATACATTATGTGACAACGGGAAGACATGACAGCACTTTCCAGATTTGGAAATTGATTTAGATCGTCTATCAGTTATAGAATGTATATTCTTTTACTAGAATTTAATATTCAAGTGAACTGTATTCCAAAAGACAACAGTGCAAATTGAAAGTGGATTGAGACTGTATTAAAACTAAAGTGGGATCCCAGATGTGTATGACTTTCTTCTGCTGAACACAAAGATTTTTAGAAGAAATTCTCAGCTCTGTAGGTCCTCACAATGCAAGTGAATGGTGACCAAAACTTTGAACATAGCACATAAAGGTGGCATAAAAGTAATCCATAAGACTCCAGTGGTAAAATCCATGTCTTCTGAAGAGATATGAGAAGTGGGTGAGAAATAGATAAATATTTAAGTCCTTTTTTTACTATCAGTCTATTTTTAATTTCCCAGTCAGCTTCTTTTGTTTTTAGCTATTCACATTCTTCATGCAAATCGCTACTACTGGGCAGGGAGGAGAATTTATAGTCAAAAAGGGCCTTTCACCCACACCTATCATATCTCTTCAGAAGACATGGATTTAAACACTGAAGTCTTATGGATTACTTTTATACTGCCTTTACATGCTTTTTGAAACTTCAAAATGTTACCTATTCACTTGCACTGTATAGACCTGGGTGGTATGAGGGTGAGTAAACGATGAGAGAATTGTAATTTGTAGATGAACTATCCCTTTAAGGAGGGTGAAGTTTGATACTTTAAAAGAGGTTTAAACACCCTTTGTTGATTTTTCCCTTTCAATTTCATTTTAGGTTTAATATACATAAGAACATTGAATGGAATGCAAATTAGCATCTGAAATTCTACCTCACTCGAAACTCACACTTGAGAGTGAACATTAAGACAGCTTATACTGTATGTATTGTTATAATATGTGACCCTTGTTTTTATGTGGCCTCCTTTAAAGAAGCATTACATCAAACAGTTTTGCATTTTCTCAATACTTTAATGCTACATCTGAGCTAAATACAGCATCAGATAAATACACTGATTCTCTAATTAGTTCAGTCTGTGTAACACTGATAATATCGGTCACAACATCATAACTTAAAATCTATATGTCATTTTTCATCTTCATTTTGCTGCAATATAAATTGTTGAGGCAATTGAAGAGGGGTGGAAAAGTGAAAAGCCTATAGATGGATCTGGAATATTTCAGTCATCTCATCTTGAAAAGCTATTGTAAGTCTGTTCAAAGTGACAGTCTTCCCTATAAAAGCTCCATATGTGGATTGGATGCAAGGGGAGTGACAGCTGCTCCACGACTCAGAGTAATCACACAGTGAGGATGGACAAAATCACATTACGGTCTCCCATATAACACTCACACACAGAGCTCAAGTCCGAGCACAAGGTCACCAAAATGCCACATGTTAAACTCAAGACAGCACTACCATTTTTACTGGCTCTGTAAAAGCATGAAACGCACCATTCCCCAATGAATGTGAGGACATGGCTAAGACAAGTTGAGCTTGGTCACAGAAAATAGCAATTACTATTCCAAAAATCAACCTTGGCCACAGCTTGACGAACAATTGGATTTAATGTTGAAGTCTTGCCCCCTTGCTGCCACTACACTGTGGCTTCTTAAGAGCAGGCCCCACACACACAGTGAGCTTTGGATTTACCGTACTCATCCCTTTTGAGAACTAAAAGCATGTTTGTACTCTTCCAAAACAATTTATTTTTCCTTTTTCTTTTTACTGTTACATCCCTCCAAAAAAAACACCTTTCGTTTCAATGTTACATCCTAAAGCTGTCCACAAATGAAAGAGCGGAGATGAGGAGTGGTGCTTAGATATTTTTTAAGGAACAGGCAACTCTTCTAGCCATCTGTGATGTACCAAATTTAGGTATAGTAAAAACAACATCACATGCTCACTGATTATACAGTAAGATTGATTGATGAAGAGAAAGATTGATTAATCTCAGATTGAGAAATGTTTTTACATTTCCAGCACCACTACAGATACAACCCCCCACCCCAAACCTTTGCCCTCTCACTCACTGAACAGACAACATGGAAGGTAATTTTTTATCCTTTTCAGCACCTACTAGTCACGTAACAGTAATCTGACTCTAATTTGCCACTTTTTTGTCTTAAATGTTTACATTATGTTAAAAAACAGTAATGTAGCAATTTACCTATTTCTCTCACCACTTCTTAATTAAAGGTTCCCTTAACTTCATCTCACATTCATCATTATATGATTAAAGTTCACTTTTTCTACCCTGCAGTTACCTGATCACCAGAGGATGTGGACTATGGAGCAATAAGTGGCATACACATTGGCAGAGTTGGGAGGGTTACTTTTGAAATGTATTCCACTACAGATTACATGCTGTAAAAAGTAATTTGTAATGTATTCCATTAGATTACTCAAAGTCAGTAACATATTCAAAATACTTTGGATTACATCTTCAGCATTTTTTCACTTGTTTTGACTATAAAAACTCTGCCAGTACAGTCAGACAAAATACACATGTTAAAAATACATTCTCTGAAAAACCTGAATATCTTATGCAGTGTTGTTTCTAAAACAAGATCAATCAAATAGACCTTGTTTTAAGGATTTTTAAATATTTTAACAGGAAAACAATACAAAATTATTATCAAGAATAAGATTTTTTGCCCTAATATCAAAGGTCTTACTAGAAAAAAAAATATGATCCAAGGTGAATTTTTCACCCCAATTTGGAATGCCCAATATCCAATGTGATCTAAGTCCTCATGGTGGCATAGTGACTCACCTCAGTTGCCTCCGCATCCGAGACCATCAATACGCGCATCTTATCACGTGGCTTGTTGAGTGCATTACCGCGAAGATATAGCGCTCGTGGAGATTTCAAAATATTCTCTGCGGCATGCATGCACAACTCACCACACACCCCACCGAGAACAAGAACCACATTATGGTGACCACGAGGAGGTTACCGCATGGTACTCTACCCTCCCTAGCAACCGGGCCTATTTGGTTGCTTAGGAGACCTGGCTGGAGTCACTCAGCATGCCCTGGATTCTGACTTAATTGCAACTCCAGGACTGGTAGTCAGCATCTTTAATTGCTGAGCTACCCAGGCTCCCCAACGTGAATTTTTTTGATAAAAAATTTGATCGTGCCTGGCAACATAAAATAGCTAGAAATAGCCTTTTAGCTTGGTGTAAAGCTGACAAAAAGGTTTATTTCTATTTCTTCTGCTCCAAACTTACTTCAAACTAACTTCTCTGTCTGCTCGTATGAATGTAACACATTATAAGAAAGTGTTTCACCGCTGTTCAAATGCACTTTGGATCGTATATGTTATATGTATAAATGTTTTCCATCTGAAAGGACTAAATATTAAATTAAACAAATGACAATAAAATACAAAGTAATCTCTTCAATAATCAAAATACTTTTTAAATGTAACTGTATTCTAATTACCAATGATTTAAATTGTAAATGTAGTGGAATACAGTTACTTATATTTTATATTTTAGATACATAATCCCATTACATTACTCACAACCCTGCACATATTCATTTGTCTGAACTGTTACCTCCTCGCTGTCAAATTATTTTATACTAAGTGCATTATAGGTTGCACCAACTAGTACTGCCACTAGTCAACATACTGGGTCTGTGTTGACTTGAAGTGTGGATCACATGTCTTAAAGGGATATTTTACTTAAAGTTCTGTCAACATTTAGTCCCCCTCATGCTGTTTCAATCCTGTGTAACTTTGTTTCTTAGTGAAAAACAAAATATGTTAGGCAGTATGGTAGTCTCAGTCACCATTCACTTTCATTGCATCTTTATTACATAGAGTACATTAAAAGTGAATGGTGAGTGTGAATTCTCCCTAACAGTGTTTCACGGAAGAAAGAAAATCATATGGGCTGGGAACAACATAAGGGGTACTAAATTATTAAATTATAGATTTTTTTTTTTTTTTTTTTTTTTTGGGGTAAACTATGCCTTTAAGTTGCACTTGTTCAATAAATGGTGATAGCATGTCCACAAACTGCATACCATAATGTGTAATAGCTAAATATATTAGAAATCAAAGAAAGTGAAAATAAAGGGAACCTTAAGAGCTTAAATTAACACTATAAATGGTCTGGCATCTCACTTAATTTGTAGTGTTTACATTACATAATGTATGTGCAAACACATACATAAACTTATTGTGCAAACCACTTGAAACTAATCAAGTATTGACCAGAGGCTGACAAAAACAATAAGCCAGTTGGACAGTATTGTTTTTGCACTATTTATGACACTGCAAGTTTGGTAATTTCAAATTTGAAATTATGTGCCATTTCAATGTGCCATTTCAGTTTGGTAACTTTCTATCAAAAAAAGTTACAATTTCCATGATTTAATCCTTTTATCTGAAGAAGGGCTTGTTACACTACAAGAAAAATATATTGGTCCAGCTCAGGATTTTATTCTTTAATAATTTTGACCAAATTCTTCACACATGCAAAGGCCAAATGTCCACCCTGTTACAGGACATTCTCATCTCAATTAATAAGCGTTTTGAATGCACAGTTATTGTAATATTTACATTTTCTAATAGCTAAAATGTCCCTCACTTCACCCTGCAAATGTATTTTAACAAAGTGTTCATAAACAAACATTATCTTGAAAAAAGTTTTTGTATTTTAAGGCACAGTGTAATTTCAATACATTTCTTTTAAAATAAAAAGACATTTCAATGGAATTTTGGCCCCATTTTAAATTATTTCATTTTGCCATTTCATTCCCTACAAGTAACCATAAAGATATGCATAACATTTGTTGAACTTATTTTATTAACATAAAAAACACACAGAGGTAACAGGGTGGACAGAGGGGAAACGGGGTGGACAGGACATCACACCACTGAACAACAATATTTGTCATGAAAGAAAATCAACACATCCACTGTAGAACGTGATGACAGACACACACACACCACACAGACATACACACATTGTAATGGCAAAATCATCTAAGATAATTGAATTCCAGTTTCTACCTAATCAACAAAACATTCAATCATAACTTTCTCTTAACTTTGAGGGCATTTCGTGGATCTGGGGGACTGAGGAGGGGTCATTTGGGGCTTTTCCACTGCACGATACAGCTCGACTCGGCTCTGCTCATTTTTTGGGGGGTTTTCACAATGGATAGTACCTGGTACTTTTTTTAGTACCACCTCGGTCGAGGTTTCAAACGAGCTGAGCCGATGCTAAATGTGACATCAAAATCCTGCAGATCACTGATTGTAAGAGAGAATCGTCACTACCAGCATCACTGGATTTGCGACACAGGACATCAATCCCCTAGTTTTAAAGTTAATGGCACACTGAATGCTAGGAATGATATATTTTTTATATATATATTTTTTGACACTTTTAGTTTCTCACGTGTGTCATCTCAGCTGCGCTTCGATTAGAATGTGTATTCCTGTTGACTACATTACATAATTTACAATTAAAAATACTACTCACCTTTGGCACCACCCTGTGGACATTTTACCTAGAAACTGGTCAACAACACTTCCAGCTCATTCATCATTGAATTTCATTTACGATACGCTGCAATGCTTCCTACTGTATTGGAGAGAAGCAGCACATCATTGAAGGTCTGTTGTGGGGTGTTTCGTGTGGAGAGCCACTGATGTTATAATGCATATAGTAATGTGTAGTTAATGCAAACCAAACGTATCTCTTTTTTCCATGTTTTCTCTTTTCAGTGTGTGATGTTTACAGTGTGTTGTAAATCAAATATAACACAGATAGCAGTTATATTTAAAGGTAAAGGTGTGATCTTATGATTCATTCTCAATTAAAGCAAAAATCTAGGATAATCTACTAAACTTCAATGTTATACCAAGCCGGAAAGACAGAACACTTAAATGACATTGTGCTGGATCACTTTATTTATTGTTTACATCATTACAACAGTCCTTGAAAGATAAGATTTTTTGCAAATTAATGAGCTGATCTGCGTCTTTGTCCTACAGTGAGAACAAAGTAGTTACTCTTCACAACGTTCAAACAAACTTAAGAGAGTGTGATCAGTCTGGATATTCTCTCCACTAACATGCTTTCTGTTAACATTGCGTTGGACTTGCCAAAAATTTAAAGACTGTTAATGCTGCACACTGTATGCTGAGCCATTACACAAAGTAAACACTGACCCATCGATTATTCAACTACTTTTATGGATGACTAGTTGATTAGTAAAAATGAGTAGTTGTACAAGCACTACAGCGCATGGCCATTTCGTCCTGAAGCCCCACATGTGATTTGCCTTGTTTTGGTCATCATGCTAATGAATAAGGCTGTTGTTAGAGATGTCCATCTCATCATTTTACATTTGTACTCTTGCATTATGTTCCCACCCCATTATGAGGATGATGTTTATTCAAGGTGAGGCTCATTAGTTTTAGATTTAGCCTGATCTGTTTTGAGCATTCATGCTAATGGAAAAGATGTTGATGGCTCCAGACTGGGTGCTTTGTGCTGCTCCATTAGTGATAAAAGCCATCAGAGAGCCAAACATACACTATGCTCATTTAGCAGCTAGGCTACTGGATGAGTCTAGCAGAGACGTGCATCGTTTTCAGCTCTTTGGCAAAAATTGACCCCACTTCAGAAGTCAGCATGTCCACAACGAATCGCCAGGACACACAATGGCCTACCTAATACCAGTGAGGCGGTCCCTTAAGAAAACATGCTTAAGACATTACAATGGGACAAAGCCATGTAGGGCTTACTTTGCCAGGTCCAGTATTTTAGATTTATCACAGCAGTGGCGTAGCAAGTATGTGATGGAAAATTGGATGCTTTTGCCATTGAGGAGTGCTCTGGTAGCAATGGATGCTTTTTGAGCAATTGTCAACATTCTTCTATAAATCTATTCAGCAAAGCCCCTTCTAAACTGTAGAGGTGCTGTTTAGAGTAACCACGCAGAGATACAAAGCCCAGTGTATTACTGAGGAATATGAAAAGGGTCATGAGGGAGAGGTGTGGTGGGATATTAAACTGGGGAAACCTGGAAAAAGTATCAGCAAATCCCAATCAGAGCCAGACATATAAAAACAGGGACACATAAAAAAACAGGCTCTATTTACAAACCAGATTATTTAATCAGTATGCAGTCCCACATGCTACAAAGAGCCAAGACACTAATGCATGGCTGAAACTCCAAATCGTTTGCTTACTTCTCCAGATCTTTTGGATGCTTTCGGTGTCAGGTAGCCGCAGCTTGTGTGTGCTAGTAGACTCCGGTTATAAGGCAATCGCAAGTCTTCATTAAACAGATAATGCTTTTAACATGCAGTCTGGTGCAACCGACCACATATGATATCTCATGCATTTTATCTACTGCTTGTGACAGATAATATAGATTGAGTACTTGATGAGGTTAAGTGCAGTACTGTGTGTGGTTTCTTAAGAGGCATAAAATGTTTTAATTGCATTCCCCGTCATATTAGCAGGCTTTCTGTCCAAATTCCACAGCATGGGATGTGGTGTCTGTGTTTGCTTGCATGTTAAATTGCTATCAATAATTGAATGGCTCATCAGAGGGGCTCCGTGCCTCACTTGAGGAATGTAAGGGCAGTAGCCTGGAGATGTGGAGAGTATCCATTGTTTTCTAGGGTACGTTTCACACATTTAAAAAGGTGATGTTGTGAGGTGACCTTTGTGGTGATATCAAAACATACTTTGGTCTAAACCTAACCTTAACCACAACATTACTGAAACAAAACAGTGTTCTATCAATTACTTTTGTGCAAAGTTAATATCAGAGCTTTGACGTCAAAGGCACAGTGAGGGTGATTTTGTCACATTGAGTCCGAATATGGGTGGAAAACTTTTGGAATACAAATGCCGATTTCCCAAGTGATCATGTTGAGCCAAAGCTGCCAATTCCAAGATAAAATCCCCTTAGATGCTTAGGTTAAGGATGAGGAAGAAACCTTGGGAGGAACTAAGAATCAGCAGGGAGAGTGCATCTTCCTCTGCCAGGCACATTTCTAAACAAATGTAAACAAATACATTGTACATACATATACAAATGTCAATTTGGCCAAATTGAATCCAACCACCAAGTATTTGTAATAATATAAATAAATTAATATGTATTGGTATCAAGTCAAACTTTATGAATTAATATGAGAAAGCAGTCCATCCTGAGGTAATGGGAAGGATGCAGGCAATTATGAGGAAGCAACATTCTTTCTTTAGAACAAATTAGATATGCCTGGTATGATTGAAAGTGAACTGGGGAGCCTTTCAGATTTGTCTTTAAACATATCAGCACTATAAAATGAATTGATACTGCACATAAAAACCCTAAGAAATTGACTTTACTCAATTGATTGAGTAAACTCATTCCCTCAGTTGAATTTAGTAATGGCAACTCCAAAACTTGTGTTATTAAGTTCACTTAACTTGGTGTTCATATAGAATGAACATAACTCTTAATGTTAAGATAACTATATAAAAGTAGAAAACTCATATTTGCAATTTAAATATTGTTGTTTCTACTTAATAATTGTAATAAAATTGACTCACATTTAGATTATACAATAACAGTGCTTAAATAAAGAAGATTATAAATGTAAATAATACTACAAAAGAGCTAAAACATCTAAGAATTCTTTATAACAAATGCCTCTCACCAAGGAAACATAATTAAAGAATTAAAGCACAAGAGATTATGGGTATTCCCCATAGCCTCAATCTTGTACTCAATTGTTTGAAATATTAACATTTAAAATCTTAGTTAATGGATTTTAAGATAAATAAGTTCAAAGGAGCATAGATATTTAAGAGCCCAAAACTTGACATTTGAAGTAACTTCCATAATGACAACTTTAGAGTTTACAGTGTGATGAACAGATAGGCAGTATTATAGTTGGGTATCCTACTGATTTGTCTAAGCTGGTAATCGTCTAGTTCTAGGACACATGTTTGAATGTTTTTTAGACTGAGATCCATTGGTCCTTGTCTACACTGCATCCTCTTCCATGTTAGACTCTGGAAAACGGCATGACCCTCGGATTACCATGCTCCTCAGTCAATCAAAACAAAACTGCTTCTAAAACTCAAAAATCTACATATCTAATAATAGATCTGAGACTGTTTTACCCTCTCAGTGTAATTACACAGATGTCAGAACTAGGAGATGGCCATATCATTTCAGTAAGTCAGGGCCTAGCAGTGCCCACAACACGACTTCCGCGAGACCACATGTATATGGTTAGAGCACAGCTTCGGTGTAGACCATGAATTAAGGAACATTAAACTTTGGAGTAGTGACTTCTGCACGGTGTTATTTTCTGAACTTGGTCAGGTGGCCATGTTCCTGTAATTATTCCGACAGGGGAAACGCTGCAGGCTTCAAATCCCTAAACTGTAGATAAAGTCAGACTCTGTTGTCTGTCAGCACCACTATCATGTCATGATCCCAACTCAATGGCTATATTGAGGATTGAGCCTGATGAGCCAGGCACTCAGTTTACCTTTAACAGGATGGAAACATGCAGTAATGTTCGTTACTTTAGCCCAGGTCATATGTCAGTAGAGATGGGCATGAAGGCTGATGGAAATATAGCATCATAGAAGATTGGCTTTGATACTATTGCTAAAAAAAATGTACACTGTAAAAAGTGAAAATGTGCAGTTAAGAAGCTAATTCTACCTGATCTGACCCTTATAATTACTTATGTTGGCATAACTGTAGCCATTAATAAATGACTTAAATAAAACCAGTTGATTTAGATGTGATCACATGAAGCACATTTTAGTTAAATTAACAAAATATTTTTACAGTGTAGATTAATGGAGAATTTTTTATTTATTGTATATTTGCTGTTCTTATCTTTCTTTGCTTGAGTCTACATAGTTGTCCTTAGCTGTATCAAGAAAAATAAAACAAAGAAAGAAAAAATACCGTCAAGAGATTCTTATCTAGTGGGAGTCCATTGGGCCATTCAGATAAAATTAATCTTTAGGCCTTGGTTTAATTATCTATGTCAAACCTTCCTAGCTTCTTTGATTTATTTATACAGAAGCAGTTTAGCAGTTTGGCCTTCAGGTTGGTTTTTTACTCTCTGTGTGGGACATTTGAAACGTCTGGAAGCATTTAAGGGATTCAGCAAGATATTGGTGGGGGCAATCAAACAAGGATGTAGCAGACAGTACATCTGTTCATCAGTTTCTCAGACAAGACAGAGATGTTCAGGCTCTCCACTTGATAAACATCAATAGCTATTCAGTGCTCTGTAATGTATTTACAGTATGAAACTGTTATTAATTACCATGTGAATTGGACAGTTCAAGTTTTAATTTCTTAGCATACCAGCAAAAGTGCCGACTCAGTAACTACCCAACATTTTTATGATTCTGTTTATAAACCGTGTCAATTCTGTTATATTATTCAAAATAGGCCTAGTTCCTAGTATGATGAATAATCTTTGCCACAAAATCCTACAAACTCAAAACCTTTTTGTTGAGCACACAATACTTCATTTGATTTATATGTTGGAACGAATGTTTCTGATGTCTGCTTGTTTCTCTGCTTAGCTGGATAGTTTATTAGATATGGGCCTTTGGGATTCCATATGCAGTGTTCCAGCAGTTCTGTTATGTTGCAAAAATTATTGAAACAATGTGGCTCTGTTTGTGTTGAATGAAACAGTCTGGTCTCATTAATCATATGTAAAGCGGCATATCAAACGTCTCTACATGGGGTTGTGGGTTAAACTCAAAGAAAGTCACTGCTATAAACTGGGTTAGGAGGGTTAATTTTGAAATGTATTCCACTACAGATTACAGAATACATGCTGTAAAATGTCATTTGTAATGTATTCCATTAGATTACTCAAGGTCAGTAGCATATTCTAAATACTTTGGATTACATCTTCAGCACTGGTAGATATTTTCACTTGTTTTGACTATAAAAACTCTGACAGTAGAGTCAGACAAAAATACACGTGTTAAAAATACATTCTCTGAAAAACCTAAATATCCTATGCATTGTTGTTTCTAAAAGAAGATAAGATAAGTTCAAATTGAAAGGATTTTTAGACATTTTACAGGAAAACAATACAAAAATTATTATCAAGAATACGATTTTTGCCCTAATATCAAAGGTCTTACTAGAAAAAATAAATTATGATCCAACGTGAATTTTCTTGATAAAAAATATGATCATGTCTGGTAACACGTGCATGTAAAATGGCTAGAAATAGCATTTTAGCTCATCGTAAAGCTGACAATTTACACAAGGTTTATTTCTATTTCTTCTGCTCCAAACTTCAAACTAACTTCTCTGTCTGCTCGTATGAATGTAACACATCATAAGAAAGTGTTTCAGCGCTGTTGAAATGCACTTTGGATCACATCATTTATATTTATAAATGTTTTCCATCTGTAAGGACTAAATATTAAATGAAACAAACAAACAAAAATGCAACAAAATGTAATCTCTTCAGTAATCAAAATACTTTTGAATGTAACTTTATTCTAAATACCAATGATTTAAATTGTAAATGTAATGGAATACAGTTACTAATATTTTGTATTTTAAATACATATTCCCGTTACATGTATTTCATTATTCCTCAACCCTGGCTATAACTCAGTCACTGTTCACACAGTATATCAGGAGGCCTATCCTATTAATTATATTGACAAAGAAGCATTTATTTTTTCTATGAAATTAAAAGTGATTAATACAATTATGATTATCACCTGTTCACTTTGCTATGATAACTATGATAGTATAATAACTAATTTTAGTCATGACCATATTATTATGGTCTGCAATTTGAACAGCTTCATGCAAAGGACTTGTTATGCAATTCATATTACAGCAAGCAATTCATTTTGTGCCTATTTAGTGCCACTGATTTAAGTTTTAGTTTAGCTTAAAATCCTGAAATGTTTGAAGGTGTGACTAATAATATTGTTATGTTATTTGTCTTGTGCACTAAACACTAAAATGATCAATACTAAAAAATCATACTCAGACAGAATCATAAGAGAATAAAATATTTTAAAACAATTTTAGATCTTCTGTTGTTCACCTTTTAGCTACTAGATAGTGTCATTGTTACTGTCATTGTTTTGTTTAAACACAGGAAGGAAATATATGTCAAGGGTTGGCATGGTCATGTGTCTGACTTCAGGATAGGGAAAGCGGTAAGGCTTGTCGCCTGGGCTGTAATTACTCTAACACCTGTCTCACATTATAGTGATGGTGGAGGGAGATTGATAAGGCTCGCCAGAGCGGCAGAGGTGAGGGAGACTGTAGCCCAAAGCAACAGATCTTGCAGAGAGAGAAAGCTAATTTGTGTTGGCCACCCAGAGCCGTTTTTGCTTTGTGTTTAAAAGTGTGAATGAAGCTGAAGTGTAAAATAAACACTCAACTGTTCGCTGTCTCCTGACTCCTCCATTGCCCACGAATGATCTTTATCACAGTGGTGGCGAAAACCCAGAAAGACTCATGTAGGTTCGCCTGGATCAGGAACAGTCCTACTCCAGGCATAAGCGGAGGACCGGTAGGTGCTCTGGAGCCTAATCGCCAGAGAGGGGGCTGGCGCTGCGACCTCCCCAGAGCCTACCCCACCTGTGGCTCTGATAAAGACGGGGCCAAATGATTATCCGGAAGCCTTCCTCAACCTGTTCGAGAGGACAGCTGAGGTATGGAGGTGGCCTCCCAATAAGTGGGCAGCCTGCCTGTTGCCCTTACTCTACAGGGATTACAATTACCTTAAAAAGCCCATTCAGCAATGGGTCTGTCAAACCCTGGAGCAGAGTTGGCAGCTCTTCAGGTCCCTGAGCTTCGGGTAGCAAAGCCACCCATTCATTTTTGCGCAGAAGCTCCGTGATGCCTGCCGGAAATAGTTGCTGGTGGTGGGAACCCGTATCTTTTATCATACAACAAAAGTAGAAAGTAAACATTAAGTTTCATACTTTTAAGTAGTTGCCCATTCAACTTGAGGAGTATATTCCAAATATTTTAAAGCCATATGATAGCTTTGTGTTAAAAACAGTCATCATTCACAAAAAATCTTGCCTTTCCCCCTAGCTCTCAAATCTCATTCACACCTCCACACATTTAAAACCGGTACATTGCGATAGTTCACTAGTACAGTAAGTGCGTTTATATGCACATTAATGGTTAGATTTTAGTTGCACTAAAAAGCAAATTCTTCTTTTTAAAATGTTGTGTAAATGTTTTAGTCTGACTAAAATCAGACCTAAATGCGATTGTAGCTAGGCATCACCTAGCATGTATACGCATTAGGTGAAATGCAATTGGCTTCAGTGTTGTGCGCATGCTCCGAAAGTGATTCGGGACATGTATTTAACCCGGAATTTGAACACAAAGAACGTACATGTTTGCACGGATAACGTACAACAGATAACATACATCTGAATTGTAAAATGTCAGCCAGAAAACACCTATATCACTTCCTCATGTCCTTCCCTCAAATATTTGATTATTCATTGTTTTAGGTAGGCTACCTAATAAGTGACCACAGCGGCTGCATAAGGCCCTGTGATCACCAGGGGGGCCCCTACTACAGGTTTAGTATTGCCTAATAATTATTTGCATTAAGTTTAAATAGCACTTGCTGCACCGCCCGGCTATTTGCATGGCAATTGTTCAATGAAACATGTCACATCTATACATTTGTATTGTATCGTTAATGAAAAGGTACAGCGACAACAATGTACATGATTTGACACTTGCTCATCAATAACTGCCATGGTGACATTAGACAAATGCATACACGGGGAAGAAACCTTTGTCTTTCATGGTTGAATGTATTACTCCCCTTTGCTGGTCATTTTCTAGTGGTCTAGCACCTACACTGGCGCTTGCATTTCTTAGAGATGTACCAGGCAGCTGGTTTTGTCTGGCTGATTGCTTTGACTACCTCTTTGATTGTTTTGTTGACCCATCTTTGGTCTTTATATTTGACACCAGGTTTCCAAGAATCAATTCCAAACCAAGACTAGACATTGACAATTATCTAAAGCATACACTAATATACAGGGTTGGGGAGTAACGGAATACATGTAACAGGATTAAATATTTAAAATACTAAATATAAGTAACTGTATTCCTCTACAGTTACAATTTAAATCATTGGTAATTATAATAGAGTTACATTAAAAAATATTTTGATTACTGAAGAGATTACTTTGTATTTTATTGTATTGTTTCATTTAATATTTAGTCCTTTCAGATGGAAAACATTTATACATATAAATTATGCTATCCAAAGTTAATTTAAACAGCGGTGAAACACTTTCTTATGATGTGTTACATTCATACGAGCAGACAGAGAAGTACGTTTGAAGTAAGTTTGGAACAGAAGAAATAGATATAAACCTTGTGTAAATTGTCAGCTTTAAACTAAGCTAAAATGTTTTCTAAATGCCATTTAACACGCACGATACCAGACACGATCATATTTTTTATCAAGAAAATTCACGTTAGATCATAATACATTTTTTTCTAGTAAGACCTTTGATATTAGGGAAAAAATCTAATTCTTGATAATCATTTTTGTATTGTTTTCCTGTAAATATAATTTGATTAATCTTGTTTTAGAAACAACACTGAATAAGATATTTAGGTTTTTCAGAAAATTAATTTTTAACATGTATTTTGTCTTACTGTACTGTAAGAGTCTTTATAGTCAAAACAAGAGAAAAAATCTACCAGTGCTGAAGAAGTAATCCAAAGTATTTTGAATAAATTACTGATCTTGAGTAATCATTACAAATTACATTTTACAGCATGTATTCTGTAGTGGAATACATTTCAAATAACCCTCCCCAACCCTGCTAACATATCAGTCAATCACACTTGTCTAATAAGAAACAAATATATTACTTTACATGGTAGTAAATTTAAGCAAATTATGCCGTAATTTCTAAAAACATTACTAAATATAAAAGAGAATCCAAAAATCAAGCCTGACAGATTATAATATGACCAATGCAAATGATATAAAGAGTCCAAGAATCGTTATAGAATGATCTACACATAATGTTAAGTCAATTGATTTAGTTCTCTTCTTTCCCACAGCTGGTTTAAGGAGAAGTTCCCTGTCTGTCGTTTACTTTGACGTTGTGTTGAAGAAGCGACATTAGGGGTCTCTCTTGAGCGCCGAATATACCTCTGATCCATGAAAAAAGGCCAATGAGAAGTTGGCAGACAGAATTTGCATGTCCCGCCCCCGGACATACATGTATAAAGGCGGGGAAATACGTCTGTTTCATTTAGAAATTTTATTCGGAGCCGATGGTCGTGTGTGCAGCGAGCTGCGAGTCACACACCTGTTCCTCTTCCTCTGAGCGATCTGCTGTTGGATCTACGGCGCACTTCAGTGGGTCTCTCCTTCTCTGCACGGCAGTGCAGTTTGCCCCTGGGCGCTTTGACAGCGCAACTAAGAAGTGTTATTAAAAGAGTGATTTTCTCTAAAAGAGTATTTTCCTCTAAAAGAGCAATACACAGCGGCGTTGAACGTGCTTTTCAGGACGCGTCTTTTTAAAGATGCCTTTCCACCCCTGTGTAGTTCCTGGATGCGGTAGAGTGCTCTCCGCTTTAGACGGCCACAGGCACTGTCTTGTGTGTCTGGGCTGCGATCACACCGGGGCCGCGTTTGTGGATTGTTCAGGTTCTCACTGCGAGAACATGACCGTGGCAACGTTGCGGTCGCGGCTTTCCTTCAAACGAAGGAATGCCACTCCAGCTGTCCCCTGCATCATTCCTTCTTCCCATGGGATTGAGGACGATGCGGATGGCGATGGAGGCAGTTTGGGGATGGCAGCGGGCGCGGCTTCGCCATGTACGTCCCCACATCAGCACGCTCGTTGACTTCCATCCGGGCTCGAGGCAACAGCAGCTGGCCTCACAGCCAGCCTGTCTATCCTCTGGAGCCCCTCGAGCTGGATGAGATCGCCGCTGCATCGGAGAGCATTCCGGCATCTGATGCAGATGACTCGTCTGGGTTGCCGCCTTCAGGCCAGCATGCCCAGGCTGAGACTGATGCCCAGATGTCCGACATGCTTGCCCGGGCCACCGCCAGCGTGGGCTTGGACTGGAACCATCCATCCTCCCCACAGCCATCGTGTATGGATGATTGGTTCCTTGGGTCTGTGCTTCGCTCACAGCCATGACCCCCCCCGGTCCCTTTCTTCCCGGAGGTGCATGAGGAGCTGACGACTGCATGGAGAGCACCCTTCTCCACTCGTCAAAAAGCCCCTCGCTGATCCGCTCTCACTACCCTCGACGGCGGAGAGGCACACGGGTACACGGCGATTCTCCAGGTGGACAGGACGGTTGCGAGCCACCTATGCCCAGAGAACGCCGCCACCTGGCGGGGTCGCCCTGTGCTCCCCTCCAAGGCCTGTAGGACGACGTTGGCACTGGCCGCTAAAGCCTACAGCGCCACCGGAGAGGCCGCTTCCGCCCTGCATGCCATGGCCCTCCTGCAAGTCCACCAGACCAACGCACTCAAAGATCTGCACGAGGGTAGTCCTGATTCCAACGTGCTGCAGGAACTGCCACATGTCACAACTCGCCCGTCATCTCCTCCTTTGGAGCCAGCAGAGACTCAAGTCCCCGGCAACCTCAATGTGATGGCGGACGTGCTATCACGACAGTGCTTGCCCAGTGGAGAGTGGAGGCTTCACCCCCAGTCGGTCCAGCTGATTTGGGAACGGTTCGGCAAGGCTCAGGTAGACCTGTTCGCCTCCCAGGAGACCTCCCACTGCCCAATCTGGTATGCCCGAACAGAGGCTCCCCTCGGGGCAGACGCACTGGCACACAGCTGGCCCACGGGGCTGCGCAAGTACGCATTTCCCCCAGTGAGCCTTCTTGCACAGGTGCTGTGCAAGGTCAGGGAGGACGAGGAACAATTCACTCTAGTGGCTCCCTATTGGCCCACTCGGGCTTGGTTCTTGGACCTCGTACTCCTCGCAACAGCCCCTCCCTGGCAAATTCCC